>JAPPVO010000029.1:70732977-71321863 GCA_030407325.1 Camellia japonica
AAAAAACTTGTCACTGCTCCACCTACTCCTGATCCATCTCTCTCCACTGATCCTAACCTTCCAAGTTTCTTCATCTATGTCTCTCTCCACCCCTGGTCCTTCCTCATCTGTTGCAACCTCGTGATCTTTCCTCTCTTTCCAAAGTTTGATCATCTAGACTCTTTGGTTCAAGGACCACTATTGGTAGGAATTGTTGAACTGAACTCCAAGCTTAACAAACCTTCATCTTAATCCTCAATCTGTCCTAGTGTCAGACATTCCATCATCTTCTCAGGCTGCTTTTGTTCCATCTTCATCTGATCTGCACAAAGGTTGATCAATTGGTTTCCATGGTTTAACAAATTCTCTGTCGCCAACGGACATGCAAAAAAAATTAACAAAAGGAGGGTACAGCAATCTCAAGCAAGTGAACCTGCTAAGGCAAGTGTTGAGAACATGGTGATAGCTGTTTTGGCCTCAAAGCATTCTAATGAATAATGTTGTCAGATTTTTTAGTAGTGATGGGATGACGATCTTGGTGAACAAATTCGTAAATTCGTGCTCTAGTTCACACAAGGTTGGCGTGAAGCAGCTCCGCATTGGCCCCGTGATCCTTTTCCATTTCGCTAGTCTTTTTTCTCTCTTTTTACCCCTCTTTTCATTGATGACAAAAGGGGAGAAGAATTATAGTTTTTAGCTTTATTGTATATGAACTTGTGATGTTGGATGGATAGTTTTTATCTTTTTGTACATGTATATGAACTTATATCCTTTTGCCATGGTAGAACAAACAATTTCTGGTAAATTTGTTTTCATAGTCTTTCATGGTTATGAAATATGTTGTTCATCATTGTTATGAAATATTTGTTCATTTTAATAGTACCAGTAGCACATACATTGATTGATATCTTTATTTGTGCTTTAAGTGAGGCTATTGTTTTTGATGGAAAAGTAGCTTTGTGATTTTATTCAATAGCCTCACTTAAAGCACTAGATCTTTTTGCAAATAATAGTTAATCAAGAATCAATTCCATTGAATAAAATCAAGCACTACTTCTTTTGCAGTTCTCTACTTCTCGTCTATTTCTCGTTCATAAGTAATTAAGGCAAAAAATTTGTATAATCTTCCTCCCTTTGCTGGTTTAATTTTTTTTTGTTTGGATAAGTTCTCGTCTGTTGAGTTTTCATTTGCAGCAACAGCCGAGGAATGCTTCTTAGAGGAAGAAAGGAAGTGTTGAAGATAGGTTGATATTTAATTTTTTCGGGTGATAAGTGTTTCTCTGCAGATAATGATTTACAATATGTATTATGGTAATTATCTCTCTGAGAACATTAAAAATCATAAACGAAAAACCTAGGTATGTTCGGTAATGTTATGTTTACTGATTTTATTTGTCAAAAATAAAGTTATGTTTACTGATTTGTTTTTGTTTTCAAAGAACAAATCGAAAATTGTAAACAATATCCAAAATTTACTAGGAAAGAAAAAAAAATTGTTTTTAATTTGAAAAAAAAAAAAAAAATCATAACTTCCTCTAACTTCCTATCCTACCCCTTGTGACAAATACCAAACATGTTTTCTTGTTTTGGTTTTGTATGTATACAGAACATGTGTTTGTCAAATATATATATTTTTTGGTTTTTGTTTTTAACGAAATAAGTATTAACATGATTCCTATTTTTATGTAAACAAAAAGCAAGAAATTGTAAACATTACCAAAAGGTAATGCTCTCTTTTGTTACTCATTTCTCTAGTTTTTTGATATTTGTATAAAGAGCAAGATCTTGGTAATGGCTATTGAGCCATTCACTTGTTTATCTCCACTGAGTGCTGTTAGTCTAAATAAATTCTAGATGTAATGGCATTTGCTAAGGATCAGTACTATTAAATTAAACCGTGAATCAGAGCAATTAAAGTTTTATCACTGTTTGCCCTCTTGTATTAAGTCCTCATGCCGCACCATCAAAGTATTTAATGTTTAATTATATTTACATCTTATGAGCAAGACAAGAGCAACCATAGTCAAATTTTTGTTAATTTTAATTTTTTATATTTCATGTGATGAAAATCCTCAGAATTTGTTTTCTATCTCTTTAGCATTTTGTGCTTTTGCTGTGATTAACCTATGTAATAATTCAAGTTCTGTTTGGATAATTATTGTGGAGGAAACTAACGTTGTTAGTACGGGAAAGTAAATAAATTTAAGTTTTTTTTTTTTCTTTTCTTCTTCTTCTTCTTCTTGTTCTACATATCTCCATTTAATTCTTGATCCAAACACACCTAAAGTAAATCTTTATATGTCCATTTTCAAGGGACAAAACTATGTTGAACTGTATTAGTTTCTTGGTAAATTAGGTGTTTACCTAGGTTAAAATTTAAGCAGGTAAAGACCAATTGCTTTTTCTTGTTACATTGTTGCTCTATAGCTTCATACTCACAGTTGACTCTTTGCCAGTGGAAATTTGAAGGAATTTTTCCTGGCTAACTTGAATTTTAAGTACTGTATCCCCTTCTTGTATTTTTGCATATTTAGGGAGGGAAAGAAAAAAAAAAAAAAAAGAAGGAATTACTTTTTGACCTCTGGTTGCCTTGAAAAGGAGGAAGCTATAAACAAACAGTGAAATTCTTAATTTTTAATGTTATTCTCAATTTTTATTTTTCCTTCTTTTTTTTTTATAATTTTATTTATTTTTAAACTTCTTGTATGCATATGTATATCATTTGTGAGGTTGTGTACGAGAGGGTTATGGTTATGGCTCTTTACAGATTAACCTTTTTCTCTGATACAAACATAATTTGAGTTATTAGAGGTTCCTTTAATTGTTATTATTAATTTTTAATTTGAATAATAAGATTTTGCAGACAGTTTTGACAATGTGGGTAGCTAGTGAGAAAAATATTATCTCATAGGTGTTGCAAGATGTTGATTCCTTCTGTTTGTCTGCCAGGTAAAATATTTAGGGATTGGCCTAATTTGGATTGGAGAGGATTGTCCGAGCTCATGGGGCTCACCACGGACATTATTTGATGATTCAAATCGTTCATTTTATCGCCCTATGTGTATGTTATTCATAAAAAAATAAGTCGATTCGATATTCGTATCATCTACATTTTATAAAATTTGCATCTAAAAACATTAATTAAGATTTTATAAGATAAAAGACATAATATTTTCATAGTAGTTGAGGTCCCTCAACATTTTTACAGAGACAATTTGACACACAGAAATTTGTCTCGACATAGACAAATTTCTTTGATTTCACAAAGAAATTTCAAAATTTCTCTAATATAATCGCAGAGAAATTTTATCGAGGGATTTTAGCTAATAAAAAAGGGTATATTAGACCTCTTCTACTACCCAAAGTTGGAGAGATGTTTTACACTAATTTTCCTTTATTTTTTTGGTTACAAATTTAATAAAATGAAGGGGTTTCGAATATTTGATCAGCTTGTTTTTTTATGGATAATATCCACGTAGGGTCCAATAAAATGAACAGTTCAAATTATCGAAATTGGAGTCTGTAATGGGCTTCATGGGACCGAATAGTCCTCTCTAATCCTCTCCAGTCTAGATGAGGGCTGGAAAAAGCCTTACCCAAATATTTAATACCTTTTGGCTCAATTCTTTAGTCATTTTTTTGGAATCTACAAATAACTACTTTAATTTTAGGGGAATTTACATATCAGAGGTATCTCTAAAAACTATTTTCAAATTTATGAGAAAGTTTATAATTTACTTTTTATTCATGAAGTTTATCATTAATTTAAGGGTATTACTCTTTTTACTCTTAAACTATCGCCAAATTGTCTACTTAATCTTTAAACTATCGATTGAGTCTATTAATTCTTAAGTACATAAATCAAAGTCTATTTAGTCCCTAAATTATCAATTGAATATATTAAGTCTCTAAAATATTTAATTCAAACATATTTAATCTTTGAAAGGATTCCAAAATAAAATATATGCGCATTAGTATTATAAATTAATAAAAGACCCACCTAATTAAGATTTTATTTCAAAAAAAAATTAAATTTATATTTTTTCTTTAAAAAAGTGTTTCTTGGCCTTGTTAATAAAATTATATGAGTATTAAACATATTGAAGAACTAAAATTAGATAATTTAAATAATAACACTTCACTACAATTAATAATAGAACAAAATAATACATTAATTAAGGGCGAATTACACTAACGGTCCTTGTAATTTGAAACTTGTGTCATTTTGGTCCCTAACCTTTCTATTAGCCTCAAGGTTTTTACATTTCAATTTTATTGATTTTGATTATTGACAAAGATCTTGAGCTTATTCAATTATTCAAAGTTTTCAAAGTATTCTTATGACTTTACTCTTCAATGATTCTAAAGAATATATGTTTTCAAAATTATTATTTTCGCATAAATATTGGCACTTCAAAACAATAGAACCAATACACTGGTGCACAATGTTACTCTTGCTTAAAACAGGTCAAAGGGTCGACACCAAGATATGATAGGGTCGACACCAAGTCAATGAACAAAGCTGGGCTATTCAGCAGCAAATGGTCGACACCAAGACATGACAGGATCGACACCAAAAGACAGTGAGCAAAGTTTAAGCCTTCCAACAGCAAAGGGTCTACACCAAGATATGATAGGGTTGACACCAAAAGACAGAACAAAATTTAAATCTTCCAACAGCAAAGGGTCCATTTAAGTGAGGGTCGACGCCAAGAACACATGGTAGTCAAGATAGAAATGAAAAGAAAGAAACGATCGACACCAAAACTGCAGGGGTCAACACCCTTATGTTTGAGTTTCAAAACCTAGCCACTATTTCTGACTTTTGAGCAGACCTTTCTGACTCAACTAAGGGGATAAGACTTATTCTATTTCAAAAGAGTTGTGGGCAACCACTTTTGACTTAGTGGAGGAAGAATATTCTTATCTACACCACTCCCAAATCTAAAAAAGTGAAAAGTATGGAGACATATCTTATCTTCACCTACCAAGATTTGAATTCTAAGCATGGACATCATATCTTTCGAGGAAGCTCCACCTCCTAGGCTTGATGACAGCTTGTACACACCTATTCTTTGCTTCAACAGCTAGAAGACATCACCCATGCTCTGCTCCAACAGTTAGAAAGCACACCCATGCTTGTCTCCAACGCTAGAAGACTTTGAAGTCTATAAATGTTGTACTTCTCCAGATCTGAGCAAAGAACAGCCTGAGTATTCAAGTATAATTCCTAAATCAATCTCTGTTACACATTACACTTGTACTTTCATTTTCAAATCTGAGTTTATTCTGAGTGTATCTCAAAATTTCCTCTGATCTTACACTTTCATATACATCTTTTGAGAGAGAAATCTTGTAAAAGTGGACTGATGTATCTCTTGTTCTTATTCTTTTTATTCTGAGTGAAAACTTGTAAAATGAGGCATTTAGTTGAGAGGTCCTCAATAGATAAAGTAAGCCCTGTGTAAAATCTACAAGATTGGTGAAGATTTGGTGGTGTACTAATTTGATTCGTAGTGAAGTAATTCTTGAAGAGGAACCTTGAGGAGTGGACGTAGGCCCGGTGTGCCAAATTACTATAAATCCTTGTGTTTGAGCTCTCATTCATTTCTCTTTTGTTTTCATTATTATTGATTGCTTGTTGAAATTTATTTACTTGATTTATCATATTTAAATTTCTACATTTATTTTTATTAACCTAATTCACCCATTTCTTGGGTTGGCTACCTGGGTAACAATTGATATTAGAGCCTAGACTTTAGTTTAGTGACTTAACGATCTTAGAGTGATTCATGACAACTCTTAATTTCTCTCCTCCTAAAGGTCAAGCCTCAAATAGATCACCTTTTTTCAGCGGCACAAATTTTAAATATTGGAAAACTCGTATGATTATGTATATATAATCTACCAACTATGAGGTTTGGAAAATCATTTGTGATGGTCCCAAAATTCCCACCAAAACCATAGATGATTGAAAGGTTCCCAAACTTGAGAGTGAATGGATCAGTGCTGACTATAAGGATATTAAAGCAAATGCCAAAGTTGTTAATATGTTATATTGTGCACTTGATGATAACGAGTTCAATAGGATTTGTACATGTGAAACAGCAAAAGAAATTTGAGATAAACTTGTAGTAACTCATGAGGGAACAACTCAAGTTAAAGAGTCTAGAGTGAGTTTGCATGTTCATAGTTATGAGCTCTTCAAAATGAAACCTGATGAAATTGTCTCCCAAATGTTTACTCATTTTACTGACACTATAAAGAGTTTGAAATCTCTTGGTAAAACTTATACTAATGGTAAGGTTGTCAGAAAAGTCCTCAGATCATTGCTGAAAAGTTGGGAAAACAAAGTTATCGCTGTCATAGAAGCCAGGGATTTATTAACACTAAGTCTTGATGAGTTGATGAGATCTTGTTTAACTCAAGAGATCATAATGCAAGAAGGAAAGGAAGAAGCTGGCAACAATAAGAAGAAAAAAATAGCCTTCAAATCCACCTCGAAATATCAAGAGGATGAGGAAGATGATTCTGATGAAGAAATGGCATTCAAAACCAAGCAGTTCAAAAGGTTTGTGAAAAAGAAACAAGGTGTGCGAAAGTTTTTCAGAAAAGACTTCAACAACAGAGATTTTCGAAGAGGAGAAAATCACAAAAAATCTGAAGTCACCTGCTAAGAATGCAACAAACCTGGACACTACAAATCAGAATGTCCTGAACTTCAGAAAAAATTCAAGAAGGACAAGAAGAAAGCCATGATTGCAGTATGGGGAGATGATAGCGATGAAAGCAACTCAAAAACTAAAGTTTTGCAAAATTGAGGTTGTTGACCTATGCTTAATGGCACTTGGAGACAAAGATGAGGTAAATAACAAATCTTTTACGTTTGATGAATTACAATATGTTTTTGATGAATTACATGTTAAATTTAAAAAACTCAGTTCGAAAAGTAGTTGTCAAAAGAAAATGATTTCAAATTTATCAAAAGAAAATGAATCCTTGACTTCCAAGATCAATATTTTAGAAAATGAAAAAGGAAAATGAGATTTTAACTCTAAAAGAGTCTTCAATTTCTACAAAAAGGTTACATGCTTTGCAAGACGAAAATGAGTCTTTAAAAAAGGAAAAAATTGTTTTAAGAGAAAACATAGAAGACTTGAAGACATCATTTCAAAATTTACTCAAGCTAGAGATATATTAGACAAAATTCTTAAAAGCCAAAAACAAACTTTTGAAAGAGCTGGGATTGGATGCAAACCATTTTCAAAAGTGAAAAATCCCAAAAATGTTTTTGTTCATGCATCATCAAGTCATTCATATATCACATGTCATTTTTGTGGAAGAAAATGTCATATCTCTCCTTCATGTCCTGTTAAGAAATATTCTTTTGTTAGAAGGAAAAGAAGTGGGTTCCTAAAAACACTTCAAACTCTAACTCTCATGGACCCAAGAAAGAATGGGTACTAAAAAGCCAACACAAATTTGAATTCTGCAGGTGTGCTTCAGGACAAAATCCAACAACGACATATGGTATTTTGACAGTGTGTGCTCAAGGCACATGACTGGAGATAAAGCAATGTTCTCATCCCTTCAACCTAAAGAAGGAGGTCATGTAACCTTAGGAGATGATAGCAAAGGAAAGATCATCGGCCTAAGTAGTATTGGTAAAACCCCTTCTCCAGTTATCGAGAATGTCTTGCTAATTAATATTTTGAAACATAATTTGCTTAGCATTAGCCAATTATGCGATAAAGGTAATAGAGTTACTTTCGAAAAATCTCACTGCACTATTGAAAGTTCTGTTAATAACAAAGTTTTATTTGTAGGTCATAGACATGAAAATGTGTGTGTTTGATTTGCATAATTTATCTTCCTGCTATGATGTTAAGTGTCTATCTGCTATTAATGAATCTGGTTGGTTATGGCATAGAAGGTTAAGACATGCTCATATGGATTTACTTTCAAAACTTTCAAAATTTGAGTTGATTATTGGTCTACCAAAAATTGCTTTTGAAAATGATAGGCTTTATGATGCTTGTCAACAAGGTAAACAAACAAGAGTTTCTTTCAAATCCAAAAATGTTATTCTACATCTAGGACTCTGGGTGGAAAATTATATTATGCTGTTTGTGTGGATGATTATACTAGATTTACATGGGTGTTATTCTTGGCACATAAAAGTGATACTTTCTCTGCATTCTCTACTTTGTGTAAACGTATTCAAATATGATTAGTCTTGCTATTTGTAGTATTATAAGTGATCATGATAGAGAATTTGATAATGATGACTTTTACTCTATTTTGTAATGAGCATGGTATTGATCATAAATTTTCTGCTCCTAGAACTTCTCAACAAAATGGTGTTGTTGAGAGGAAGAATAGAATTCTTGAGGAAATTGCTCATACTATGCTTTGTGAAAATGATTTGCCTATATATTTTTGGGCTGAAGCCGTTAATACTGCATGCTATGTTGCAAATCGTGCCATGATTAGACCTATTCTAAAAAAAACTCCATATGTATAGCGACCCCGGTCTTTTCCTTTTGATTGTTGTATCAGGACTTATGTTCCGTAGACTCCGTTGTTATCAGATTGTTGTTATCGTCCTTTAATTTCTTATTTTTGAGTTATAGGTTGTGTTGGGCAGGTTTGTGACAGGTCGGTTGAGTTTAGATGCCTAAACTAGTTGCCCAGATTTTGACATGTCCGCTCGAGCGGGGACCCTGTTGTTGCTTGTCCGCTCGAGCGGGGGTTTTGGCGCTCGAGCGGGAATGGCACCCATCCAGTATTTCCTGTGTAGTGTTGGACGCTCGAGCGGGGGATTGGCCGCTCGAGCGGAAGGTTGTGAGTAACGCTCGAGCGGGGAGTTGGGAGCTCGAGCGGGGACCTGTCTGCAGAAACTTCTGGGAGTGTGCATCCGCCGCTCGAGCGGGAGTTTGGCCGCTCGAGCGGGAGTCTGTGAGTGGCGCTCGAGCGGGGGTTTCCACGCTCGAGCGGGGCGACTGTTATAAAAGGGCGAGATCCGACTTTCTGGACCATTTTTCATCTCCCTCTTGTTTCTAAAACCCTAAAACCGTTTTCTCTCTCTCCCTACACACTTTCTCTCTTAGGTTTGATCTATTTAGGGTGTGTTTCTACCCTAGACCCTTTATTAAAAAGTTAAAGTGGGTCGAGAGCTTCAGTTTAATCTGAACAAGTTTGGATTTGGAGCACTTTGAGTTTGGATCTTCATCTCCATCTTCTCTTTTTAGGCTATTTCCTTGAGGTAGGGATCTCCTACTCCAATGTATACGTTTTGTTCTGAGTTTTAGCATTTTAATATGTTGGGGGTAGTTTGGTAGTTTTGGGAAAAACCCTAGTTGTTGTATTAAATTGAATTGTATGTTTAATTTAAGGAAAATTGGGGAAATTGGTTGAATTCATTGCATTGAGGAATTTATTGATTAAATGGGGTAGTTGATTAATTTAAATCATTTGCCTATTGAATTGTTGATTTATTTATTTCCAGTCTAGAAATAACTGTTTTGGGCTATCGGTGGAGGATAGTCATGAATGTTGTAGACATTGCATGTGGATTAGGGATAACTGGAACTAATCACATTGTTTTAGTCATTAACTTTGACTGTTGAATTAATACAGACATTAAATGTATTGATTGTGTGTTGTATATGTTATGTGTTTACATGCATTGCATTGTTTGGGAGGAGATAGGGGATGTACTCCACGGTTTAGGGGAAGATAGGTGATGGACCTCTAAACCGGATTTTGTTTGGGAGGAGATAGGGGATGGACTCCATTAGCATCACTATTATGTGTGCTTATTTATATTGAAGTGTTTTATTGATACAGCACTAAAATGTGTATCAATCTGGAAGTATGAAGTGTTTTGATATGAGCCTGAGTCTCATTTGTGTTGTTGATATTGGACGTAATGTGAATTTGCTATATAGTTCACAGTTGTAAGTTTGGTCAGGTTCTGAGCCATATTGATAATAATGGAAATTGATAAGTGTCATAGACATTAGTGTCTTAAGACTGTATGTTGATATAATTGATTATCATGGTTAACCATCTATTAAATGCTAGGACTTTATTCAATGCTTATATTTGGTTTAGTATTTTTCTACTGGGCTGTGGCTCACCCTATATGGGAACATCATTTTCAGGTTCAGGTGATAAGCTACCTCCAAGGACTTAGCTTGGAAGGACTTGGATTGGAAGACTAGTTTAGTTATTTGTTTTGTTTTAATATTACATGTAATTACAAGCTGAGGGCTTAATTTGTAGTTGAGTTAGTACTCACATTTTGTGTCCAAGTGTTGGCTTGGAAAGATGTAAGCCCATAGGGCATTTACTTTCATTATTACATGTAATGTCTTTATTTAAGGATACTCTGATGAATGAATTATGGTTTATTTTCTTAAGTAATGCATCTTATTATTATGTATGTTATGGGTTATTTTTGAGGGCGTTACAATATGAACTCTGGAATGGTAGAAAACCAAACATTAGTCACTTGCGTGCCTTTGGTTGTAAATGTTTTTTGCTCAATAATAATAAAGATAATTTAGGTAAGTTTGATGCTAAATTTGATGAAGCTGTCACTACAACAAAATTAAATTTTTACGACTTGCGATGCATGCCGTAAAAACTCTTTCACGGCATGCACACAAATGCCGTTATATGACATGCCGTGGAAAGTTAAGCATCATTTACGGCATGCAGGTAAAGTTGTAAAAAGTAATAAATTAAACATTAATGACATACTTTGTATGTCGTATATAACTTTTTACGACATTTTTGTCATGCCATAAATCATCATACTTTCCGTGGCATAATTTTGCATGCCGTAGAAGGTTATTTTTAAAAAATTAATGGCATACTTTGCATGCCGTATATAATATTTTACGACATTTTCTTGCATGTCATAAATCATCACTTTTCACGACATAATTTTGTATGCCGTAGAAGGTCATTTTAATATATTTATGACATACTTTGTATGCCGTATATAATCTTTTACGACATTTTCTGACATGCCATAAATCATTACACTTTTCACAGCATAATTTTGCATGCCGTAAAAAGTTATTTTTAATAATATATATATATATAGGAATATGACCTTGCCTAACCGTATGTAGACAGTAGTTTATAAAATGTAACCTGTTACAAACCAAACAGAGGCAGCAATTATGAAGTAAGCAAAAAAATCTAATATCCATACACCAAATAACCTGCATACTAACTTTTATTCTCAACTTCTATCACATCAAGTTGATAACAACCTCAAACATACAAATCAAAAAAAGTATCCAAATCATAAGATTCATTTATCAACATGATCTACACTATGAAAGATGGCAAACTTTTCCCATCTGATTATGCATTTATCCAGAGTTTTAAATCACATGATCTACACTATGAAAGAACTGTCCAAGTACAAGTTTTGGGATCCAATAGTGCCCAGAGATGATTATGATCACCATCCTTCACAACTGTTGGCAATGCAACACTTATCACTTAGCTGTAACAATCAGCTTTCTTGTTTATCAGACACCATGGTGTCGGCATCTCAAGTCTCTGTCACTGAATTATCATCATCATCACCATCTTCACTTGCTGCAGATAACACAACAAGAAGCCATTTGCCCCTGTTATTACTCGACAAATACAAAAACAAAAAGAATTCAACTTTACATCTTAGATTACAAATGGTATGGCCAATATAAAATTCAAAAAACCACAAATTTCAAATCAAACATCAATACATACAACTTTACACATCAAGAGGGCCTTCTTTTCCAAAAAATAAAAAGATGTTGAAACTGTAAACTATATAGGGCTTAACAATAGCATGTAGACTTTAAAATTTTGGGAACCTTCCAATTTGGAGCCTAAAACATGGGTTTTGTTGGCTTTATGCATAAGCAGCCATTTTAAGATTGATCAATGTCCACATTGAAACACATCAAGAGGTCAAGTGTGAGCTCAAACTAGGTTTAGCGATTAACATTTTTTTTTTTTTAATAACAGAACAACGATAAATTCAAGTAAGGATCACTTTCACTGTTTAAATTTTGATGTCATAACTGGGTTTCATGTGCATAAGACATAACATCAAATAAATGATCATGGCACCGCATTCCTTAATTATGGCCTCCACTTCGCAAGCAATAGAACATGCCATATGAAGACTAGTATGAAAATATGAGCATTGCATATGAAACTAGCATTTAAACAGAAGCAATGAGTACATTTGTAAGTATAAATATAGTTCAAGTAAAATGAGAAATTCAAATAATAGATGTAGAGTAAGAAAGTAAAGGTATACCAAAATAACCAAAAGCAAGCATAACCAGGAAGTGAACACTCACAAATACCACAGGCCAGTCAGTTGGCACATATCTGGGGACAGGGTTCCAGTTAAAGAATTGCCACGTAACCCTCTACAAACATAATTACCACCAGATGATAGATGAACCAATAGTTTGTCCAGAGTAAAATTATAAACCAAATTAAATGTTTAAGTGTTAATAGCATCAAGGGTTGATAATGAAATTGGATTTTATCTATCAGTTGTTAAACCCTAATTGATGTAGCACTTACAGATATTGTAATACTTCATTCCAATAGATTAACCTCGGTATCTCACCAATAAGCTGGTTACGAGCAAGGTCCCTACAGAATAAATTTACACAAAGACAAGGCATACATATATATTAGCACAAGTGTCTATGGCTTTGGTGTAAATAAAATCAAAAAAACATATGGTAATGTTAACTGCATGGACTCCACTAAAAAATAAAAAAATAAAAAAATAAAAAAATAAAAAAATTATGACTCACAGAGTTTTGAGGTTGGGAATCTGTGTTAATGTTGAAGGGATAGGACCAGTCAATTGATTGTTCTTCAAATTCCTGCATTTACAGAGCTTACTCAAGCCCTTGGTTGGCAGAACTAAAAACTTATCTATCTTAAACAATCCAGCATATTTAATTAATAGTACTTCACTTCAGGTATTAAACTAACCAACTTGTGAGAAAATGCAGACAAGAGATTTACCTATGGCCGATCATGAACCGGACGTTAATTCCCTTCTCTTGTTCCAATTGAAGAAGTCTCTCTCCTAATCAAACCCAAAAAGCTAGTCAGGGAAAGCCATGAAATTAAGATATAGTAGGACATACACAAGGACAATATCAAATTATCACCTTGAGGCATCCAAGTTTGTCTGACCGAATCGCGCCTCTTCCTACTACTAAAAGCAGTATTAATTCCAATAACTATGAAAGCCTTCTTCCTTGGCAAGCCCTCATGAGTCAATTCAGAGATGTGAGTGAACTCATCAGATCTTCACATCTCTTCAGAACTTCGAGTAGCAGCCAGCTCCATCTGAAGCGTTGAAATCGACTTGTCTAATGATCTGCCAGACCTCCAAAAGAATCGAATTATCAATACAAACTTCAATTGATCCAGTAAACACACACACAAGAAAAAATACGAAGTATGACGAGTTTCAAACTCACTGAATCGTTCGATACAAAAGAGCGTATAGAGATCAGTTAGGGTTTGAGATCAATTTACACAATCCACCTGTAGATTTAAACAACAGTAATGCACATTCTGATCTGCTTAATGACTTACTAATTCAATCAAAGCTTTGTTAAGCTTTTCAAATTGAGGAGCCATTCGTTGATTCAACTCTGACAGCAAAATATGAGACTCTGGATTCAAATAACTGAGAGCAACAACGATACAAAAGGATTAAAAGTGAAGTAAGATGAACATGAACAAGTAGAAAATAGTAGCAAAATGTAAAAGGACTTACTCTTCAATGTCTCTTTTGTTTGTCACAAGAGCCATTTTGGAGAGAATGTTAACATGGGGCAGTTCAAGTTGAACCATGGCAGAAAGTGAAGCCATGCAACCACTAATAAACTTGGTCACATCAGTCATGAACTGGCACACAAAAAGAAATTAGAACTCTTCAGTTTCAGTAAAAAGACATGGCAAATTGAAATTAAGGTGGAGAAAACATATACAAACCTGTGAATCAAGCAAGTACACAGCACAAACATTGAAGTTCTTACGCTTTAAGTGCTCCACAAAGTTCTTAAGTACAGGAACATGTGAAAAAAGTTCTATTTGGCCTATAAAGTAATTGAAGTTCAAAGATTAAAACATAATCCAGCCAAATAAATAAACAAATAGAACACTGAACAAATCCTAACTAACACACCATACTCCATACAAATAAAAATAAATAAATAAAGGTAGACAACTATTTATATTATTAAATTTTATTGTAAATAATTTCAAGAAATTATATTCTTTTGGAAATGTTACATACATATGAGTTAGTTGACTGTAACTTACATAACTAACTCTAGTCATCAGTTGAAAGTAGCCAGAATGAGTTTTACGAATTGGGATTGTTTTAAGTTTAGAGAACAAATGAAATATGCATAGCAAATCTCCAAGCATAGTCAGTAGTTAAAAATATTTGACAAGCCGATCAACATAGATCTCTTTGCATATAGAGTCTAATGATCCTCAATGTGGCAGGAATGGTCCTTCCATTCCATCATAGAATCATCAAACGAAGAAGAAGATACTTTTGAAAGGAATTTAAAAAATAAATGAGAGAGAGAGAGAGAGCAGGTTTATATGTATAGTAATTAGATAGAAGGAAGCAAGGCAGAGGTTCCACACCACATCATGTGTGTGTGTATTCAATGAGTCCTTTATATGGTGTTTAACAGCCTCACCTGTTCAACATAAGTAGACTAATAAGAAATGAGTCTAGGTTTAGGCTTTGCCTTTTTCATGTAATAAGGAAAACTCCTTATGCCAATTTTCCATTCCCACTGTTGCCAATTTTAACATTTTTACAGCAGAAAAACAAAATATAGAAATGCGTATAAATACCTGGGCAATTGAAAACTAAATAATCATCATCCGAGAAGTTATCCAATTCCTCTGTTAGCCACTCATCCAAATTTTCTTCAAGGTGCCTAGTGTCAAGATTTAAGGCCATACAAACTTGGAATCCAATATCAAATTAACAAAAAAACAGAAGGTTCTTTACACAATAAAATAAATTTATCCCTCACAAGGGATGTCAATCAATGCCTTTATGCTCCTTGACATAACCGGCTCTAGCCTTACTAGAAATAATTAAGTGACAACACAATCTAAGATGAGAGAAGAAAATGATTTACAAAAACATTAAAACCCAAATGCAAAGGATACTCCATGCAATATAAAAGGCCACCATTTGGACCCAATCCAACATAACATGGTCATCTGTGAACCCATATGTCGTAATTTATATTCACCTTTTTATTTTTTATTTTTGTTTTTGTTTTGGGGACCATATGAAGCGGAATAACTGAAGACACTTTAGAAGAGAAAATCACAAAGAAAGGACATTTTAGGGAAATAAAGTTACTTGCAAGTTTCTATTACTTGGATTCACATCCTTCAAAATTGAGATCCAATCCAGATCTCCATTTTCTGGTGGAAAATCAATGTCACCAATTTAAGTGATCAATCCTAGTCACATTACAAAGTCCTTATATTTAACAAGAACAGTTAAAAAAAGGTTCTTAAAACTCATAATTAATATGTCAGTTTATCCATTGAACTAGAGAAAGAAGATATAAAAACCTTCTCAATGGAAATATTTTCCACCCAATTTCAAACCATGTTATGTATAGTGTTAAATTTTTCAGTAATTGAAAATCGATTAGCTTTTCAATATGTTTAAAAAAAATAAATAAATAATAAAAAAAAAATTGCAGAGAAGGCATTCGAAAAGCCTCAATTCATTTCCAAACCGGAACCAATGGCAAATCCTGCATGAAAAATGCTCACAGCCCCTCATAAGAACAATGCCTCTCTGCAATTCTCAGCCTCTTTGCATAATCTTAGGACAATAAGTCAGTATTAATATGTCATAATCTTTAACTCGCTGCCAATTTTTGAAGTTACATGTACACTATATATTATATATATCAGATAAAAATAAAAACAAGGATATGAAATCTCATTTTTAAAATGAAAATCAAACACCTTTTCATTACAGCATCAAAGTAGTTCAAGTGCTAAAACATCTCAAACTCCATATGCTCTCCTGCTGTACTTTTAAACTCTTCCTGACACCAATCGCTTTCCTTATTCTACGATGCTGACATGCTATTTAGGAAGGTGAGATTCCATATTGATATTTCAACGCAAACAACACTCTTCCATGTAAAATCTTTAATTGCTTAGATAAAACTATTATAACTCTTGTTAATATTTTCCAATATATTCTCATTGCTAGCTGCATAATTCTTTCTTCCATTCTTCACAAACAAACTTTAATCATTGTCCCATAACAAAACTATGCCATTAAGGCCTTGCCGTGATGGTATTTAAAGCAAAAGTAAGAGCAAGCAAGAAGCATCTATAAGTTTAAACTGTACAGAATTTCTCACCATGACACTTTTCTTTTCCAATGACAATTCAGTTCATCTCACAAAATTTAATCTAACATTTCAACCTCTCATTCTGCAAATTTTTTTTTCTTTCTGGAAATGAACTCGAGATTACAAATAATAATAATAACAATGCAGAGGAGAACACACTCGCGTGTGCTCACATAGAGACAGAGACAGAACAATCAAAACTCAACCTGTGGTTCTATGGTGAAATTTCGATCAAGCAATTAGAGCACATCATGATAAAATTTTAGAGAGAGCGACAGATACCTTAATCGTTTATGAAGACGAGAGAGAGAGACAGAGGCTGAAGGTCCTTGAGGATCTCCAAATGCAAGCGATCGAGATGGCGCTTGGCGGAGTCCAAGAGCGAAGAGGCCAATTCCTTCAGTTCCAAGATCGAACTTAGTGTTTTCTGACGAAGAGATATAGATGATGCTACAACATTCTTGCTCTTGTTGCCATTGCCTTGGGGATAGAGTCAGTGTTGAAAAGGCCGTTATAACACAAACATTACACCGATAAATAAGCATTTTTTAAGAACAAATGCGAACAACAGATTGAAAACCAAATCAATGAGATTGAAATCGATTAATCGATCAAGCCTGGATACGGAAATCGCTATTGAGAGACACGATATGAGACTCCTTGGGGACGAAATCAACAAAGCACCGATTAGAAGTGCAGATCAAGAGTCTCTGAGATCAGATTAGGGATCGAAATCAACAAACCCCCGATTTTATGGAGAAGGAAATTAGGGATTCGATCGAGAGAGAGAGAGAGAGAGCCTTTGAATGAAATCTCCCGACTATTGAAGTTCAAAGAATGCAAATAGAATGGGACCAATTAAAATGGTAGATAAAAAGTCACTAAATTATTTTACAATGAAATAGATTTGTCTCAAAAATGTAATAGTATGATTAAATTTTTTTTTTTTCAAAATTCTTTTATTTTGCTCTTAAAAGTATAATTTTTACAGATAAATTATTTTTGTTCCTAAAAATTTGTCTTTAAAATCTTAATTTCTTATAGTGCTTGTTGAGAATAGAAAAAGTCGTACATTGTCATTCATGGGTGTAGAATAGAGACGCGAATTTGGAAATTGTATATTTTATATAAAAATCAAATTAGAATATTTTATATAATCACACTTATTTAAAAAGTGTAATTAAAAAGTAGTAATGTATATATAATTACACTTTAATTAGAAAGTGTGATTAAAAAATATATAAATAATCACACTTTAATTAAAATGTGTGATTAAAAAATATGTATATAATCACACTCATTTAAAAAGTATGATTAAAAAGTAATAGAGTATATATTATCACACTTTAATGTATAAAGCAATTATCCCTTAAAAGCGACACTAAATTATAAAATAATGTATAAATTATTTTTTACATTTTCCTCAATTAGGAAAATTTAAAGTGAGAAGCGTGGTTGGAAATTGTTAACTTTTTTAAATCAAAAAAAAAAAATCGAAATGAAATTTTCTTTAATAAAAGTTTTCACGACATGCTAATGCATGCCGTGTAAAGTTATAATATTTTACGACATGAAATGAATGTCATCTTAAGTACAAATATTTTATGACATATTTTTGTATGCCGTGAAAATATACATTTTTTACGGCATACTTTTGCATGCCATAAAAAAATTCCGGATTGAATTTTTTTTTTTTTTTTACAAAAGTTTTCACGACATGTTAATGCATGCCGTGTAAGTTATAATATTTTATAACATGAAATGCATGTCGTCTTAAGTGCAAATATTTTACGACATATTTTTGTAAGTCGTAAAAACATACATTTTTTACGGCATGCTTTTGTATGCTATAAATATATGAATCAACGACTTACATGGTATGTATGCTGTTATTGACAAAACATTAACGGCTTGCAAAAAAAAAATGCCGTAGAATATACTAACCACGACATGCATTTAATGCATGTCGTAAACATGATGCCGTGAATAGTTAGTTTTGTTGTAGTGTGTATTTCTTGCCTATTCTAACTCTAGTAAAGCTTACAATGTGTTTAATAAAAGAACTTTACTTGTTGAAGAATATGTACAGCTCATCTAGAAAAGGAGAATGATCTACCTAAAGAATGGAAATATGTTTATGGACATCATAATGATCTCATCATAGGTGATGCAACACAAGGTGTAAGAACCCGCTCATCTATTCATAATGTTTGTGGTAACTTAGCGTTTGTTTATCAAATTGAGCCAAAAACTTTTTTTGAAGCTGAACATGATGAAAACTAGATTTTTGCTATGTAAGAAGAATTAAATCAATTTGAAAGAAATGAAGTTCGGTCTTTAACTCCTCGACCTAAGAATCATTCTGTTATTGGAACAAAATAGGTTTTTCGAAACAAAATGGATGAATCCAGTGTTGTTACTCGAAACAAAGCTAAATTTGTAGCCCAAGGTTATAACCAAGAAAATGGCATTGATTTTGATGTAACTTTTGCACCCGTTGCTCGTCTTGACGTCATCCGCATGTTGCTTGCATTTGCATGTTTTAAAAATTTCAACCTTTATCAAATGGATGTAAAAAGTGTTTTTCTAAATGGGTACATTTTGAAGGAAGTTTATGTTGAACAACCTCTTGGTTTTCAAAATCACAAATACCCGGATCATATTTTTAAACTTTCAAAAACTTTATATGGTTTAAAACAAGTACCTCAAGCATGGTATGAACGTTTGAGTAATTTTCTTCTTGATAAAGGTTTTTCTCGTGGCAAAATAGATACCACTCTCTTTATAAAAACCAAAAGGAAGACATTCTCATTGTTCAAATTTATGTCGAAGATATTATATTTGGTGCTACTAATAAGAGTTTGTGCAAGGAATTTGCTAAGGATATGTAGAGCGAATTTGAATAAGTATGATGGGGGAGTTAACTTACTTCTCGGATTGCAAATAAAACAAACCTAAGATCGAATCCACACAAGCCAAGTCAAATATACCAAGGATCTCCTCAAAAGGTTTGAAACGGATATATCAAAGCCAGCAACAACTCCAATGAGTACATCAATTAAAATAGACAAAGATGAGCAAGGTAAACTGGTAGATGAAAAGAAATATCGAGATATGATCACTTCCTTACTTTATCTAACTGCTAGTAGACCTGACATATTGTTTAGTGTCTGTATGTGTGCACATTTTCAATCCGCTCCTAAAGAATCACACATCACCGCAGTAAAACGTATTTTTAGATATCTAATTGGCACTCCAAATTTAGGTTTATGGTACCCTAAAAGTAATGCCTTTGAACTTTATGGTTACTTAGATGCTAATTTTGCGGGATGTAGACTTAACCAAAAAAGTACTAGTGACGCTTTTCATTTTCTTGAAAACTAACTCACATCTTGGTTTTGTAAAAAAAAAAAAAAAAAAATCAGTAGTTTTGTTAACCGCTGAAGCAAAATACATTGTCGCCACTAATTGTGTACAAATGCTTTGGATGAAACAACAATTTCACGATTTCGGACTTCACTTTGATCACATTCCTATAAAATGTGATAGCACTAGTGCTATTAATCTTTCAAAAAATCTTATTTAGCACTCACGCACTAAATACATTGAAATAAGACATCATTTTCTATGAGATCATGTACTTAAAGGTGACATTAAACCCTCCTTACAAATCGTCAATTAGCGGATATTTTTACTAAGCCTCTCAATGATGAACAATTTTACTTTATTCAAACTGAGCTTGGCATGATGAATATTCCTATATGATGGCTTAATTTATATTTATATGCTTTCTTGTGAAATTTGTCTTGAAAAACACTACTTATAGTCTGCCTAAACCCCTAAGGATTGATCTTTTTTTTTATAGGGTCGACACCATGTGAACCCCTATTGTGTGTTTATTTATGAGGGTCAATGTCGACACCCATTTTGACCGACCCTAAGACTTGAGCGACTTCTTTTGACCACCGGTTGATGAAAATTGGAATATGC
This sequence comes from Camellia japonica, assembly GCA_030407325.1. Classification (NCBI taxonomy): domain Eukaryota; kingdom Viridiplantae; phylum Streptophyta; class Magnoliopsida; order Ericales; family Theaceae; genus Camellia; species Camellia japonica. Next base: position 70,753,422 of record JAPPVO010000029.1, read on the forward strand.
TATTTTATGAATTTCTCAACAGAAAAATCAGATTGAAACTTTAATCCCAAACTTCATCCAAACCTCACCTATTTTGGTCAAATTATTTTATATCACTAAAATATTTTTTAATTTGTAATATTTTATAATTTTATGTGTGTGTACATATTTTTTTTTAGATATTTTTATATAATGGTATAATTGGTACATTTTACTTACTTTATCAATAGAGAATAATAATATAATAATAATAATAATAATAATAATAAATAAAATAATGAAAAACAAAAAAAAGGTAAGTTAGGGTGTGGTCAGGGGTATTTTTTGGGAGAAGAGAAAGAAAAAATAAAAAGACTATTATTATGACTTTCCGTGGATGGTGAAAGAGAGGTTTTGGGAGATTTTTATTGTTTTGATTGAGCGGGTGAGATAGAATTTCAAAAGAAGACACACAATGCACATCGAGGGCCCTCTGGTTGATGATTAAAAAAAAAACATATCTTCTCTCTCTGTGGTCTCTACATACAGAATATACATATATATCTCTCTCTCGTGAGGGATAAGAAGAGGGTTTTTGATTTGAGCTACAGGGAGACACGAGGTGATCATCTTCTCATCTCTCTCTCTCTCAACTATTTTTTCTGATATTAAGCAGATGCTTCTTGATACCAGTAGATGGTGAAAGTAAAACTGGGTGTGGGCTGAGGGATCTCTCTCTCTACAGTTTGGGTTTGAAAATGTAAAGAAAAAAAAACACATCAACACACATGGGCTGAGACCACTCTCAAGCTCTCTCTCTCTCTTCAAAGCCATGAAGTTTAACATGAAGTTAAAAAAAAAAGAAAAAAAAAGAAACACACAGGCAGCTCTCTCTCAAGGGCGGGAAAACACACTATCTCTCGGCTCTCTCTCTAAACCGAGGGCTCTCTCTCTCTCTCTCTCTCTCTCTCTCTCTTTAGTTGAAGATGAGAATAGAGCTCCTAAGCTAAAACAGACATGCACAGAGGGTGATGAAAAGGATATTTTTTTAGAGAAAGAAAGGAGAGAGAGCAAGAGAAGATGGAGAAGAGCAGTGATGGGTTTTGTGAGGGCAGATCAGATCGATCTGAAGAGCTTGGACGAGCAACTGGAGAAGCATCTCAGCCGAGCATGGACTATGAAGAAGAACAAGGAAGAGATTAAGAACCAGAGAAGACAACCCGAGAGCTTTCATTTGTACCAGCAACAGCAGATTCAGCAGCAAACGACGTCGTCTTCTTTGTCGGTTTCGATGGTGAAAGTTGAGCTTCAGAATTTGATTCTCTCGATTCTTGATGACCCAGTTGTGAGTAGAGTCTTCGGTGAAGCTGGGCTTGAAGGATTTTATGGACAAACAACACCTTAGAGGAAGAGACTCAATCTTGGGTATAATATTGGAACTGACTTCATTGCCAATAATTGCATCCCTGGGATCGATTTCGCTACAGTTCACTCCTATCCTGATATATGATTACCCAATTCAAATGATCAAAGCCAGCTTTCTTTCCCTGGAAAATTGGCTCAGCACCCACATTCCAGATGCACAGTACCTTCTCCGAAAACCATTGCTCATCACAGAGTTTGGAAAGTAATGGGAAGATCCCAATTTCAGCACCTACCAGAGGGATCTTCTCCTCAACACTGTCTACGACAAAATATATGCGTCGGCCAAGCGTGGCGGTGCAGCTGCCGAAGGCCTGTTTTGGCAACTCCTAACCGAAGGCATGGACTCATTCAGAAACGAGTACAATGAAGTCCTGAGCCAGAGCCCCTCAACTGCAAATGTGATTGCTCAACAGTCCCACAAGCTTTATCATATTTGGAAAACACTTGCCAAGATGAGGAATGTTGAGAGATGGTGAAGGAAAAACTGGTGTTGCTGCAGGTGTTGGTTTTTGCCCAGTTTCGAGTGATTCCATGAAAATTTATAAAAAGGTAGTTGTGAATTGAAATAGACTCTATTTTGAATAAAATGGTGTAACCTTTCATGGTGTCTTTTTGTTTTAAAGGAATGGTCAAACCTCCATTTGAATGAAAGGGTGCAAACCTTTCATGTTATCTCTTTATTTTAAAGGAAGGGTTATGTCCCTTCTTCATACCTTTTTTATTCAAATTGAATAGGTGCCAACAAAGCCTATATAAAGGCAGCCCCATTCCAATTTTGATTGATTCCGAAAATTCATTTTCCTTGCCTTCATTTTGCTCTCTTGCGTCTTTTATTCTTCATATTATTTTAGGGAAAATTTCAGAGAGTTATAGAACACAAGGTTCTAGTTCGCCGAACAAATTTGTTTGAAGTGCTACTACAAATTTGTGAAGATCATTGTATCCTGGGAGATAAACACCACATAACCGTAAGCACCGTAGCGGGGCGAATCTGTCTTAAGGACAGTGTCACACACTCGACTTGGTCTTTGAATTATTTATTCGGTTCTACAAAATAAATGCTGTAAGTTTTATTTTATTTTGTTTGAATTGTTTCAAATTATTTTTTTACACAGAAGATTGTTCCAACAATCTTAAGACAGATGTGAATTATTCTGTTTACAGAATTTTTCATTTGTTTCCCTTTTTCATTCTTCGTAAATAATTTCGGAAGAAAATTATTTTCTGTAGATTTATAAAATAATATTCTGGTTGGAAAAACAAATAGTGATTATATGCTATTTGACAGATAGTAGTAATATACTGTCTATTTTCTTTGACAATAACTAGTAGTACGATACTGGTGTCATTAACAATTCAGAATATATTTTTGTAGAATTTTTTCAGAAATTAATTTTGGGTTTTAGAAATTATTTTCTGAGTTTTCATTACTTAAAATTCTATTTTAGTATTTTAATTATTGAAGTGCTATAGAAATTAATTTTCTGTGTGGAATTAATTTGGTTGAATAAAATTTTATTTTATTTCCAAATTATTTGAAAAAATAAAAGTTATATTCTTATTTCTTTTATTTTACAGAATTTAATTTCCTGTGGAGAATTAATTTGGTTGAATAAAATTTTATTTTATTTCCAAATTAATTGGAAAATAAAAGTTACATTCTTATTTCTTTTATTTTTACAGAATTTAATTCTGTGCATTTGGTTTAATTTTCTGTGTAGTGTAAATTCTAATTATAATTTTGTTTATAAATTAGAATTGATGGCTACTGAAACAAATGCCTAAACAAGTACTACTGTGGTGGCTGCAATTGCACCAACCCCCTCTCCTGTGATGATAGTACCAATTAATCATGGAGAGAAGCCAGAGAAGTTCTCAGGAACTGACTTTAAAAGATGGCAACAGAAAATGTTGTTCTATCTTACAACTCTGAACCTGGCTCGTTTTCTCCGTGAAGATGCTCCTATCTTGAAAGAGGATGAAATCGACCGGCAAGTGGTTGATGTGGTTGATGCTTGGAAACATGCCAATTTCCTTTGCTGGAATTACGTCTTGAACGGACTTGACAACACATTATACAACGTCTACAGTCCAATCAAGACAGCAAAGGAACTTTGGGAATCGTTGGAGAAAAAGTACAAAACGGAAGATGCCGGCTCAAAGAAATTTGTTGTTTGCAGATTCTTGGATTTTGTAATGGTTGATTCAAAAACTGTGATCAGCCAAGCTCAAGATTTCCAACTCATTCTGCATAACATTCACGCAGAAGACATGTCTCTCAGTGAATCCTTCCAAGTTGCAGCCTTAATTGAAAAATTACCAAAAGGCTGGAAGGAATTCAAAAACTACCTCAAACACAAGCGCAAAGAAATTTCTATAGACGAATTAATTGTGCGTTTGAGAATTGAGGAGGACAACCGCAATTCTGAAAAGCGGGCTGGTAAGCATCCTATAGAGTCTAAGGCAAATGTGGTGGAACATGTTTCAAAAACCAAGAAACGAAAGTCTTCTGGTGAAAGATCATCACAAGGCTCTAAAGGGAGGGATGACAAATGTTACATCTGTGACAAAGAGGGACATCGGGCCAAAGATTGTCGTAGCAAAGGCAAAAGCAAGAAGCCTGCTCAAGCCTATATGACCGAAGTGGACAATATTTCCAATGGTATAGATGATATCAATCTTTCTGCAGTTGTTTCTGAGGCAAATCTTGTCGGAAATCCTAAAGAATGGTGGGTGGACACTAGTGCTACTCGCCATATTTGTGCTGACAAAAAGATGTTCACATCTTATTCTACAGTGGATAATGGTGAACAACTTTTTATGGGCAACTTTTCAACTTCCAAAGTTGAAGGACAAGGAAAGATTGTACTCAAGATGACATTTAAAAAGGAACTCACTCTCAACAATGTGCTGTATGTACCGGATATTCGAAAGAATCTTATTTCCGGATCTCTGTAGAGTAAGAATGGGTTTAGGCTAGTATTTGAGAGTGATAAATTTGTACTTACTAAGAATTGGATGTATGTAGAAAAATGTTACATGTCTGTTGGCCTTTTCAAGTTAAATGTAATGACCGTTGTACCCTCAGTTATTAATAATAATACATCTTCTTCTTACTTGCTTGAGTCTTCAAATTTATGGCATGATAGACTAGGACATGTTAATTATGGATCTTTGTGTAGATTAATTAATATGGATTGTTTACCTAAATTTGACATTGATTCAAATCATAAATGTGTAATTTGCATTGAGGCAAAATTATCTAAAACTCCTTTTTATTCAATTGAAAGAAGTACGGAACCACTTGAATTAATTCATAGTGACATTTGTGATTTTAAATCAATTCAAACTAGAGGTGGGAAAAAGTATTTTATCACTTTTATAGATGACTATACTAGATATAGTTATGTTTATTTAATTCGAACCAAGGATGAAGCTTTAGAAACTTTCATTCAATATAAGAATGAAGTTGAAAATCAACTTGGTAAGAAAATCAAGAAACTTAGAGGTGATAGAGGTGGTGAATATGAATCACCTTTTGGTGAGTTTTGTAAAGAACATGGAATAATTCATCAAACCACCGCTCCTTACTCATCTCAGCAAAATGGAATTGTTGAAAGGAAAGATAGGACTTTAAAAGAAATGACGAATGCCATGTTAATAAGTTCTGGATTACCTCAGAACTTGTGGGGGGAAGCAATACTTTCTGCTAATTATATTTTAAATAAAGTACCCCGAAAGAAAGTGAATCAAACACCTTATGAAATGTGGCATGGTAGAGTACCATCCTACAAATACTTAAAAGTGTGGGGGTGTTTGGCTAAAGTACCTATTCCTAGTTCTAAAAAGACTAAGATAGGTCCTAAGACCATTGATTGCATTTTCATTGGTTATGCCAAGAATAGTAGTGCATATCAGTTTTTGATTCATAAATCAAAACTTTCCGAAATGCATGTAAATACTATTATTGAATCTCGGAATTCATTTTTCTTTGAACATGTATTTCCAAATAAGACTGGACAAGAGACTAGTAACAATAAAAAATCTCATAATGCTATTACTAGTCAGGATCAAGAACATGATCAAGGACAAGAGTTAGATCAAAATGAGAAAAAGGAACTTAGGCGTAGTAAACGTGCTAGAACCTCAAAATCTTTTGGTCCAAATTAATAACATATTTGTTAGAAAATGAGCCTTTAACTTTTAAAGAGGCTATGTCCAGTCCTGAAGCTCCTTTATGGAAAGAAGCTGTCAATAGTGAAGTTGAATCCATCTTGCAAAATCACACTTGGGAATTAGTGGACTTGCCACCAGGTTGTAAACCTCTTGGGTACAAGTGGATTTTCAAAAGGAAAATGACAGCAGATGGATTAATTGATAAATACAAGGTTAGACTTGTGGTCAAAGGTTTTAGACAAAAAGAAGGTCTTGATTACTTTGACACATACTCACCGGTTACTAGAATAACATCCATTAGAATGCTAATTGCCATTGCATCTTTATACAATCTAGAAATTCATCAAATGGATGTTAAAACCGCTTTCTTAAATGGTGAATTAGAGGAAGACATTTACATGAAACAACCAGAAGGGTTTTCTGTTTCAGGAAAAGAAAAGAAAGTTTGTAAATTGATTAAATCATTACATGGTTTAAAACAAGCGCCAAAGTAACGGCATGAGAAATTTGACAAAGCAATGATGTCAAATGGATTTAAAATTAATGAGTCGGACAAATGTGTTTATAATAAAAACACAGACAAAGGTTATGTCATTGTATATCTTTATGTAGATGATATGCTCATCATAGGTAGCAATAATGACATTATTAAAACTACCAAAACAAAATGTTGAATAAACATTTTGACATGAAGGACATGTGCATTGCTGATGTAATTCTTAGTATAAAAATTACCAAAACATCAGAAGGATATGCTTTGTCACAATCTCATTACATTGAGAAAATACTTGACAAATTCAGCAAAGATGATGATCATCTTGCTATAACACCTGTAGATGTTAATTTGTATCTTTCTAAGAATGTACAGGAAAGTATTTCTCAATTAGAGTATGCCCAAATTATTGGAAGCTTAATGTATTTAATGAACTGCACTTGCCCAGATATAGCTTATGCCGCAAGTAAATTAAGTAGATATACGAGTAACCCAGGAGTAGAACACTGGAAAGCAATTATAAGGGTTCTAAGATATCTTCGATTTACTCGTAACATTGGGCTGAATTTTACTAGATATCCAGTAGTACTTGAAGGATACTGAGATACAAATTGGATATCGGATACTAGAGACTCAAAGTCCACCAGTGGGTATGTCTTTAGTCTTGGTGGGGCGGCTGTATCTTGGAAATCTTCCAAATAGACTTGCATTGCTAGGTCTACTATGGAATCAGAATTCATAGCTTTAGACAAAGCAGGGGAAGAGGCAGAATGGCTTTGCCACTTCCTTGAAGATATTCCAATATGGCCAAAACCGGTGCCTATTATATGCATACATTGTGATAGTCAATCAGCTATAGGTAGAGCACAGAGTCATATATATAACGGTAAGTCACGACACATTCGTCATCGACATAACACCGTGAGACAACTACTCTCTAATGGAATTATTTCCATAGAATATGTTAAGTCTAAAGACAACATAGCGGATCCACTAACCAAAGGGTTAGCAAAAGAGTTAGTTGAGAATTCATCGAGGGAAAAAGGACTTAAGCCTATTACATAAGAGTTACCACAACGGCAACCCAACCTAGTTGACTGGAGATCCCAAGATCTAGGTTCAAAGGGACAACCGAGTTGTGAATGACTCAGAAGGATCACTGCGGAGTTAAACTCCTACCCATTTCTATGATGAAATAGTGATGACTGCAGTGTTTGAGGTTAAGTAAAATTGTAATGATTCTTATATCTAGGTAAACCTAGTGGAGTATGGCAGGATACTCTTCATAAGCATCACCTATGTGAGTGTGAACTGGGCCGGTTCTATGAGATTTATGAAGGGCTACAAGTCTCTGGAGCACTCATGAAAGACCAGGTTGTTCAGGGCCAAAATGAACACAATTGTGAGAACTAAACTTTGTCTGGGAATATACTGTGTGAGTTCTATTGTCTTGGTTTACACAAACGGCTGAACAGCTTAAGGCATCATGTTCACTGGTTAGCTAGTAAATCCGATAGTGTCTCACAAGGGAAGGTTCAAAGCCAAAAATTACCTATCCTTTGCAAAATATTACCAATTTCTATATTCTCTGTATTTACATCATGTTGTTGCATTTTGTCTCTGTCAATTTCATTAATGTGGGGGATTCTTGGAAAATTTATAAAAAGGTAGTTGTGAATTGAAATAGACTTCATTTTGAATGAAAGGGTGTAACCTTTCATGGTGTCTTTTTGTTTTAAAGGAATGGTCAAACCTCCATTTGAATAAAAAGGTGCAAACCTTTCATGGTGTCTCTTTATTTTAAATGAAGGGTTATGTCCCTTCTTCATACATTTTCTATTCAAATTGAATAGGTGCCAACAAAGCCTATATAAAGGCAGCCCCATTCCAATTTTGATTGATTCTGAAAATTCATTTTCCTTGCCTTCATTTTGCTCTCTTGCGTGTTTACAGAATTTTTTCGTTTGTTTCCTTTTCTCTTTCTTCTTTTAAGAAAATTATTTTCTGGGGATTTACAAAATAATATTCTGGTTGGAAAAACAAATAGTGATTATATGCTATTTGACAGATAGTAGTAATATACTGTCTATTTTCTTTGACAACTAGTAGTGCGATACTGGTATCATTAACAATTTAGAATATACTTTTGTGGAATTTTGTCAGAAAATTAATTTTGATTTTTAGAAATTATTTTATGAGTTTTCATTAATTAAAATTCTGTTTCAGTATTTTAATTATTGAAGTGTTACTAAAATTAATTTTCAGTGTGGATTTAATTTGGTTGAATAAAATTTTATTTTATTTCCAAATTAATTGCAAAATAAAAGTTATTTTCTTATTTCTTTTATTTTACAGAATTTAATTTTTCTGTGTGGAATTAATTTGGTTAAATAAAAATTTATTTTATTTCCAAATTAATTGAAAAATAAAAGTTATTTTCTTATTTCTTTTATTTTTTACAGAATTTAATTTCCTGTGTGGAATTAATTTGGTTGAATAAAATTTTATTTTATTTCCAAATTAATTGAAAAATAAAAGTTATTTTCTTATTTCTTTTATTTTACAGAATTTAATTTCTTGTGTGGAATTAATTTGGTTGAATAAAATTTTATTTTATTTCCAAATTAATTGGAAAATAAAAGTTACATTCTTGTTTCTTTTATTTTTTACAGAATTTAATTATGTGAATTTGGTTTAATTTTTTGTGTAGTGTAAATTCTAATTATAATTTTGTTTTATAAATTAGAATTGATGGCTACTGAAACAAATGCCCAAACAAGTACTGCTGTGGTGGCTGCAATTGCACTAACCCCTCTCCTGTGGTGACAGTACCAATAAATCATGGAGAGAAGCTAGAGAAGTTCTCAGGAACTGACTTTAAAAGATGGCAACAGAAAATGTTGTTCTATCTTACAACTCTGAACCTGGCTCGTTTCCTCCGTGAAGATGCTCCTATCCTAAAAGAGGATGAAACTGACCGGCAAGTGGTTGCTGCGATTGATGCTTGGAAACATGCCGATTTCCTTTGCCGGAATTACATCTTGAACGGACTTGACAACACATTATACAACGTCTACAGTCCAATCAAAACAGCAAAGGAACTTTGGGAATCGCTGGAGAAAAAGTACAAAACGGAAGATGCCGGCTCAAAGAAATTTGTGGTTGGCAGATTCTTAGATTTTGTAATGGTTGATTCAAAAACTGTGATCAGCCAAGCTCAAGATTTCCATCTCATTCTGCATGACATTCACACAGAAGGCATGTCTCTCAGTGAATCCTTCCAAGTTGCAGCCTTAATTGAAAAATTACCAAAAGGCTGGAAGGAATTCAAGAACTACCTCAAACACAAGTGCAAAGAAATATCTATGGACGAGTTAACTGTGCGTTTAAGGATTGAGAAGGACAACCACAATTCTGAAAAGCGGGCTGGTAAGCATCCTATGGAGTCTAAGGCTAATGTGGTGGAACATGCTTCAAAAATCAAGAAATGAAAGTCTTCTGGAGAAAGTTCATCACAAGGCTCTAAAGGGGGGGAAAATAAAAAGTACAAGTTTAATGGCAAATGTTACATCTGTGACAAAGAGGGACATCGAGCCAAAGATTTCCGTAGCAAAGGCAAAAGCAAAAGAAAAACAAGCAAGAAGCCTGCTCAAGCCCATATGACTGAAGTGGACAATATTTCCAATGGTGTCGATGACATAAATCTTTCTGCAGTTGTTTCCGAGGCAAATCTTATCGGAAATCCTAAAGAATGGTGGGTGGACACTGGGGCTACTCGCCATATTTGTGCCGACAAAAAGATGTTCACATCTTATTCTTCAGTGGACAATGGTGAACAACTTCTTATGGGCAACTCCTCAACTTCCAAAGTTGAAGGACAAGGAAAGATTGTACTCAAGATGACATCTGGAAAGGAACTCACTCTCAACAATATGCTGCATGTACCGGACATTCGCAAGAATCTTGTTTCTGGATCTTTGTTAAGTAAGAATGGGTTTAGGCTAGTATTTGAGAGTGATAAATTTGTATTTACTAAGAATTGGATGTATGTAGGAAAAGGTTACATGTCTGATGGCCTTTTCAAGTTAAATGTAATGACCGTTGTACCCTCAGTTATTAATAATACTACATCTTCTTCTTACTTGCTTGAGAATTTATGGCATGGTAGACTAGGACATGTTAATTATGGATCTTTGCGTAGATTAATTAATATGGAATGTTTACCTAAATTTAATATTGATTCAAATCATAAATATGAAATTTGCGTTGAGGCAAAATTATCTAAAACTCCTTTTCATTTAATTGAAAGAAGTACAGAACCACTTGAATTAATTCATAGTGACATTTGTGATTTTAAATCAATTCAAACTAGAGGTGGGAAAAAGTATTTTATCACTTTTATAGATGACTATACTAGATATAGTTATGTTTATTTAATTCGAACCAAGGATGAAGCTTTGGAAACTTTCATTCAATATAAGAATGAAGTTGAAAATCAACTTGGTAAGAAAATCAAGAAACTTAGAAGTGATAGAGGTGGTGAATATGAATCACCTTTTGGTGAGTTTTGTAAAGAACATGGAATAATTCATCAAACCACCGCTCCTTACTCATCTCAGCAAAATGGAATTGCTGAAAGGAAAAATAGGACTTTAAAAGAAATGACGAATGCCATGTTAATCAGTTCTGGATTACCTCAGAACTTATGGGGGGAAGCAATACTTTCTGCTAATTATATTTTAAATAAAGTATCCCGAAAGAAAGTGAATCAAACACCTTATGAAATGTGGCATGGTAGAATACCATCCTACAAATACTTAAAAGTGTGGGGGTGTTTAGCTAAAGTGGCTATTCCTAGTCCTAAAAGGACTAAGATAGGTCCTAAGACCATTGATTGCATTTTCATTGGTTATGCTAAGAATAGTAGTGCATATCGGTTTTTGATTCATAAATTAGAACATACCGAAATGCATGTAAATACTATTATTGAGTCTCAAAATGCATGTTTTTTTGAATATGTATTTCCAAAAAAGACTGGACAAGAGACTAGTAACAATAAAAGATCTCATGATGCTATTACTATTCAGGATCAAGAACAAGAGTAAGAGTTAGACCAAAATGAGAAAAAAGAACCTAGGCGTAGTAAACGTGCTAGAACTTCAAAATCTTTTAGTCCAGATTTTCTAACATATTTGTTAGAAAATGAGCCTTTAACTTTTAAAGATGCTATGTCCAGTCCTGAAGCTCCTTTATGGAAAGAAGCTATCAACAGTGAAGTTGAATCCATTTTGCAAAATCACACTTGGGAATTAGTGGACTTGCCACCAGGACCTCTTGGGTACAAGTGGATTTTCAAAAGAAAATTGAAAGCGGATGGATCAATTGACAAATACAAGGCAAGACTTGTGGTCAAAGGTTTTAGATAAAAAGAAGGTCTTGATTACTTTGACACATACTCACCGGTTACTAGAATAACATCTATTAGAATGCTAATTGCCATTGCATCTCTATACAATCTAGAAATTCATCAAATGGATGTTAAAACCGCTTTCTTAAATGGTGAGTTAGAGGAAGAAATTTACATGGAACAACCAGAAGGGTTTTCTGTTCCAGGGAAAGAAAAGAAAGTGTGTAAATTGGTTAAATCATTATATGGTTTAAAACAAGCGCCAAAGTAACGGCATGAGAAATTTGACAAAGCAATGATGTCAAATGGATTTAAAATTAACGAGTGTGACAAATGTGTTTATATTAAAAACACAGACAAAGGTTATGTCATTGTATGTCTTTATGTAGATGATATGCTCATCATAGGTAGTAATAATGATATGATTAAAACTACTACGAAAATGTTGAATAAACATTTTGACATGAAGGACATGGGCATTGCTGATGTAATTCTTGGTATGAAAATTACCAAAACATTAGAAGGATATGCTTTGTCACAATCTCATTACATTGAGAAAATACTTGACAAATTCAGTAAAGATGATGATCATTTTGCTAGAACACCTGTAGATGTTAATTTGTATCTTTCTAAAAATGTACAAGAAAGTATTTCTCAATTAGAATATGCCCAAATTATTGGAAGCTTAATGTACTTGATGAACTGCACTCGCCCAGATATAGCTTATGCAGTAAGTAAATTAAGTAGATATACGAGTAATCCAGGAGTAGAACACTGGAAAGCAATTATAAGGGTTCTTAGATATCTCCGATTTACTTGTAACATTGGGCTTAATTATACTAGATATCCGGTAGTACTTGAAGGATACTGTGATGCAAATTGGATATCGGATACAAGAGACTCAAAGTCCACTAGTGGGTATGTCTTTACTCTTTGTGGGGCGGCTGTATCTTGGAAATCTTCCAAACAAACTTGCATTGCTAGGTCTACTATGGAATCAGAATTCATAACTTTAGACAAAGCAGGGGAAGAGGCAGAATGGCTTCGCCACTTCCTTGAAGATATTCTAATATGGCCAAAACCGGTGCCTGCTATATGCATACATTGTGATAGTCAATCAGCTATAGGTAGAGCACAGAGTCATATGTATAACGGTAAGTCACGACACATTCGTCATCGACATAACACCGTGAGACAACTACTCTCTAATGGAATTATTTCCATAGAATATGTTAAGTCTAAAGACAACATAGCGGATCCACTAACCAAAGGGTTAGCAAGAGAGTTAGTTGAGAATTCATCGAGGGGAATGGGACTTAAGCCTATTAAATAAGAGTTACCACAACGGCAACCCAACCTAGTTGACTGGAGATCCCAAGATCTAGGTTTAAAGGGACAACCGAGTTGTGAATGACTCAGAAGGATCACTTGGGAGTCTAATTCCTACCCATTTCTATGATGAAATAGTGATGTCTGCAGCGTTTTAGGTTAAGTAAAACTTTTAATGATTCTTATATCTAGGTTAACCTAGTGGAGTATAGCAGGATACTCTTCATAAGAATCACCTATGTGAGTGTGAACTGGGCCGGTTCTATGAGATTTGTGAAGGGCTACAATTCTCTAGAGCACTCATGAAAGACCAGGTTGTTCAGGGCCAAAATGAACACAATATTGAGAACTAAACTGTGTCTGGGAATATACTGTGTAAGTTCTGTTGTCTTGGTTTACACAAACAACTGAACAGTTCAAGACATCATGTTCACTGGTTAGCTAGTAAATCCGATAGTGTCTCACAAGGGAAGGTTCAAAGCCAAAAGCTACCTATCCTTTGCAGAATATTACCAATTTCTGTACTCTCTGTATTTACATCATGTTGTTGCATTTTCTCTCTGTCAATTTCATTCATGTGGGGGATTGTTGGAAAATTTATAAAGAGGTAGTTATGAATTGAAATAGACTCCAATTTGAATGAAATGATGCAAACCTTTCATGGTGTCTCTTTATTTTAAAGGAAGGGTTATGTCCCTTCTTCATACCTTTTCTATTCAAATTGAATAAGTGCCAACAAAGCCTATATAAAGGTAGCCCCATTCCAATCTTGATTGATTCCGAAAATTCATTTTCCTTGCCTTCATTTTGCTCTCTTGCGTCCTTTATTCTTCATATTATTTTAGGAAAAATTTCAGAGAGTTATAGAACACAAGGTTCTAGTTCGCCGGACAAACTTGTTTGAAGTGCTACTACAAATTTGTGAAAATCATTGTATCCTGGGAGCATGAAGGACATGTGCATTGCTGATGTAATTCTTGGTATAAAAATTACCAAAACATCAGAAGGATATGCTTTGTCACAATCTCATTACATTGAGGAAATACTTGACAAATTCATCAAAGATGATGATCATCTTGCTAGAACACCTGCAGATGTTAATTTGTATCTTTCTAAGAATGTACATGAAAGTATTTCTCAATTAGAGTATGCCCAAATTATTGGAAGCTTAATGTACTTGATGAACTGCACTTGCCCAGATATAGCTTATGCAGTAAGTAAATTAAGTAGATATACGAGTAACCCAGGAGTAGAACACTGGAAAGCAATTATAAGGGTTCTAAGATATCTTCGATTTACTCGTAACATTGGGCTAAATCTTACTAGATATCCAGCAGTACTTGAAGGATACTGTGATGCAAATTGGATATTGGATACTAGAGACTCAAAGTCCACTAGTGGGTATGTCTTTACTCTTGGTGGGGCGGCTGTATCTTGGAAATCTTCCAAACAAACTTGCATTGCTAGGTCTACTATGGAATCAGAATTCATAACTTTAGACAAAGCAGGGGAAGAGGCAGAATGGCTTCACCACTTCCTTGAAGATATTCCAATATGGCCAAAACCGGTGCCTGCTATATACATACATTGTGATAGTCAATCAGCTATAGGTAGAGCACAGAGTCATATGTATAACGGTAAGTCACGACACATTCGTCGTCGACATAACACCGTGAGACAACTACTCTCTAATGGAATTATTTCCATAGAATATGTTAAGTCTAAAGACAACATAGCGGATCCACTAACCAAAGGGTTAGCAAGAGAGTTAGTTGAGAATTTATCGAGGGGAAAAGGACTTAAGCCTATTACATAAGAGTTACCACAACGGCAACCCAACCTAGTTGACTGGAGATCCCAAGATCTAGGTTCAAAGGGACAACCGAGTTGTGAATGACTTAGAAGGATCACTGCGGAGTTAAACTCCTACCCATTTCTATGATGAAATAGTGATGACTGCAGTGTTTGAGGTTAAGTAAAATTTTAATGATTCTTATATCTAGGTAAACCTAGTGGAGTATGGCAGGATACTCTTCATAAGCATCACCTATGTAAGTGTGAACTGGGCCGGTTCTATGAGATTTGTGAAGGGCTACAATTCTCTGGAGCACTCATGAAAGACCAGGTTGTTCAGGGCCAAAATGAACACAATTGTGAGAACTAAACTTTGTCTGGGAATATACTGTGTGAGTTCTATTGTCTTGGTTTACACAAACGGCTGAACAGCTCAAGACATCATGTTCACTGGTTAGCTAGTAAATCCGATAGTGTCTCACAAGGGAAGGTTCAAAGCCAAAAATTATATATCCTTTGCAAAATATTACCAATTTCTATATTCTCTGTATTTACATCATGTTGTTGCATTTTGTCTCTGTCAATTTCATTCATGTGGGGGATTGTTGGAAAATTTATAAAAAGGTAGTTGTGAATTGAAATAGACTCCATTTTGAATAAAAGGGTGTAACCTTTCATGGTGTCTTTTTGTTTTAAAGGAAGGGTCAAACCTCCATTTGAATGAAAGGGTGCAAACCTTTCATGGTGTCTCTTTATTTTAAAGGAAGGGTTATGTCCCTTCTTCATACATTTTCTATTCAAATTGAATAGGTGCCAACAAAGCCTATATAAAGGCAGCCCCATTCCAATTTTGATTGATTCTGAAAATTCATTTTCCTTGCCTTCATTTTGCTCTCTTGCGTCTTTTATTCTTCATATTATTTTAGGGAAAATTTCAGAGAGTTATAGAACACAAGGTTCTAGTTCGTCGGACAAATTTGTTTGAAGTGCTACTACAAATTTGTGAAGATCATTGTATCCTGGGAGATAGACGCCACATAACTGTAAGCACCGTAGCGGGGCGAATCTGTCTTAAGGATAGAGTGTCACACACTCAACTTGGTCTTTGAATTATTTATTTGGTTCTACAAAGTAAATACTGTAAGTTTTATTTTATTTTGTTTGAATTGTTTCAAATTATTTTATTTACACAGAAGATTGTTCCAACAGTTGCTTCGGTAACAAGCAGCCCATGTTTTTAACTCTACTTCGCTGCTGGCTATTCTGGTTTGCGCCGTCGCTACAGTAGCGTGGTAAGGTGATATTGTTGGTGTATGTTGGCTTGTTCCCAGGTGGGTCCTCCAGTGAAGATGAGAAGTACATAGACTGACGCCTCGTTTGGGAACAGGCTAATTTAGTAACTTTTTAGTTATTTGGCTAAAATATGAGCTAAAAAAAATTAGTATGTTTGGAATGACTTTTTGACTTTTTATGAAAAGATGTGCAAAACGTAGAGAAAAAAGAGAATCTTTGACTTTTTGGTTTGGGTTGTTGGCTTTTTGGCTAATTTAGTAACTTTTTGACTTTTTGGCTAAAAGGGAGGGTTCCCAAACATGTTGGGTTGAAGACACGTGGATCTTTGCCAGTTGATGAATGGCCGGGAGTTAAAACTTTTATTTTTATTTTGAATGTTTGTGAGATTTTGATTTTATTCATTTTCCTCGGATTTGTAATATTTAAAGTGTTGTAATAATCTCCCCACTCCACTTCTTTCTATCCCATTCTTTAATCGCTTTTTCTAACTGTACATATGTATATATCTGACATGCCATGCATATCCATTCTTTGTATCCATGTTTCATGCATCTTGATTTGGCTAAGTTTGCATTTGTGGATTTAATCAATTCCTATGTGATTATGTGCGCTACGTCATATTTTTGAAATGATTTACATGTCATATCTTAGAAGCCGAATCTTTAGTTGCATCTCATGAGTGAATTGCATTAGGATTTTGTATATAAGATCATGCATGTTTTACTAACTTTGTTTTGCAGCTGTTCAAGTGACATCGGTAAATATGTGAGTTTTTATGTTTTAGCATCCCGCTTGTACATAATTTTCTTATTATGTTTAGCATCCTACCATGAGGCTAATTCTTTAAATGATAAATTGTTTGAATGCTTGTGGATGAAGGCTTGTTGCTTGAATTGGAATGATTCAACGAATATACGTTTTAAGCCCACTTTGTCAAGTGGCAAATTCAAACTTTTTTCGACAAACAAACATGAAATTGAATTGTTCTAATTTGAGCAAACCAGTCTATACTTGTATGTTTCACATAGTAATTTTTTGGATTTATTAATTAATCAGAACATGAACATATAAAGAAAATAAAATTCATATCATGGTTTAGTAGAGGCCGATCTTTGATCGGGTGAGCGGGGGTGCTCATTATTGACCTTCCCCTCTCATACCTAAGGTTCCGAGCCAAGCATCCTTGGTTACAACGAACAGTGGCCTTGGCACGAGTCATGGGTTTCCTAATTTCCCAAAATACTAGGTGGCGACTCTGAGATCTGATGACGCAGTCCATTTCTGGCAAAGGTTTTGCAATAAAATGGATTTTCTAAAAAGTTGCCAAACCTGGACTCTCATCAATGTTACATATTGCACTCGTAAGACTAGATCAAAGAAATCGAGGGTTAGAACTGTTTAACGCGTGCGGGTACCCCCCGGGCATGTTACAGTCGACACCTCTCTTTGCAAGGGTTGACACCACGTTGGCTTTTGGTCCACTTTTTTTTTGGGTTGACACTTTGCACTCTCTTCAGATTAAAGGGTTGGCACCACGCTTTTGAGTGTCAACACCATCTTAAGGGTATATATACCCAGCGACCCCTTTTTTATTTTCTACGACACCTCTCAAAGCCCTAGCCCTAGCCCCTTTCTCTTCTCTGACTATTCCTCCTACGATTTCTCTTCCTAGCTTTATCTCCATCATTCTCAACCTCTTTTGATCCTCCTCTATGGAATCTCAAGCCTCTCCTTCAGTTCCATCGAAGAAACGCGTCCGGCATTCCACTTCCACCACCATCGCCTCTATGCCTCCAGACCCTGTTTTGCGATGCTTCAAAGATAATGAATGCAAGGCCTCGTTCAACAAAGATTTCAACCTGAGAAAGGTACTATCTGTCTGAACTATTAACGTCAATTTCTTCGAAGAACATAGCTTTCCTGTTAAACAATAGTTTGATAATAAAAAATGGTCCTCATTACCAAAACTTGAATATGTTATTCTACTCTCATTACGAAATTCTTTGCCAATCAAAAATGGTCCTCATTCTGCTCCTAGCACTTTGAAGTGCTTTATAAGGGGAGTTTCCTTTACTCTTAAACCCTTCATTATTAACTCCATTTTGAAAACTTCCAATGATGGTCATCGTGTCTCTCCCTCCCTAAGCAGAAATCCTTCAAACTACACTCATGTTATAGGACTTCAATTTCTGACCAATAACCCAGCTTTAGATAAACACATGACTATTTCTGGAAAAGACCTATCTCTTGAGTTGAGATTGTTGCATCACATCATAACACATAACATCCTTCCTCGATCAGGTCGATTTGATGCAGTCACCTATGGCCACACATATTTTCTTTGGGCCTTTTCCACTGGTTATCTTACAGATTTTGGGAATTTGGTTTGTCAAGTCATGATTAATGCCCACAAAAGAAACAACCAAGCCCTACCCTATGGAATGATCTTCACAAGATCTTTAAACATTTCAAAATTAACCTCAAAGGTGAAGACAAAATCCCTAAAGACTCTGTTGTTTATGGCCCAAAAACTCTTAGTCACATGGGTTATTCTTTGATTGACAATGTTTGGACCAAAACTAAAAAACTTGTCACTGCTCCACCTACTCCTGATCTATCTCTCTCCACTGATCCTAACCTTCCAAGTTCTTCATCTATGCCTCTCTCCACCCCTGGTCCTTCCTCATCTGTTGCACCTCGTGATCTTTCCTCTCTTTCCACAAAAGTTGATCATCTAGACTCTTTGGTTCAAGGACCACTGCTGGTAGGAATTGTTGAACTGAACTCCAAGCTTAACAACCTTCATCTTAATCCTCAATCTGTACCAGTGTCAGACATTCCATCATCTTCTCAAGCTGCTTTTGTTCCATCTTCATCTAATCTGGCACAAAAGGTTGATCAATTGGTTTCCATGGTTTAACAAATTCTCTGTCGCCAAACGGACATGCGACAAGAAATTAACAAAAGGAGGGTACAGCAATCTCAAGCAATTGAAGCTGCTAAGGCAAGTGTTGAGAACATGATGATAGCTGTTTTTGGCCTCAAGCATTCTAATGAATAATTTTGTCAGATTTTTTAGTAGCGATGGGATGACGATCTTGGCGAACAAATTCGTAAATTCGTGCTCTAGTTCACACAAGGTTGGCGTGAAGCAGCTCCGCATTGGCCCCGTGATCCTTCTCCATTTTGCTAGTCTTTTTTCTCTCTCTTTACCCCTCTTTTCATTGATGACAAAACGGGAGAAGAATTATAGTTTTAGCTTTATTGTATATGAACTTGGATGTTGGATGGATAGTTTTATCTTTTTGTACATGTATATGAACTTATATCCTTTTGCACATGGTAGAACAAACAATTTCTGGTAAATTTTTTTTACATAGTCTTTCATGGTTATGAAATATGTTGTTCATCATGGTTATGAATTATGTTGTTCATTTTACACTACCAGTAACACATACATTGATTGATTTACTTTATTTGTGCTTGATAGCACACACATTGATTAATATACTTTATTTGTGCTTTAGGTGAGGTTATTGTTTTGATGGAAAAGTAGCTTGTGATTTTATTCAATGGAATTAATTCTTGATTAACTATTATTTGCAAAAGATCTAGTGCATATTGATAGGGGGAGCTTGCCATATATTATCTGAATTAATTAGCAAGTTGTTCCATTTGTGTGAAAATTTTCTTGGCTTATATTTTTGGGAGATTTTTTCATTGAGTTTTAAAATGAAAATATTTTGGCCATGAAGCCCTTTTCATAGAGGGAGTTTTCGATCTTGTTTTTTAATCCATTGTTTACAAAACTCTTTCAAAATTATTTCTTAAACCTTTGTCTTGAAACTCATGTTTTGAAAACTTCACATATATTTGTCTTTGTAGACACCCCATTTTTGACCGTCCTCAAGACTTGGACGTCACCGTTTGAACACCCGGTGATCATCCTTGTTTGTGTTCGTTTGGAGTTCCCGGAGGTCTCGGCTACGCGCCTTGCCTCAGGATCTCCGAACCCGACTGTTTAGTGTCTGGTTTTGCACCAAACACTTGTTTGTTGCCTTGGAGGGGCAGGGAATGCCTTGTGAGGCATCCCCACACATCACCGGCCGTGGCTAGAGGCCATCGGCTGGTGTTTTGTTGCCATCGGCAATGTATATTGCCGGTCGGCAGTTAATTTTGTCAAAATGGCAATTTTGAGCGGCCGACTACTGTTCATCTGCTTTTGCAGATATTTTAAGATAGCTGTCTTGCATTTTGTTCCCCTCCATACACGTGTATGGAGGGATGGCCTTCTTATTAGCTTCTTGAGTAAGCTTTACAAGATTGGCTTCTCTATAAGAGGAGCCCTCCTCTCTTGGCTTGGGGGTTGGACAAAAAGGTTAGAAAATATACAGAGGAGAGCTCTGGATTAGGGTTAGGGTTTGTGTCTCACCTATCTCTATTTCTCTCTCTCTTTTTACCTTTGTGTGTGTATTAGTGTATTTGTGTCTTACTATTGCACACAAACACATAGTGTTACACCTTCCCTTGGCTACTGAGGTTCTAAGAGGTTGTTCTTGAGGTTCTTGGGTGGTTTTGAGCTTGGAGGAGCAGCTGGTCCACCATTGTTGAAGAGGTTCTTCAAGGGTAACAATCTTACCCATTTTACCCCATTCTTGCATTGTATTTTTGCCTATCTTAGAACTATTTTTTGAGCTTAGTGTATAATATAAAAAAGTTCTGTTTTTGGGCCCTCTAAATAGTTTGTTTAGAGTGTTTTGTGGTTTGGAGGTGTTTGACCCCTCTTAAGCCTTGAGGGGCTCCATTTTGTGCTATTTTGAGTGAGCTCGGGACTTTGGTGTTTGGGCCTCCTCACCACTGAAATCTTGAGGGATTTCAGTGGTAAGGATGGTGCCTTGAAGTCCCAAGAAGGAGAGGGCCACCCCCTCTCCTTATTGTCCTTGAAAAGGGCCATTTTTGCCTCTTTAATGAGCACCTAGCTAAGCCTCATGTTGACCATGCCTTGGCTGTTATTTATGCTTATTTTGCCATGAAATAGCATTGTTGTATGTTGGTTTTGGTACACCATGCTTGCTTAGCATACATGCCTTGTAATGCCATTTTGTTGCCTTAACATGCCTTAGGTTGTAAACCATTGTTCTAGCATGTTTTAGGCTTGGCTTTGTGAAGTTTTTGTGCTTATTTTGCTATGTTTGAGGTCTGTCCTTAGTTGTTTGGGTCGACTTTGGCATGCTTAGTATAGCCCCTTTGCATTTTTGGTTTGTTGGCCTTAAGTGTGTGAATGTATAGCATGCATCCTTGCCTTAATTTAGTGGGTTGGGACCATTTGCCATGTTATTTCAGTCCCTTTAACATGCTTGTATGCTTGCCTTGGATGCCTCTTTGAAGCTTTGAAAGCTTGTCTTGCATGCTTCATGTTTTGGCCATTGTGCATACCCTTTGAATTTGAGCCACTTAGATGCCATCTAGGTGTCCCTTGGGTGTTGTCTAGGCCTGCCTTAGACTTGTTTTAAGTCCTCTTAGCCTTGTGAGGCTTGGTGGACTTAGTCTTGGTTTAAGCCTCTTGGTTTGTCTTGGGTTTTTGGCTTTGTTTGCATGCCTTGTTTATCTTGTTTAATTGGCTTAGCACCTTTTGTAACATGATTTTCAATGCTTACCTTGCATGCCATTAGTCCATGTTATGCCTCTTTCAAGTGTGCTTGAGAGTTGCCCTTTTGTGCTTGAGTATTAGCCCTTTAACATGTGCATGTGTGTATGTGTGTTTAGTCCTCATTTCATAGCATTTTGGCCACTGTTTTGGGCCTAATTAGAGCTGCCTAAATCATGTTTAAGTCCATCCTATGCTTGCTTGCATACTTACCTTGCATGTTTGTTTGCATGCTTGCATGTATACCTTGTATGCTCATGTTGCATGCTAGTTCATATGCCTAGGTTGCATTGCATCTTGCATGCATGCCTTGTTCCTTGATCTAGTGATAAGAATTGGGCCCCTTTGGTTCGTTGGTTCGCATTGCATTTGACATCAAAATGTGCACACTTGGTCCCTTGGGCCATCACGCATGGAAATGCGCGATTGATGGTCCGAGAACCAAGGAGCATGTCCCTTTGAGTCACTAACATGATAAGGGACATGATTGGTGCATATATGGCTTGAATTGCATTGCCATGCAAAGCTCTGTCCTCTGCTGCTGTCAAACAGGTTCTGCAGGAACTTTTTGCCGATCGACTGCACAGAGTGCCGACCGGCAAACAATTGGTGGCCGATGGATTCATTCTCAGCCGACGAACATCTCCTACTTCCGGTGGCCATTCTATCCAGCCGGTGGTACTGTACAGTGCTCAGAGAGGCAACCCTGAGGCTTTGGAAGCCTTCGAAGGAGTACAAGAGGGAAAACAAAGGCAGCTTGCGCATGGCAGTGCATTTTCGAGCAAGACCGAGCATGCATTGCATCAGGCTCTCCTCCCGAGGCGGTTTACTATTTTCCCTAGATTAGTTAATTTGCTTAGCTAATTAGATGGCCTGTAATATTTAATTAGCTTGTAGGTTAATTATCTGTAATATTTATTTGGTCCCTCCGGGCGAGGGCGAATCTGTAATAAGTGTGGGTGCGTGTGTGTGCATGTCTTCCAATCCCCACTTCTTTCTTCCCTTTTATTTACCCGCTTATGATGGTAGATTAGGGCATGTTTAAATTAGCATACCTTATGCTATGCATGCGTGCATCCATACATTTGTCTTGCATGCACCGGGCTCGGTACATCATGCTAACTGCATTTGTACTTCAATTCCAAATTGAATACGTGCATCAATTGATTGCATTTCACATGTCATGTTTAGGTTAGCCGAGCCTACCCTAATTGCATCCTGTATGTGTTGCATTAGTCAATTTGACATGAACTAGGACCATGCATGTTTGCTAACTAGTTTATTGTTTTGGCACGGAGTACGATGTAAGTATTTTCATGCTTTAGCATATCGCATGTGTGTGAATGCTATCATGACAGCATGCTTACCATGTGGCTAGATGCTTATGTAATAAACTGTTTGAATGCCTATGGGTGAAGGTTGGATTGTTTGAGTTGGAACAACTCATTGAAATCCGTATTTTAGCCTACTTGCGAGTAGCAAATCCCAAAGCGTTTTCCAAAACAAACGGATGTGCAATGCTTGTTTCCAAAATAGACAATCTAGTCTATACTTGTTTGCTGTGCGCATAACGTAGTAATTCTAGGCTAATAACCAGAATAAGAGCATGTAATGTTTTCAAAATGAAATATCACGGTTAGTAGAGGCCGGTCTTCGGACCGGGCGAGAGGGGGTGCTCATAGCTGACCTTCCCCAATCGTACCCAAGTTCCCGAGCCGAGGTAACTTTGGTGATGACGGACACGTGGCCTTTGGCACCGAGTCAGGGTTTCCTAAATTCCCCCATTAATAAAATATTTAGGTGGCGACTCTGTATCTGGTAAAGCAGTCCATGTTTGGCACTTCTTTCAAAATCTGTTTTTCTCAAAACGATTTACCGGATTTGGACTCTTTGGTTCAGATTAAGAACCGTGACAACAAGTCGAGTCCGAACTGTAGTAAGCCCAATATGAACAGAACGGAGGTTCATCCTCCCGGGACGTTCGGGGACGTCTACAATTTTCATTAAAAATGGGGGAGATTGTTAGTCCCAATGTTATTTACATGTCATTTTTATTGATTTTGATTATTGACAAATATCTTGAGCTTATTCAATTATTCAAAGTTTTCAAAATATTCTCATGACTTTACTCTTCAATGATTCTAAAAATATATGTTTCAAAATTATTATTTTCTCATAAATATTGGCACCTCAAAATTACACTTGTGCATAATGTTATTCTTGCTAAAACTGGTCAAAGGGTTGACACCAAGATATGACAAGGTCGACACCAAAAGACAGTGAACAAAGCTTTGGCTATGCAGCAGCAAAGGGTAGACACCAAGATATGACAGGGTCGACACCAAAAGTCAGTGAACAAAGCTCAGGCTATTCAGTAGCAATGGGTCGACACCAAGACATGATAGGGTCAACACCAAAAGACAGTCAGCAAAGTTTAAGCCTTCCAAAAGGGTCGACACCAAGACATGATAGGGTCGACACCAAAAGATAGAGAACAAAGTTTAAGTCTTCCAGCAGTAAAGGGTCAACACCCATTTAAATGAGGGTCAACACCAAGAACATAAGGCAGTCAAGACAGAAAAGAATAGAAAGAAAAGGGTCGACACCAAAATTGCAAGGGTCAACACCCTTATGTCTGGGTTTCAAAACCTAGAAACCATTTATGACTTTTGAGTAGACCTTTCTGACACAACTAAGGGAACAAGACTTATTCTATTTCAAAAGAGTTGTGGGTAGCCAATTCTGACTTAGTGAAGGAAGAATATTCTTATCTACACCATTCCCAAATCTGAAAAAGTGAAAAGTATGGAGACATATCTTATCTCCACCTACCAAGATTTGAATTCTAAGCATGGGTATCATATCTTTTGAGAAAGCTCCACCTCCAAAGGCCTGATGACAGCCTATACACATCTATACTCTACTCCAACAGCTAGAAGACATCACCCATGCTCTACTCTAACAGCTAGAAAGCACACCAATGCTTGTCTCCAACGGCTAGAAAACTTTGAAGTCTATAAATGTTGTACTTCTCTAGATCTGAGCAAAGAACAGCCTGAGCATTCAAGTATAATTCCTAAATAAATCTCTGCTACACATTACACTTGTACTTTCACTTTCACATCTGAGTTTATTTTTAGTGTATCTCAAAATTTCCTTTCATATATATCTTTTGAAAGAGAAATCTTATAAAAGAGAACTGATGTATCTCTTGTTCTTATTCCTTTTATTTTGAGTGAAAACTTGTAAAATGAGGCATGTAGTTGAGAGGTCCTCAACAGATAAAGTAAGCCCTGTGTAAAATCTACAAGCTTGGTGAAGCTTTGGTGGTGTATTGATTTGATTCGTAGTGAAATAATTCTTGAAGAGGAACCTTGAGGAGTGGACGTAGGCCCGGTGTGCCGAACCACTATAAATCCTTGTGTTTGAGATCTCCTTCCTTTCTTTTTTTGTTTTCATTATTATTGATTGCTTGTTGAAAGTTATTTACTTGATTTATCATATTTAAATTTCTGCATTTATTTTTATTAATCCATTTCACCCCCTCCCTCTTGGGTTGCCTACCAGGGTAACACTTTCAATTGTGATACATTTGACCTTAAATTTTGAATCTCGTTCCAAATAAAGATAATTAAAGACACCATTGCTCCTTTTCAAGGACAAAGCTGTCAATTTGATAAAATATAAACTAATTTGACAAAAATGTCAAAAAAATTATTTTTGAATTAAAAAATATATATTTCTAACCACCAAAGATAAAATTATATAAAAATGATAAATCTTTTACATATTTATTTTATTTTTTTTACCAAATTAATTTTTAATATGTGTTTAAATGATGATTATGTAATGAGTGGTTGTTTTTGTTGATATTTATAGATAGTTATCATGTAATAAGTGGTTGTATTTGTTGTTAACATATATTTTTGGATGGTTATCCTGTAATGGATGGTTATTAGGCTTTTAATGTGTAATCAATATGTTTAATATATGAAATGTTTTTAATTTTGGATATTTTGATTTAATGGATTGGTTTAATAATGATATCAAAGTTATCGCGATGTTTGGCTTTTGAAAAAATAGAAACTAATTTAATGAAAATAAATATAAAAAAATATATATATTTAAATTTTTTTTCTGCCCTCCCAAAAGATAAAATCATATAACAATGATGTGTTTTTAATTGTTTTTCACTAATTTAATTTTTAGTTTCTTAGAAAAAAATTCTGAAAATAGATTCTTAAAATTAGATTCTAAAAACCAAACCTTACAGAACTTTATAACCAAGAAAGTTCAAACATTATTTATTAAAAAAAAAAAAGCCATTACATTTCAAACGACATATAAGTTAACTATTACAAAATGAGTTGTATGAAAATTTTGCCCTTGAAATTGACCATTTGCAAAGGAAATATCTTTGATTGTCCTTATTTGAAACAAAATTTAAATTCAGAGTTAAATGTATCACAATTGAAAGATAGGGACCAAAGTGACACAAATCTCAATCTACAGGGATTGTTAGTGTAATTCGCCCTTAATTAAGAAATAAAATGAATTCAACGAAAAATTTAAAGATAATCAATTAGAAATTATAAGCAAAATCCAATATATAATACTAGATAAAGCCAAGTAAGTAACCACTGTAGACGAGAAGTAAGAAAATACTATAAATACTTACCCTTACCCTTATAGAGAAAATTCACTAGAAGAATTGGCATCTACTTTTCAAAGATAGAATAAAAACTTAATTTTTTTTTGGAAATAAAATTGTAATCAGATAGGGTCTTTTACTAAATTTATGGGCTTATATTTTATTTTTGTAATTCTTTATGAGACTAAATATGTTTGAATTAAATATTTTAAGGATTTAATATATTCAAACGATAGTTTAACAATTAAATAGATTTTAATTTATATACTTTAAGGATTAAGTAGACTCAATCGATAGTTCAGGAACTAAGTAAACAATTTGATTAAAAATATTTTTTCAAACATCCACTACTTTGAAATTATCCCTTGATTTTAAGTATGCAGATTTATTTTATCTATCTATACTATTAGATAAAGTGAACAACTCATCTGTACTATCTATCTATAGTATCTATATAAATTGAACACTCACTTGTGTCTAACCCTTGCTTGCTTCTCCTCATACTATGTGATCGTATTTTTTTTATTTTTTTTATTTTAAAAAAAAAGTAGATAGATGGGAAGAGTGGAACTAAAATCTTAGACCTTTCATTTGATGAAAAAAATTCTTATCACTTGAGCTATACACAATATATAAGAAATATTTTGTTTTAGTTTTACTTGTGGAACTAAAATCTTAGACCTTTCGTCTGATGAAGAAAATTCTTATCACTTGAGCGACACACAATATATAAGAAATATTTTATTTTAGTTTTACTTATTTGAATTGCAAATGTATCGTCAACACCAGCACTATATATAAGCAAGGCCTGAAGTTAGTGTTTTGAAGCTTCGCTTTAAATTACATAAATTACATAAATAATTATTTATTATAGATTACACAAATTTCATTAATAATTTTACTTTTAACTAATTTATTTTTAATATTTTTATAAAAAAAAAAAGAACTTCCCACTTACAAAACAGTTACAACTTTTTTTTTTTCATTTTTATATAATTTATTATTATTGTTTTTAAATATATTTTTATTAATTTGACACAACATGTGTGATTTTCCTTCTATTAAACTAATATGTAAGCATGTAATCCCAATCATCCCATCTATTGCTGTACGTCGAATTCAACTAATTTTATTTTTGGTTTTTAATTAGGTGAGGGGTTAGGTACAAGATGGAAATGAAGCATACAACTACTTGCCCATTTTGGATTCCTTTAGAAGCCTATACCCACATGGTATCTACTTAACCTGGGTGTAGGGAATAAGAAAAATTGAAATTTCAATTTTTTATCAGTTTTTCATAACTTATGATCTATTTTGATTTGAAAATTTTTTACACCGATATAAATCAAACTTATCAAAATATTATATTTAAATATTTTAATTCTTTAAACATTAGAATATAAGTAATTAATAATATAGGTTTTCTAATAAAAATTAGGAAGGTATTTATACAATAACTTTCACCATTCTTCTTCATTTATTTTTAAAAATCTTCTTCCTACACTACCGATAAAACCAATAAAAAACGAACCATATCATGCGATCTTCTTTAGTTTCTCAACTAACAAAATTGAAAACTTCGGTTTGGTGCTAAACTTTCCTTTAATCCCAACCGAACCAAACTGTTTACATCCCTATTTGGGTGTCAAAACCATTTTTTCATTGACCTTTTTTTCCCACTTCCATTTTTGTTACTCCTCTTGCTATGGATGCTAATATTAGAACTAATTGATAATATGCTCATCTTTGTTGCTGTACTATAGAACTTGGCTGAATACATTGCAAGCTTTGTTTCTGCCTCTAATATAGGAAAGGAATTAGGCAACGCTGAAATTCATCAGAATTAGCCATGGCTGCTGATTGAAATTTAGAGATTCATTGGAGCTTCTCTTTATCCTTGTGATTGATCAAATCAAATGGTTAAAAATTCAATCCACCATTACCTAAAAGTTCAACTTGGATGAAGTGAGCGCGCCAAGAAATTCTTTTGATTTTGACTGATGTTTTGGGGGTTTATGAGATGTAGCGACAATCGCACAATTAGGACACTCCACACTCAGTTGTTTGATAAATTGACAATGTCAAGCACAAACTTCACAATCAAGACATAATCAATTGAACAAGGCATTAAAATGAGTGATCACATTTGGATTGGGGTTGGTGAATATTTGCAGGAGATGGTAGTATGAGATCATCTAACATTTCTCTTTCCGGAGTTTGTTCATACAAAGCAAGATGTAATAAGATGCCAATATATGCTTGGACGTATTGGAACCCACATTTGAATTCAATCATGTACTTGAAGCTATTAAACCCACTTTATGAGGATAAATTACTTTTTTTTACGCCCACAACCTTTACCCACTATAAAATTTGACAATGTTTGGAGATTAGTTAATTTACCTAGCTGAGTTACTGTTGTGAACTTGAGGGGATAAGCAAAAAGGAGGGATTGATGACAGAAAATAAGATTGATAAAGTACGGTTTTCTACTTGGAGAATTGAACTATTCCATGATAATTTAAAGAGTCAAAATAGAGCAAAAGTACAAAAATAAATAAATAAATAAATAAATCATTGAAAAAGCCCTTGTTACCATACCTTTATTTAGTGATAGACTTTGTTCCTGTGGGGTACCTCTTTTAGTGCACCCAAGGGCAGAGGGAGGGGGAGTTAGGGGGGTCCTGGCTTGCAAACTTGTTAGAATACACTGTATATACTAGGCATCTTCTATATATTTTCATGGCACTGCAGTAAATGGCCCCTTCAAATTTATTTTGGCCATCCATTCCTTGTATCTAAGTGAAGCCCAAAAGAAATCAACCTTTCATTTTATCTTACTTTTTGTTTTGTATTTCGTAAGTACCCTGTACTCTCAAAGGAGTTTATTAAACAACATGTTCTCCATGTACTTTTGGAGCAACTTTAAACCTTTTTTTATAATACAATTCATTTCTTGCATTTTAATTAGTCTAGCAATGTTACAAACTCAAAAAAAAAATTAGAAAAAAAAAATCAACGGTTTATATTCATTTTAAGTGTGACTCACATCTCACTAATTTTAAATCTACATCACACATACAATTTTGGGATAAAATTCAAGATAAATTTTCATGATTCATAACGTCTTTCTTTTCTTTTTTTCTTTTCAGTCTTTCCCTTTTCATTCAGCAACAAATCTTGATATTGCTATGACTTACATTCATATTTCTTTCATTCATTCATAATTGATTTACGTTGTTACTACTTCTTTAAAATTTCAAGCCATATGCTATTTATCACCACATTTATTTTAATTTTTTATTTTATTTTCTCTGTGTATTTACACAATAAATGTCTGTGTATATGTGAGGCATATGATAGAACCTATCATGCCACATGAGAAGTTAAATGAAAGTAAAATTTCTTGATAAAACATTTAAGCGATATATATAGCCCTATTAAATTTTATATTAATTTATCTTTATTGGATTCAAAATTTGTTACATATAAAATAGGTCTAACTAAACTCGTATGCTCGGTGGGACTTTTCTCGCTGCCATTATTTTGGCCTCCAGTGATCGAACCTTGGCTCCGCCCCTAAGTGCACCTATCCTGGTCCCCAATTGGTTGATGCATTTACATTGTAGCTTAAATGATTGAATGTCCCACTGAGAATTTGAATATGGTTGTTAATATTTATTATTCAGATGAGCCTGACTATGGTCCATATTAAACTACTCATATGAGTAAGTTTTTTCAGATAGAAGATGAAATTAATTTTTCTTTCTGGCTGGGTGTGTTATATCGGAAACCTCACTAAGCCTTTGTTTGGGAAGTGGATTTGCTTTTTGGCCTTTTTGGCTATTTTAGCATGGGGCTAAAAAGTTTGGTTTGGAAAAGATTTTTAGCTTTTTTGTGAGATAAAAAATGTAATGATTATGGGTTGGATGGGATGTTTTGTCTTATTGAGTTAAAAAACTTATTTTATTTTTTGTGACTAAAATAGCTAAAAAAGCCCAAGTTTGGGCTTCCCAAACGAAGGCAAAGTTGAAATGAAGGTAGGTTCAAAAATACCCACAGATATGTCCACATCTTCACCAGGTATTGGGTGAAAAAAAGGTTAGTAAAACAGATAAACACATCCTAGTGGGCTAAACCCCACAAATCAAATTTGCCTCCACTTAAAGAAAGAAATTTGTATTAAAATAGACAGACTATTTGCTTACTTTACACGCACATGAAACATGAAAGAGAGGTCTTGACCTTTGTGAGGATAGGCCTTTCCAGTCCACTCTCTTCACTAGCCATAGAACCTTTTTTTTGTTTTTCTTGTTTTCTCACATACAAGTAGGTCTTTTAACAAGCAAGAGGAACTCTGCATTATTGAAACAACCAAGGAGAGAAGGAATGGCAGAAACAATTCTGTATCGCACTGCTGGAAAATTTCTAGGGGACTTGGCATCCATACCTTTGCAAGAGATTGCTTCTGCTTGGAATGTGAAGAAGGATCTCAAAAAGCTTGAAGCTACACTGTCTACAATCAAGTCAGTGCTATTGGATGCAGAGGAGCAGCAAGAGAAAAACAATGAAGTTAAAGACTGGATTAGGAAGCTTAAACATGCATTTTGTGATGTTGAAGATGTGATAGATGATTTTGCTACTGAAGCCTTGAGGAGGAAACTGAGGAAGAAAGAGAAGAGCATGGTCAAAGAGGTAAGTGACTTCTTAACTACTCCTAAAAACAAGGTTGCTTCTAGTTTTAAGATGAGTCACAAAATCAAAGCACTTAGACATGAATTAGATGAGATTGCATTTGACAAGAACAAGTTCCACTTCAAAGAGTGTGTTGACAGAAGGTCATCAGAGTATAGAAGGAGGGAGCAGACTCACTCATTTGTTCGAACATCTAGGATTATAGGCAGAGATGATGATAAGAAAGCGATCTTAGAAATGGTGATGGATGGAGGAGCTCAGGAGGATATATCCATTGTCTCCATTGTTGGGATGGGGGGACTAGGTAAGACCACACTTGCTCAATTGGTGTTCAATGATGAGAAGGTTTTAACAAGTTTTGAGTTAAGAGTGTGGGTATGTGTTTCCAATGTCTTCAATTTGAAACTCATCATAGAGAAAATAATAAAATCCACCAACGGTGAATGTGCAAACTTAGAGATGGATCAATTGCAACAAAATCTTCGAAGATGTTTGGATGGGAAGAGATTCATACTTGTCTTAGACGATGTGTGGAGTGAAAATCGCGAGGAGTGGATTGAGTTGGAAGACTTGTTAATGGGTGGTGAAAAGGGAAGCAAAATTATAGTGACTACGCGGAGTGAAAAGGTTGCATTGATAATGGGAGCCACTTCTTCATACCACTTGAAAGGTTTGTCAGAAGATAATTCTTGGTCATTGTTTACGCGGTTGGCCTTTGGAAGAAGACAATTGGAGGAAAACCCAAGCCTAGTAACAATTGGGAGGGAAATCTTGAAAAACTGTGGAGGTGTGCCTCTAGCCATAAGAACAGTTGGAAGCCTCTTGTACATAAAAGCCACAGAAATTGAGTGGTTGATTGTGAAAGAAAAGCTTTGGGAAATAGCTCAAGATGAAAACCACATTTTACCAACGTTGAAGGTTAGTTATGACTACTTGCCTTCCCATTTAAAGCCATGTTTTGCCTATTGCTCCCTTTTCCCCAAAAGCTGCCACATAGAGAAGGAGACATTGATTAAATTGTGGATGGCTCAGGGGTTCATTTACTCATCAGGCAAAGACCATGATTTAGAGGATATTGCTGATGAATATTTCAAGGATTTGTTGTTTAGGTCCTTTTTTCAAGATGTAGATGAAGATGAAAATGGGTATAAAAGTTTCAAAATGCATGATCTCATCCATGATCTTGCACAATTAGTGGCAGGGACAGAGTATTTTCTTGTGAATACTAGTGTAGAAAATATGTCTGAAAGAACATATCATGTGGCATTTGATTCCACTTCATGTTCGTCATCATCGTGGGAAGTTCCAGCATCCATGCTCAATGCAAGGAAGATTCGCACATTCTTTTTTCCTGGTAAACAAGGTCCAGGAAAGAAAGCAACTCAAGATGCACTAATTTCAAGTTTTACGTGCTTGCGTACATTGGACTTGCATTATTCAGGAATTGAGAATGTTCCCAGTTCTGTAGGCAAACTTAAGCATCTAAGATATCTGGATCTCTCTTGGAATATCCATTTGGCAACACTTCCCAAATCTATTTGCAAGTTGCAGAATTTGCAGACACTTAAACTCTCGTATTGTCATCATTTAAAAAAATTGCCTGTTGATATAAGAAAGTTGGTGAGCCTGAGACATCTTGAAATTGAGGGATGTGCTGGCCTAAGTTACATGCCACTTGGATTGGGGGAATTGACATGTCTCCATACCTTATCAATTTTCATTGTGGGAAAGGATAGCTCCATCTCTAAAGCTATTGGTGGAATTGGTGAGTTGAATAGCTTAAACCACCTTAGAGGGGAGTTCCAAATTAAACATCTTGAAAATGCGAGAAATGGGACATCAAGATTAAAGGAACTGAAGGGAGCAAACTTGAAGGCAAAAAAGTACATTCGGAAACTGACATTAGAATGGGCAGGAGAAGATGATGGTGTTGATTATGCTGATGCGGATGGTAGAGTGTTGGAAGACCTCCAGCCACACCCAAATCTGAAAGAGTTGAATGTAGAAGGATATGGAGGGATCATGTTTTCGAGTTGGATGATGGTCAAAATGGTTTCATGGCTCCCAAACTTAGTTCAGATCACCATACAAAATTGTAGAAGATGCCAACATCTTCCACGGTTTGGTGATCTCCCTTTTCTGAAGGTTCTCGAACTCAAATCCCTAAGTGCTCTTGAGTACATAAACAACAACAGCAGTGAGTCTTGCTCTTTTACTGCTGCTGGTGGTGGTGGTGGTGTTGCTGATGCTTCTTCTTCAGGGATCAATGTGATGAATGCTTCAACAGGAAGGTCTTTCTTTCCAGCTCTTGAAAGCCTTTTACTTTATGATTTGCCTCTTCTGAAGGAATGGTCAAGGGAAGTAGTTATGGCTAATGATCATGGGGAAATAGAACCAGCTCCCCAACAACCATCTTCGTTATCTTTTCCTCGCCTTTGTAGTTTGGATATCAACAGTTGCCCTAGCTTGGTATTTATGCAATTGCTTCCCTCTCTTGAAGAATTGTCTATGACATATGTAAGCGAGAAACTATTGCAGTCTTTGACAGTGCAAACAGAAACTAGTAGACAAATAATGGAAGTAGCCAATTCAGGTCCCTCCTTTCCCCTCTGCACACTACAAACCCTGCATATATGCTTCTGTGAAGATCTAGTATCTTCATTAGAACTAGGCTTGAGAAACCTCACTTCTCTAAGGGATTTGCAGATTATTCACTGTCATAACCTTGTACAATTACCAGAAGAAGGATTAAGGGGCTTAGTTTCTCTTCAATCTCTTCAGATACATTTTTGTAACAGCCTGACTTCTCTTTCTCAAGGAATCCAACACGTCACTAATCTCCAGAAGCTAGAAGTATTGACCTGTGAAGCATTGGATTGGCCAGATGAGGATGATGGCTTGCAAGGTCTTGTGAATCTTCGGTCTTTGGAGATTTCAATGCTTCCAAAGTTGACTTGTCTTCCTCAAGGGCTTCAACACGTGACTACATTACAAGTTCTCTCTATTTCACACTGTTATAGTTTGGTGTCTTTACCAGACTGGATGGGGAACCTTACATCACTTGCAAAGCTGTATATTGGGGCCTGCCATAAATTGGAGTCT
Organism: Camellia japonica; assembly: GCA_030407325.1. Taxonomy (NCBI): domain Eukaryota; kingdom Viridiplantae; phylum Streptophyta; class Magnoliopsida; order Ericales; family Theaceae; genus Camellia; species Camellia japonica. The sequence goes on from JAPPVO010000029.1 coordinate 70,787,392, forward strand.
CTCCCTAATACGATGCATCACCTCACCATGTTAAAACAAGTGGACATTATTCATTGTGAACTCTTATCAGAAAGATGCCAAAGGGAAGGTGGAACAGAATGGCCTAAGATAGCTCACATACCAAAGATTTGCGTTCTTTGCTAGAGGATGAAAATGAAACCATAAAAATAGTGAGCGGTGGAGTCCCAACTAACTTCTGCCTATCCAGGTTTGCAGTTCTCTACTTCTTTTCCATTTCTCTTTCATAAGTAATTATGGCAAAAATTTCATATAATCTTCTCTTCCTTTTTTTATATTTTATTTTGTGGGATAAATTCTCAGCCATTGAGCTTTCATGTGCAGCTAAAACCAGAGGAGCACTTCTTAGAAGAAGAAAGGAAGTGTATAAGATATGCTGCTATTTCAATTTTCGGGTGATTGGTGTTTCTGCAGATAATGATTTACAAAGTCTATTATGGTAATCCAAAAAACATGTGTATGTTCGGTAATGTTTATGTTTTGCTGATTTTGTTGTTTTTCATAAAGTTTGAAAACCTTAAACAAAAGTTGGTTTGACAACTGTTTTGGTTTTCAAAAATTTAATCAACTTTCAAATTTTACAAAATTAAAAAATATATATACATTTTCACTAGTTATGAAAACAAGCTTTCATTCCGTCCTCCCTTCTCCCCCTCCCCCTCTTGCCCCCATCCCCCACTAGCCACCACCTTTGGTAACTCATAAAATATGTTTTCAAAATCTTTTTATATTCATTTTCAAGGGACAAAACTATGTTGAACTTTATTAGTCTCTTGGTAAATTAGGTGTTGACCTTGGTTAGAATTTAAACAGACTGAATTCCAAGTGTTTTTTCTTGTTACATTGCTGCTATATAGCTTCATGCACACACACTTCACTCTTTGCTGATGGAAATGTGAAGGAAATTTTCCTGGTTAACTTAAATTTTAAGTACTATATCCCTTCTTCGTATTTTGCAGATTTAGGGAGAGAAAGGAAAAGAAAAAAGAAGGAATCACTTTATGACCTCTAGTTGCCATGAAAAGGAATGACGTTTAAACAAACTGTGATGTTCTTAATTTTAAATATTTGTCTCAATTTTCTATTTCCTTGGTTTCCAATTACTTAGGAGATTTTTGTTTATTTGTTCTTTTCAAATTTTTATTTTTATTTTTTAAACTTCCTGTATGCATAGATTCATTATAATCATATCATTTTCTGTCTTTTGTTGCTCATTCCTCTTGTGTTTTGATATTTGTCTATTAAAAACAAGATCTTGGTAATAGTTTTAACATTTGCTAAAGATCAGTGCTATTAAAATTAAACCGTGAATCCGAGCAATTAAAGTTTTATGAGAGCAATTAAACCATGATCAGTCCATTCAACACGTCTGCATAGAGTTCTCCTTGAATATGCATCAGTAACTATGTTCATAGTAACGTATGGCCTTTGTATCCTTATTGTCTGCTTGGCTTTGTTCTGCTCCTTTCCAAAATCTACTCTTCACTTTCAGAAATTTGTCATCACATCATGTTCCATTCGCTTTTTGGATAGCCATCTCAGCTTGAACAGGACAATCATACCTTCCGAATCCAATTCTTGAATTTGTTACTTTGTTATTTTGTTTGGTATGAATACATCCTTCACAATTCCAAAATTTGTAAACAATGTATGCTTTAGGATCCAATTCTTCCTGCTCTTCTTCTAGACACAGGCCTCCATGCCCCAGCTGCTGGATCTTCCATCACAACTAAACCTTGTTTAATCACCCAAGTTTTGAGCTCCTCCTTTCTCTTACTCAAAATGGGCAATAGGCACAGATGCCTCTTTTTGTCCTAGTTTTGATTTACAAACATATCACGTTTGCACTCACAACTAATGTATAATAAAGATTTGAGAATAGTTTGCATTTGTGTGCATAAGTAGTATAATAATGCTATATCTTCCTAATTTACTGCCCATAAATCATCTCTAATGATGTGATATTGAGATTAGACTTCACATGATGAAATGTTTGATAAATTAAAATTTGACACTTGTTAGACATATTATTAGAGGTGATTTTTAGAGGAGATAAATTAGGTGTCTCAAGTATTTTTCATAGGCAGTACATGAAAAATGTTTAATGTTATGAATAATGTGTACAGTAATTAATTGATGAATTCAATTTTGATCTTCATTCATAGTTATAATGAAATCATGAAAGTATTGGACTGATCTTTAATTTAATTAGTTTTGTAGAATTTTCTATTGGAATGAATTTGGTGATTCATAAATAAAAATTGACTGATTTATTTGCCAACCATATTCAATAACTTTATAAGTAAAATTGTTTGTTAATTTGGTGAATCTTTTGATTTTAATTTAATAAATTACGCACCATAACATCTATTGAATTAATATTGGAATTCAATTAATTAGGTTAATTGCACTTCTATATGGGAGGTTAGAGAGTCAATCCTTGTTAATGTACTAAAAAAATTTAGTGAAAACAAAAAAATACGAAAAACGAAAAATAAAGATTTTTTGAAAAGTAAATTCTGAAAATTGGAAACAAATAGAATAATTTTTCTTTTATTATGGGCTTTATTGTCTGGACGAGTTTTATTTCCCTTTTATATTTATTAAATATATTTATATTTAATTTTTTTAATATGATAAAACTAAAATAAAAAATATTACGCTTAGCTTTCATTTTCACACATATTTTTCATAAGCCTACCCTGTGGACATTCCTAGTTGTGTTGTTTATTTCTTATCTATTATGATGCTCCTTCTTAGATTGATTTGAAGAATTAATTATTTAAAAGTCTTATTTATAAATGTTATGATAGTTTAGGTTCTATTTAAGATTTTTTGAACCAATAAGTCCTATTTAATAAAACTGATAATATTATCAGTTTTTTTCAATTTTTAAAACTAAGAACATTATCAATGTTGCATAGTAATATTCTAAATAATTGTTTCACTAACTTATGAATACAAAAAACAGAGTATGAGACTAAATGTTTTTGCTCTTCTACTTATTGGTTTAATTCAACTATTCAATAAAACCGAGAACATTAATATATATATATTTTTTTTAAAACTAAGAACATTATCAGCTTTTTCATTTTTAAAGTTTTTTTTTAAAATTTTTTTTTTTTAATTTTTAAGTTTTGCACGTCAATGTTCCATCATTATACTCCTTTATAGATACAAAATTTTCAGTTTTACACAAAAAATAATTCAGTTTTTTCAATTTTTTCAAAAATTACCATATAGTTTTTTTTCTTCACATAATTCTTTTTTAGTTTTTTCAATTTGAAAGTTGATGTTTTAAAGTTTTGAAAATCAAAATAAATGTCAAATTATCATGTTCCTTTATAGATAATCATAAATGATGAACAATGTTTGAAAGGCAATTCCAAATATTAAAAATTTAATGGGACTTGAAGGTCCAAAAAATCTTAGTTAAGATTTAATAGAATATAAGTTCATAAATTAGGATTTGTGTGTAAATAACCCTTTATTGAATTGGTTGGCTAGTTTTTTGTTAGTCAGATGGATTATAATTGTTTGGTTGTAATTCTCTTCATATTATAAATACTCCTATGAAAACAAAAAAACAAAAAAACAAAAAACTAATGTATAAGAGTCCTAAACTTAGTCTAAAAGCACAGATAGATTTTTGTAAACGCCACCTAAGCTAGACCTCTAGATTGTATTGATTTGGTTGAGCTTAAACCCAAGTTTATCTCAAACAATTTGGGGTTATGCTCAAAAATTTTTGAATTTAACACAAAAATATATTAGTTTGAGTATTGAGCAGCAACCAATTTTTTTTTATTTATAATTTTCTATTGCATTTTTTTGAAAATAAAATAAAATAAATTTCAAAAATTACTTAATATTGAACATAATAGGAAAATTGACTAACCAATACCAAGTACAATTGTTCAATTATATGACTAGCATATAATCCGTGCTATGCATAAAATAAAATAATATATTATTTTTTTAATAAGATACATATTATTTACATTCAATCTTCTTTTTTTTCTTTTTTTTTTTCATTTTACTGCTCATAAGTAAAAAAATTAATATAAATTTATGAGTTATATATTAATTACTTCCTCTCCCCACCCAAACAAATTTAGTCGTTAATCAATATGTGTTTTTAATTTTTTTAGAAAATATAATAATAAACGATTTAGTTTATTAGTTTTCTCTCCCCCAACCCATACATTCAATATTTTTTCCTTTAAAATTTATTAATAATATGTGCAATTTACTAAATTAAAAGAAAAAATTACAAATAATTTTATAAAATGTGCATTCTATTTAAAAATTAAAATATTAATTAAAAGAGCACAATCAAATGAAATTTTGAAATTAATAGAATTTAAGAACTTTATAAAGAACAAAATAATAGTATGAGACTTTTCTTTTTAAATTTTATTGGTAAGGATTTCTATTGTGAAGATTTTAAGTTACAAATATTTAGGATTGAATGGCCTAACAATAGATTTTTTTAAAAGTTTTGTAGTTTGAGACCTTAAAACTCAAAAAAAAAAAAAAAAAAAAAAAATCTTTGTTAAAAAAAATCATTTACAATACTATAGATTTTGAAAAAATTTCAACATGATAAATTAAGTCAGGAAGTAAAAAGAATAAGATTCTTTTTTAGTGTAACTAAATTGTGACAATTTTTTAAATTTTCACTTTTTAGCTTGTTTTATGAAATAAGTTTTTTTTTAAAAATAAAAAATTACTCTAAAAACCTTAGGCATAGGAGGCCTTAATTACATACTTGGGGGGCTAATTTTCAAAGTTCAAAAAAAGTACTCATAGTTTTATTCAATATATATATACATATATGATTCAAATTGTAATGTTAAGAACTTACTATAGATCAAATTCTAAGTATTAATATGTTTTGGGAAGATGGTAAAAACCTGACTTTTGACTTTTAATCAAGCTTTTTGGCTTTTTTAGAAAGTGATTTGAGAAGTTGGTAAAAAGTTGCTTTTGACTTTAGTTAATATTTGTTTCTGATATTACATCACAATAAAATAACCAAAATATCCCACCTAAATTAGGAAATTTACTATTTGATCAATGTGGCTCATTTACAACATGGAGGGTAGTCATGTAATTTCATTCCTTGCATTTTTGCAAACTTGCCAAATGATGTTTAGCTTTTTATGGCTGTCTGTAGCTGCGTTTTTGAAGCTGCAAACGCAGCTTTTAATTTTGTTCCCAAAAGATCACTAAGTATCAATTCTTGCAAAACTCATTTACTAAAGCTATTCCAAATATTAACCTTAAACTAAATTCCAAATTTAATTTACAAACTCGTAATACTCTTGTATGAATAGAGTTTTTCATTAAAAGTAAATGAATAACATTTCTTTCTTTGAGTGCACCTTCAATGAACAAACAAAATAAAAATGAAATGTAACAATGTGAAAATAATACCACTATAAAAATATTAAATTATTCGACACTTATAAACAAACCATACACTCTAATAAAGTTTTATTGAACAAATCATATAATCTAATGGCGTTTGATTGAATATCAAATACATTAAATTTAATTACTCTAAATTAATAAACATATCACATATTTTAATGGAGTTTTATTGAGTATCACTCTAAATATATTAACTCCAATAAACGAAAACATGTAATAAAGTAATAGATTAATTGTATACCTGATATAAACTTTAAGTTTAGGTGAAGAAGAAAGTTTTGGTTGAGAGATACACCAAAGTTTGAAGTTTTTAATTTTTTTTGTTTTTTCTCGAGTTGATATCTGTGGAAATATAACGATTCTGGTTTAGACTCGACCTATTTGTTGCTTTTGGATCTGAGAACCCATGTACTTAGCTATTGTCCATCTCATTTCCATCTTGTTGTGTGTTGAGTTTGTCTATTGGGAGCTTTGCTTGCATTTGAAACAAGTTGGGAAGTTAGTTTTTCAAAGAGTTGTTGCCCCAGATTTTGGCTTGTTCGCTTGAGCGACCATTCTTATGCTCAAGCGGTTTTTTATAGTCTTCAAAATTACTAGGAGTTTGATATCTTTGCTCGAGCGGTCTTTCTTGCGCTCGAGCGGTGGTTTTGGTCACTCGAGTAGTGTCACTTATTGTGTCTGTCGCTCGAGTGACCATTCTTGTGCTCGAGCAGTCTGTGCGTATATCAGTCCGAGAGGAAGCTATTCTCAATCACTTTTTCATCTCTTTCTCTCTCTAAACATTCCAAAACCCTAGATCCATACACACACTCTCTCTAGTTCTTATTTCTAGTCCTAAATACTTTCAATCTGTGGGTTTCCTTACCCTAGTCCTTTGGAGAAAAACGTTGAGCACGTCGAGGGCTTCATTGTAATTTGAGCATTTTGTGTTTTTGACTCCATCAAGTTCTATCCATCATTTCTTCGTGTCTTCTACTTTGAGGTAGAGATTTCTTTGACTCTTTTATATGATTTTTAGCTTAGTTATTTGTTCTTTGAAAAGGGTATTGATTTGAGACATTTTGAGAAAAGCCTAGGGTTTGGATTTGAAATCAAAAGAGGAGTTTTCTAAATGGATTCTTGAAAGTGGTTGTGGGGATGAATTTATGAGTGAGATATGTTAAAATAGTGGATATTTCCTCTTGAAATTGATTTTGTATAACAAAAAGGGTTTTGTCTTAGATTTTTGGATATTTGGAATTGTGAAGGGAAATGGGAAATGATGTTGGGTATTGTGAAATTGGAACAATGTTTATGTTGATGATGATGACGGAGTTGGATATGTAGTATCACTTCCATTGTAATTGATAAAAGTTCTATATCTTTTGATTAGAAATTATCTATTGAATAGAAATATTTGTTTGGGCTATCGGTTGAGGATAGTCTTGATTGTTATAGACATTGCATGAGGATTAGGTTGAATTGAAACTAATTTCTCTTATATTGTGCATTGAGCATGATTTCATATTGAACATTGTAAATGTATTAGTTTTTGAGAAAAATAGGTGAATACTGTGGTGAATTTGGTTAGGGATGTGATTGTAGTTTTTATTATGTTGGCCTGTGTATCCTTGGTGAAAGTCTAGAAACCCGAGCGGTTAGGTATTGATCCTTCCGGTTAGTACTGATAAAATGACTTTGGTAGTGTTTGTATGGTCTATTGGCAGACACGTACCTAGAGATTCCTAGTGTGTTGTATCCACTGTCCCGTTTTTTGTTATGAAAGGATTATTTTCATGAGTTGATTTATAATTTGGCACTACATTGTTTTGAGATGCAAAACAAGAAATGTTTAACAAAAAGGCATGCATGTGCATTCATCTTATAATTTTGCTAAGATTCATATACTATGTTAGAGTATCTCTACTGGGCTGTGGCTCACCTTATTTGGAAAACAACTTTCAGGTGCTAATGATATGCTTCCACCAAGGACGTAGCTTGGGAAGACTTGGAGCTTAAGGCTTCATTTTTGGTTTTTTGATGTAACTATTTTTGTTTAAGCCCATGGCTTTATTTGTATTGAGTTTAAACTTATTTTGTTATAACCAAATATTGTCTTGGAAAGTTGTAGTCATTAGGGCATTTCATTACTTGGTTTTACTTACCTTCTATTCTTGTATTCATGCTATATGCTATAGATTCAAGATTCAAGATTTGTGAATATATTACATATGTCACCTTTTGTAATGATCAAAGATATAATGAAAGAGAATATAAAATGTTGTTGATCAATTGTATGTGTTGATTATGATACGTGTTGTGTTATTTATTCGGGGTGTTACGTGAAAGTTCGGGTGGAGAGGCATAAATTAAGATAATACATTATATATATATATATATATAAAGAAGGTAATATTTGTCTAATATATTAAAATGATAATAATCTAATTTTGTTTTATTTAGAATAACTTTTATCATTTAAAATTTGAATACTCAATCCTTTAAGGATAATATTTGTTTGTTTGTTTTATTTTAATAGTCAATCAATTATTTGGTTTTTAAAGGATGTTGTTTGTTTTTTTTTTATTAAATAAAATGATATATGTTCCAACAAAAAATTGAGTATGCCATTATTTTAGTATTTTTAAAATTAAAAAATCAATATTATCTTATATATGTTGATACTTATCTGATTGTAAAAGTGAAATAGATTGGTTAAAAAATATTCTTATTTATCTTTCATAGCTTTATTATTATTATTTTTTATGTTCACATAAAAACGTTATTTTTACTATTTTTTTTTTTTTTTTATAAAGAGAGAAGCATATGGAGAGATAGATAGATTAGTTATAAGTAGAAATAGATTAGTTAAAAAAATATTCTTATTTATCTTCTGATAGCTATATTATTTTTTATGTTGAACTTAATAATTTCTATCTTTTTTTTTTTTTTTTGGTCATCTTTTTTTAAAAAATAATAAATAATTAGAAATTAGAAAAATGGCAAATGAGCCTAGTGGGCTTGCCATGTAGGAAAGAGAACTGTAACTTTGACTGAGAAGGTAGGATTAAGACTTTGAAAGTTTTTGAAGACTTGCTACATTTGCTTATATAGATAGTATAGAATCAATATGGTTATTCGTCATCGCCGTCATTGCAAGCTCTTTATCTTTAAGGTCATTTATTTATAAATCTATTTTCACCTAGTTATGTTCCCTTAGTTCAATTTTTTATTTTTTATGTTTTAATAAGTTTTATAGGTGACATAATTATCAAAATGTCCCTAACAATAATAAAGTGAAGTGCATTAATGTTCACATTAACAGTGTAAATGTTCCACATTTACATTGTCAATGTGCATATTCATCCCGATCTAAAAAAAATGTGAAAATTTACACTGTCAAATTTTTTTTATATGAATGTTCAAACCATGAAACATTCAAAATAGTCCAAAATAGTGCACACCAAGTTGCTAAGGGTTCAAAAAATATTTGTAAAGATAAAATTGTTCATAAAATATCTTAAATATGAGAATTAGGATTTGATAGATCAAATGTCTAAAATAATAGCATTTATTGGAATACAAAAATAACTTATAAACTAATTGGGATACAAGTCCATAAAAGAGAATTTTTCAATAAATTCCCCTTATTTTTTACATTGAAGTATGATCTAATTATATGCAAAAATATAATCAATATTTTATTAAAAGAATTGTAGAAAAATGGTATTGCAATTTGTTGGAAAAAAAGAAAGAATTAATGGCAATAGGTATGAAAAATTACAAAAACAATTACAAATAAGAGAAATCTCTATAAAATTACAAAACTACCCTTCCTTTCTCTCATTCTCTCATTCTTTTCTCTTCCCTCTCTAAAAACCTCCATTCCTCATAACCACCAGTACCCCTTTTTAGCAATGGCGGTGGTGGCACTAGCACTCCTTTATTTACCTTCATCGTCGCTGCTAATTTCTCATCTGTCATCCTCTAGCTACCTTAGATCCTTCTTCATTCTCTTCCGAGCACTTCAGCCCCTCTTTAAACTCTTAGCCCGCCTATCTCCTGTAACCCCCACTCCTCTTCAACCCTTTCCCCTATCTCTCTGTCTTACTTTCTTCACATGATTTCTCCCATGCAACTCTTCTTTCCAAATTCCATCTTCTTCTTCTTCTTCTTCTTCTTCTTCTTCTTCTTCTTCTCTCTCTCTCTCTCTCTCTCTCTCTCTCTCTCATACACACACATATAGTATGTATAAGTAGCTAGGTTTTGAGATTATAGATCGAGGTGGCTAGGATTAGGGTTTGAGATTGCAGATCAGGACTAGGTTTTGATCTTCACTCTCTTATACATATAATATGTATAGAGGTTGGTGTGAAAAGGTTGCGAGAAAGGAATCAGGAGAGGGAAGCAAAGCAGAAAGATGGGGAAGAGGTTGCGAAGGTGGTCTTGGATATCAAGGGAGTTGTTGGGGGTAGCTGGAGAAGGGTGGAGTTGCAGCATAAGGGGAAGAGGAAAAGGAAGAGAGATATATTTTTGTCTTCTTAAATAATGATTCCATGTTTTCACAATTAGTTTTAAACATTTATTCTATATTTATTTATATCTCAAACAAAAATTAATTCAAGTTGACAGTTTTTAACCTTAGTCCGTACTAAATTTAAAATTCAACTATCAAATCTTAGAAGTTTATAAATTAGAACTTCCTAATAGAAAGGGATAAATTGTTAAATGAATCAAAATACTCTAGCTCAACGGGTTAAAAACCCATTCTAGATTGGTTCAGTATATAAACAAATCAAACTTAAACACAATTTAAACTTGTTAGGTTTTCAAACTAAATTTCAACATTATCTTCTACTTGTCTTGATATGCTTATATGCACTATAAAAATCAACCTGTAACAACCTATTTTGAGTGACCGCTCAAGCGTTCAATTGGTCGCTCGAGCGGATAGGTAGAGCTCCCTATATCTTGCTCATTTGTAGGCGAGATCGCTCGAGCTGTAGAGTGGTCGCTCGAGTGAAGATATCAAGCATCCAGTAGTTTAACTGTAGCTCTACATGTGATGACCGGTTTCATTGCGTGTTGTTTCCTTTTTGTCCTCTTTGAGTTGTGGTGTTCGAGAGCTCTCTTTCGAATTTCGGTTCTTGTCTAACTCTGGGTTGAGCGTCACTTGTTTCGGAGCGTGCACGACCGAGTCTGGAGTGCTTGGGAGTGAACCAGAAAATTTTGGGCTATTGGGCTAGGACTGCACGTGTGGGGCCCTGGGCCGCATGTGCGGGGGATGAGGCCGCATGTGCGGGAAGGATGAACTTAGGAGGGTTGCACACTGCCTAATATGCAAGTGCTGGGGGAGGTGCGGCATGGGAAGGCTGCACGTGCGAGGTTGATGGCCGCACGTGCGGGAAGTAGGCTCCGCACGTGTGGGGGCACGTGCCGCACGTGGGGGACGCGGGCAGTTTGAATCTCTGTTTTTTTTTCTTCTCTATTTGGCTGTGTATTTATCACTTTTGGGGCATTCCTCTCTCACTCTAAACATCATTTTACTCCTCCTTCTCTCTAAAAACTCTCACCAAACTCCAAGAACCTTTGATTTCTTGCAATCCATTGAGTTTTGATCCGTCCTCTTTCACAAATCGTGGTGAGCAAAGCAAGAACTACATTGTGTGCGGTGGAGATTGAGTTTTGGCACTTTTTGATTCTAGGGTTTCTTCTCTCATCTTCTCCAAAACTTGAGGTAAGGACTCCTTTGAGTTATATATACTTGTTTATGCAAGAATGATGTTGATTTTGAACTTTTCTTAAAGATGTTGTAAAGGTTTTTGAATATTTTTTTTTTTTTTTTTGGATTCAAGAAATTGGTAGCTTGTTGAAGAAATGCATCCTTTGTTTCATTGAAAGATTTTTCTTGAATAGTTGAGGTGCATTGTCATAAAAATGAGATTTTGGTGGGATTTTACATAGAAATAAAGGAATGCATTGTTTGGGTGAAAAACCTATAAAATTTGGAGGTTTTGTTGGATGTTGAGAAATTATGATTTTTGTTTGTACTAAATAAATGTTCAAATATAAGTTTCATGGCACTAGATGAAAAATGTCAAGTTTCTTAATATATATGTGAAGTTAGAAAATTTCCCTTGGAATCTATTAATTATGTAGGTATGTACATAAATCTTGAAATGACAAAGGTTGAGACCATATGAGTTGTGAATATGTTGCAACATTTGGATTGGTGTAAAAGTTCATAGATTGTACATGTTGGATGTATTGGAAAGAGGAAGTGGGAATTGTAATCGTAAATGGTACAATCATTGGAAAATTTTGTAGACGGTTGGATGTTGCATTGCATGAATAATCATGACATGGCATAGATAATTGTGGCATTGCATGGGTAACAATGGCATTGACATTTCATTATATCACTTCTTATAAATATTAAATTGGGATTTGAAACTTACTTTGAGAAAGACTTATTGAGAATTGAGAATTATTGAAATGTTTCGGGGTAAATACATTGGTAAGTCCAGATAGGAGGTGTAGATGTCACTGATTAAGCTGCCTGAGTGTCCGGGGTGAAAGACCAAAAACATGTGCGGAGGAGGTACCACTTCCCTTCTAGTTAGCAACTGGTAAGGTGGGGTTTTGGTAGTGCTTGAATAGCCTACTTGCAGACACCAACCTAGAGATTACCTGAGTCGTATTTACCACCCCTATTGAATAAAATTGTAAGTTTCGGAATTGTTGAGATTTCAAACTGTTGTTGAATGTGGTGATTTTCAAAAGAGCATGTAAATGAAATTCTCTTTAAATTGGCATTGCATGACATTTGCATTTAACACTGGAAATCTTGCATAACTGTATATACTTTGTAAGGATTCTCTACTGGGCTTTGTGCTCACCCCTATGGGATTTTGGTGCAAGAAAAGATGTGGTGATCCCATCGAGTTAAGGTCATGGACATATTTTTGTGAAGAGTAGATGACTCTATTCTTTTTGTTGTGAATTTATTTGCTAGCCAAGGGCTTTAAATGTATGGGTTCGTGAAGCCATTTTGTGTAACCGGGCTCAAGCCTTGGAATATGTAAGCCCTTAAGGGCATTTTATTTATTTTGGGATTTGATGCTCTACATGCTATAGATTCATGAGTTCTCATACCGTTGAATGTATAATTCGCATGTAGAACTTTTGTACACACACTTCATTGATTGATGATGAAAAGGTTGGAGATCTATCTTTGTTCCTTAATGAATGTTGGTTAATGTACCTAATTTGTGTTGGGTTATTTCGGGGCGTTACACTACAAAACTTCTGAAACCTTGCGTTTACCGCTCGAGCGATGGATAGTTCGCTCGAGCGGTCTGCTTATATTGTATGCATTGCTCAAGTGGTCTGTTTATGACAGCAGGTTTAAATTTCAATCTAAACGCTTTTTGGGCTCACTTTTTCACACACTCTCTTTCTACGCTACTTTTTCGAAAACCCTAGCTCTTCAACACTAGATTTCATCTATTTTTAGCTAGAATCCACCCTTACTCATTCATTAAAGTTGTTCATCTCATCAAGGGCCACATTTTAAACCGATTGGACGTTGTTTTTGTGGAGGTTCATCTTTTGAGTTTTCATCTCTCTCTCACCACTCTTGAGGTAGGAATACTTTTACCCTTGTATATTTATATCTTGGTTTGAATATGTATTAATTCCATGGTATGGAAGTGTGATTTGGTTTTGATGATATATATATATATATATATATATATGTATGTATGGGGATATAAAATGGTAATGGGGGTTTAACATCAAGTTACATGGGAGAATTGGTTATCCTTTTAAGCAAAATAAAGAACACATCATGTAATAATGTGGATGCAAGAGTGAAATGGAAAGCCCCAATTGTTAGGCAAAATCCTAATAAATGTTCATGGGTCTAGGTTGGGAATAGTAGGGATGACATGGGTAGTGGAGAGTGTATTGAGATATACTTGTGTGGAATGAAATTTTGAGTTTCTATGACTTGTTGTTGTACACTTTGGTGTTATCCACACGGGAAAAACTTGAGGTGCCCACTTGCCCGGTCGTGTGAGAACAACAAATGTGGAAAGGTCGAGGTGCCCACTGGCCATCCATGTGAGGATGGAGAAATGTGGAATTTAGTGAAATGTAGTGCATTGTTCTATGAAATCAAAAAATTAGTGTCCATGGGTATAGGTCATGATCATGCATATTTTAAATTCAAATGTTAATATACTTGGTTAAATGTATTATCTACTGGGCAATTATTCATGCCTATCTAATAGCATTTCAGGACTTGGTGAACTGTAAGGACACTATTGAAGGAGGAGGCGACCCACTCTTTTGTTTTAACTTAGTGACCTTTTGAAGTTGTAATCTATTTGTTGAACTTTTACTTTGTTTCTCTTTTTGAAATACGTGCCCTTTTGTTTTAATGGCCACGTCTAAAACTTGCAAAACCATGGGACGATTGTTTTGTTTATTGAACTGTGAACCGATAAATCTGTAATTTTTAACTAGCAATCCATATTTCAATGAGAAAGAGAATTATTGGGGTTGATATCACGATTGTCTCGATGTATGACGCATGTATGTATTGGATTTCTATTTGGAATTATTTTGGGGGTGTTACAAATTGGTATTAGATCTAACCAGGTTTGAATACCTTGAGCTATGCCATGGAGAAATATTAGTTGTTATATGATTATGTGTTATCTTGTTATGTGGGTATGGGATCAAAATTCTAGGATACGACTTGCATTCACTGCACTCATCGAAGTCCTTTTGGAAAGGTACTTGATCAATGCTTTTTCCATTTAGAAATCCTTGAGCGTCGTGGAATAGGTTAATATCCTGGATGGGTGGTTCGTATGTGCTCTATGCGATAAGGTGCATAAGTGGATTGTGTAATGTGTATATATGGTTTTGTGCTAATTCTTGTATGACAGTTGAAATTAAGTATGAGATCGTAAGTTTCGAATTTAAAATTTTATCTCTAATTCTTATAGGATGTTTGGACGTATTAGAGGCCATTGTAGACCTTGTCGGGACGGTCGAGAAATTCTGGCCCAACTAGAGATCCCTCCGCAAGAAGAAGGAGTAGGTCAGAACAATGTGGCCGCTCTACCAGCCCAAGACGCAGTGGGGGCTTTGGCCCGAGAGATGGCTGGAGCTCTTAGAGAGTCTATCGATATTCTTAGAGCCGAGCAAGCAGCTAGGACTATTGAAGAAGAGTGAAGGGCTTCATTTTTGAAAAAGGAGTTCTTCCCTCCAATCCTACTAAATTTTATGGCAGCGCCGAGCTGTTAAATGTCGGTGAATGGTTGGACCAAATCACCAAGTCGTTTGAGATCCTAAACATCCTTGAGGGTGAACTCCGAGTAGCACTTGCTACCTACCAGTTGAAGGGGGGCGCAAGCCAATGGTGGAAGTACGCCAAGGGAAATTGAGCACACTTAGAAGGCCTTTTCTCATGCCTTTTAGGAGAAGTACCTTCCTCCTACTGGTAGGGAACGACTAAGGAGGGAATTTGAGGAGCTTAAGCAATTTGATTCTACAGTGGTAGATTTTGAGCCACTTTCACTAGATGTGGACACCCCATTTTTGACTGCTCGCAAGGCTTGAGCGCTTTACTCGGGACACTCGATGATGAAAGTGGTATTGTGCGTGCTTTGAGGTTTCAATGAAGGAGTCTTGTTCAAGCTTCGAAACAACCCCAAACCTTCCATATTCGCATTGATCATACCCAAGAACTCTATTTTTATACCTTGTGCCACCTTGTGTTGAGGTTGAAACAGAAAACAAGGGAACTTCATTGAGACCCGGCCGTGGCTTCAGTAGCGAGAAATACTGTTTTGGGCGGGAGGCCACCAACTATCCATTTTTGAAGATGTTTATCACCTTTTGTGCTCAAATTCTATAAATACGACCATATACCTCTGTTTTGGGGGTTAAACAATTGAAAGAAAGCCTATATACATAGAGAGAGCTCCTCATTCCTCATTCTTCCATTGCAAGTTACCTTTGAGTTGACCTACCAACCTTGTATCATCTATATACACCATACACAACCTTGGCTCATGATCTTAGAGCTTTGTTTGACCCTCGAGAAGCATAATTCAAACTTGAGTGTGTCAAAAGTGAGTTTGATCATCAACTAAAGCTTACTCCATTTTGAGAGGTATAAGCTTGTAACTTTTGCTCTTGCTTTTGCTTTCTTCATTTCTACTTATTTCTTGTATTCTAGGGCTGTTTTACACCCATTTTAAGAGTTGGAACTTGGGTTTGGACAAGCTACCAAAGGTGGTAAGGTTAACACCCTTACTTGCACCTATTCTTGAAGCTCAACCCTTGGTTCTTTTACACTCTTTTTCTTTGGTTTTGGAACTGATTTTCAGAGTTGAACTGAGGCTAAAAACGTGATTTGAAGTGTTGAAATTGGAGGGGTTGGCCATCCCTCCTTGTTCTTTTGCTTACATAACTTTAGTGTCTTTGCTTTTGCTTAGCTTTTGAGCTCTTTTCTTACATTTTCAGCCACTGTTTTGGGCTTATTTTAGACTGTTTAACGCTGTTTTACTCTATTTAATTGGTTCAAGCTTTGATTAGTTAATTTGGTGTAGCATTGGTCTTTGTATATAGCTTACATTGTGTTTTTCTTAGCCTTTCTTTGTTTAATTTCCATGGTAATAACCTCATTTTAAGAATTAACTTACCATTACTTTCTCCCATTTGAGAGTTGTTTCAAACGGTTGATGGTTATTCAACATATGAACTAGAGATTTACGCTTAATGGCTTAATCTCTATAGAGATTCATTGTCAATGGCGTAATCTCTCTTTCATGTTGAGAATTACTTCCCATTTGATGCTTCTCTCTTTTTAGAGGACTTAATCATCACTTCGGACAAATGGACTAAAGAATAGAAATGACCAAAAGAATTGGTTTAAAAGCAACCAACACACTTAAAGAAAATGAGTCATCTTGCTTAGGCTTGGCCGGACATTATGCTAAGTTAATTGAGTCAAGAATGATCATGCGCTAACTTATAGCGTTTTGATGATTCTTGAAGCGTCTCTACCACCCTCTTTGAGTTCATTCCATGATAAGAGTAAGAGGTGGTCATATCCATTGCATTTCATTGATTTTTGTCCAAAATTGTATTCAGAATCATTAAGCAATCAATTTGCCCATTAATGGTTTGGGAAACAATTCTAGCCTTCTCTCGAGGCTTTTCCATGACAGAGAAGGAAATAAGGGACAAACAGAGCTTGAACACTCTATCTGCACTGTTTTCATTTCAAAACACAAAACAAAGTTTTATACAAAATTGAGGCACGACCGGCCTTCCCTATGCCCGACTGGGCTTCATTGAGGGCCGACTGGCCCTCAAAGTTTGGTCAGCAGTGTATTTTTGCAGAAAAACAGAGGGCAGTGGCTGAGGTGAAATAGAGCAAGCTTGGGGCAAACATAGTTATTCTTGAGCACCGTGCATGTGCATGCATGCAATTCTTGTGCATCCTCACTTATATTATGATTATTGTAGTTAATTAATTTAATGTTGTTTATTGTAATTAGCCTCTTTAATTATTAAGTGTTGTAATTATTCATTATTATTTATTTGTAATTGTTGTACTTAATTAGTTTAAATAGCTAGTTTTCTTTACCTTGATTACCCTTGTTGTAATAGCATAGTTAGCTAGTTAATTAACCTAGCTTATTTATTCATTTGGTTTTGTAATAATTAGTTTAATTCGGACTTTTGGACTTTGATTCGCACCCTCTTGCATGAGGGCAATGTTGTAATAAGTTTTATGTCTTCCAACTCCACATCTTTCTCCCTTTTACTTATTTGCTTACTATGGTTAGTATAGGACATCACGTTTCATTAGCATTCTTATGTTTCGTATCCATTTGTCTTGCATATATATAAGGTTCGGCTCATCATGCTAACCCGATATCAATGTCCAAATTCATTTATTTGAATACGTTCTCTCTCGCATGTCTTGAATGAAACCATATGCCATGTTCATAGCCGAGCCTATAAAATACATAATGTGTGTGTTGCATTAGCCATAATTGCATAAGTTAGGAACATGCATCTTTTGCTAACTCTTTCTGTCTCGGGAAGTACTAGGTGAGTAATTTTATGTTTTAGCATCTTGCATCAAATGTTTGTGTTATCATGTTCAAAGCATACTTCCATGAGGCCAATTGCTTAAATGATAAACTGCTTGAATGCCTGTGGATGAAGGCTAGATGCCTGGATTGGGATGGTTTGATTAAATGTCCATTTTAAAGCCCACTTTTCAAGTGGCAAATTCACAAAACAATTTCAAAACAAAACATGAGATCAAATGTTCAAATTCTTGCAAACTAGTCTATATTCGTATGTGCGTCACATAGTAAAGAATAGCTAATAAATCGGAACAAGATCATATAATGTAAATAAGAATTACATCATGATTAGTAGAGGTCGATCTTTGATCGAGCGAGTGGGGTACTTAATTCATGACCTTCCCCTCTCCTACCTAAGTTCCCGAGTTGAGACACTTTGGTGATGACGGACTAACGGCCTTTGGCACGAGTCTTGGGTTTCCTAAATTTCTCAAAAATATTTAGGTGGCGACTCTGAAATCTGGCAAAGTAGTCCATTTTTGGCATTTGATTCAAACATCGATTTTTCAAAAAGAATTGCCAGATTTGGACTCTTTTTGCATTTTCACTATTTCACCTTGCACTTGTGAAATCAGATTCAGAAGCACAAGTGGAGTCCGAACTGTAGGGCTATTCGCCTTTCGAAAGGAGTGTAGAAAGTCGGGCTATAGTTTCTGGCGACTCTGTTGGGGAGTTAGAGAACTTGACTTGAAACTCATGATGTGAATTTTTATTTACACTTATATGTTCTTTGCATTGCACTTGCATTGGTGCGCTTAAGTCACTGTGCTTGCCAACTGTTATTCCTGGATGGTTTGCTAGAGGCTTGCCTAAAAAGCTTGCCAGAAGGTTGACCGGTCATAAGCTCTGCCATGTTGGAAACACAACCCTTGGATCTGGATTACTGCCATACTGCTTGATCCACCTTTCACTTTTCAGTGTTAGGTGTGAGAGGTATATTAGGTATTCTTGCTGAGGTACCCTCTTGACCATTCGACCTAGTTGCATATAGTGAAGTTATAGTGACTATTCCAAATTAGGACAAGATGCCACCCATTCGTAGGATGTTATGAAACTCATTGTTTGAAATAGTGCAGCCTAGATCATGTTGAAAATCTAGGACATGGTAACCCTACCCCCTCATAGGGGTGTTTTGGTTCTTTTACTTGATATGTGTTTTTACAATGAAGCTGTATAGGATGGTTCATATCAGTATGAGTTTGAGAACAGAGTCCAGTAGGGATTACAATTTAGCTATGTGTCTTGACTGTTGTGAATTGGGGCCGGAGTGCTGTCTGATTTTTTATTTTGTTTTTCTTTCTTTCTTTTTGTTAGGTAGTTTACCATCACAACTTCAGAAAGAACCGATATTCCCCAAGTTGTGTGGACTCGTTTCGGTAGGCTGTGCAAAGCTCGAGACCTTGTTGGTGATTAGCCCGTGCTAGTCTCGTTTCCTCCAGCCACTTGACGAAGAAGAAACAGACAGTCAGTAGCATCAGTACAAAGCACCCCACATACACCTACCCGTTCTCAGTTAATCAATTACCAATATCAAGTTCACTCAGATTAGCAATGGCACAGAACACAATACCAAATGCAGAGGAATTTGCTGCCATGATGATTGCCATCCAAAGAACTATGGATGTTGTAAACCAGAGGATGGCTGCACAAGATAAAGTCATTACTGATCTACGGCATACATTTGGGGCATCAACATCAACCGTGCATCCGGTCCTTACTACTCAGCCAAACCCTGATCTACCCCCGCCAGCAGAAAATCTACCAGTTCCAGATCCTCAGGACATGTTTCCCCCAGCTCTAGCTTATCGCCCTCCGGTTCAACCTCCTCCGAGGATTTTTCTTTTTGATATCAATGAAATTGATCCAGCCTTGGTCAAGATTGCTAGATTGGAGAAAGCGTTGAAGAAATCCTAGGGCTTTAACTCTATTCCAAATATTGAAGATGGGTACACTAAGGCTTCGGTCAGATTACCGGAGAAATTTAAGATGCCCTACTTTGACAGATTCGATGGGAGCAGGGATCCAATCGTACACGTCCAGTTGTTTTCGGATGTATTAAGGCCCATAGGTTTGTCTCGGGCACAAAAGCTTGCATTGTTTGGGAGAACCCTGTCTGATATGGCAACTATCTGGTACGCTAAGTTGGAGGACTCTACAAAGCGGAATTGTGAGGAGCTATCTGAGGCATTTTTCAATCAGTACTCATATAATACTTAGATAGAGGTAACCATTAGTGAGCTGGAGGCTACTACCCAAAACCCTAAAGAATCATTTATCGATTTTGTCACTTGGTGGGGAGCCAAGGCAGCCCGAATGACAAAATAGGCCTGCCGAGAGAGAACAAGTCCAACTAGTGGTCCAGAACCTAGAGCCAGACATGCTGCAGAGAATGATAGTGGCTCCGTTGTCCACATTTGCCTCCTTACATGAGTTGGGAGTCCAAATCAAGAGTGCATTCAAAAAGGGTATCATTCACAGAACAAGTGAACCCACAAGAAGGCCATTCTCTCGGAATAACAATGCTAGTAGTAGCACTATTCCTTAGCCTGTAAATGTCAGCAATGTTGTCACAACGGCCAAGATGGTTGATTCTTTTGCTACTGTCACAACCTCACAACCTTTACAAAATACTGGTCCACCCCGAAACTGTAGAGTCTTTAGCCCCTCCATATGAACCCAACCCACGCCCTCAAGCTATTAATGCGAAAGGGGCATCTCAAGCCTCTTGATCCCTGTTTACTTTTAGACCCATTGCCACCCAAACACAACCCTACCTAGTATTGTATCTTCCACTAACAACATGGCCATTCCACAGATATGTGCTACCGTCTATGTCATGAGATCTAGGATCTCATTGACAACAAAGTTATCCCCCCACCTTCCAAGCCCAACGTAACAACCAATCCACTCCCTGCACATAACCAAGTTCCCCCGCTCGGAAATATTAACCACATCCATACACTACCGCCCATCTTCAATCCTAGCATATACATTACCTCATCCCACCTACCAAAATCGGAGGTAGACATTCTAGAAGGCACAAACATGCGCATGATGGATCTGACACCACAAACCCAATCCAGACCCGTGGCAGTAGAAATGGAGAAACAGAAGAATGCACTGTAGACCGGATCATCTGATACCTGGGTCATAGACAAGAGGGTCTTGCTGTGGCTATTGATCAGCCAAAGCCAGTGGTCATACTGCTAGACTTTCTCAGCATCAATGCTATTGGGGAAGACCAAATGGTGCAGAAGCAGAATGAGTGGCCTGAGCAAGGCCTGAACGACTTAGCAAATCTAGAGGAGGATCTGGAAGAATTAGAAGAGGATTTGGAGGATCTTTACTTCTTCGAGGAAGAAGATATAAGCTGTGTACAGATGGGATTGTAGGACCTGAGCCAGCCAGAAACTAGCAATGAATGGTTAAGTGAGAAAGAGTCCGATGTGGGGGAACAACCAGGAGAGACCAGAGGAGAAGAAGAAGTTGCTACTAAGGGTAAGGCTGAGGTTTCACCTCTTACTAAGAATGAACATGCACTGGAACAGTTTCAAAGGGAAAGAATAGAGGAGATCCAAGCGAAGATAGCTTTAGAACAAGATAGAGGAAAAGGGAAAGAAGAACCTGAAACAGCGGTGGGTGATGCCCAGATAATCAGAAAAGTCGAATAGGATCCCAATGACTGAAAGAGGATGTTTAGGAAACTCAGAAAGTACCGGAATGTTGAAACCCAAGTTGTGGTGGAAGAAGAATGGTACAATGATGGGGCACGTTATGTCAATATGCTCTGGATAGAACCTGATGCTAGTCTGGTCATGACTTTGGGAGAGTAGTGGGAAGACAGCGACCTAAGTCATGCTTACATTGACGCAGGTTAGAAAGCTGATACCCCAGATGACACTTGGTATACCGATGAGATCAATCACATGACCCAGAGCAGTTGGTACTTCAAATCTGCAGTGGTAGACCAGCCAGAAACCTCTGGAAAGGAAGCTGAGAGAGCAAAAGAGAAAGATGTTGAGGAGAACATGGTCTGAAAATAGCTCAAGAAGATTCAGGCTGACATATCCATCTGGAGACTGATAATGGTGTCTTGGGAGTATAAACAAGCCCTGCTCGAAGCAATGAACCGAACCAAATTGCCCATTGACACCACCGCTGACCAATTGGTGTTGTTGGTCACCTCTGGGGACATCATGCCAGTAATATCCTTTACGGATAAAGAATTGCCTCTCTAGGGTGCCAACCATAACAGGCATTTGTATGTAACCTTGGAAAGTCGAAAGAAATGGATTCCAGTGGTATTAGTAGATACCGGGTCGACGATCAATGTGTGCCCAGTCAGAACTGCTTATGCCATCGATTTGAGGCCGATTGACTTTACACCCACGACCCAAGCTATCTGGGCTTATCACAATACAAGTCGGGTCGTTATAGGAATGTTCAAGAGCAATATCCTGATCGGCCCGTCCGAACATGAGGTGGAATTCTATGTCATGGATGTTCCGACCATATTCAACCTGCTACTGGGACGGCCTTGGCTACATTAGATGAAGGCGGTATCATCAACAGTACATCAGCTAGTAAAATACCCCTTCAAAGGCGGGATCGCCACTGTGTACTGTGATACCCCTGTTCCGTAATATGCTAATTGGTCCTTAATACGAATGTGATTATGTGTTTTGATATGATTTTGTGCACCATTATGTGAAAATATGTGGTTTTGAATTTCTATCTGTTCACCGTAGGAATATCTGTTTGATTTTTCTGCTTCGGAAATTAAATTGAAGGCCTTATCGGCCACAGAACCCGAAATTGATTGCGCCATTGTGGTTGGCATAATTTTTAGAGCCTACGGTGAAATTTAATTGGAAATTGATTCGAGTCAAATTAAATTGATTAAATTAGCGAGTTAGTGCTCTATTGTTTGATATTAAAATAATATTATTAAAAGGGGCCTTTAACATGAGCACTACACACCCAATTTCTCTCCCTTGGCTTTATTTTGGCTGGTGATAAACACTAAGAAGAGGGAAGAGTCGGCTAGAGGGGGAGAGGGTGAAGAAAAATTGAAGTTTGGCCTCAAAGCTTGGTGATCTTGAAGGCACACTCAAGAATCAACCATAGATTGTGGAGATTAAAGCTCCTTGGTGAGTAATCTTGTAAATTTAGAGTTGATTGATGATCAAGAACATGAATTTAATTAAGTATGATGAAATTGAATTGGTTTTGTTGAATTGAAGGCTAAATTGTGCATGCATGTAAGAAATTGTCTTAAATTTGCATGTTTGAGCTTGAAATACATGGTTCATGTAGAGTTTTGGTTAAAGCTCATGATGTAATCACCAATTGTATTATCTAAGTTGAGAATCATCACATGCATGTACCAATTATAAGGTTGAATGCATGACATTGTTATGTTGGTAATGAGTTTGGTGGAAAATGAGCCATGCATGTGTTTGATTCATGAAATTAAGCTCCATGTTGATGTACTCTAGTGTTAGTACCATGTTAGTACAAATATATGTGAGATTGGAGCCATAGTATGCAAGAAAAATTAGTTGAATGTCGAAATTGAAGCTCAAGAACAAATCTGGGATTTCCAGAATTTTGACGTCCGCTCAGCGGGGGAACTGCCGCTCGAGCGGGAAATGCGTGCTCCCAGTATTTTCGTTCAGACATGACGTCCGCTCGAGCTGGGAAGTTGACGCTCGGGTGGGGAGCTAAGTGGACAGGCCTTCCGCTCGAGCGGCCTAGTTCACGCTCGAGCGGTGATTTGATGTAACCAGTACTTTTGCAGGCCTTAAGGGTCCGCTCGAGCGGGGAATCCCACGCTCGAGCGGGGACCCTGTTTTTTGAAACTTTGAAAATGCATTCTGTGTTCTGTTTTCCGTTCTCTTTCACTTCTAAGTACTCTTAGGCATGCATTGAGCATTGTAATTGAATTAAAGAGACAAGAATGAAGCCTAAAGAGGAATATGTGAATTAAAGAACGAATTGAATTGGTAGTGACCCTTTTGTGTTCATGGAATGTGTAGGGTCGAGCTCCAGGGCAAACCAACCAACCGATCACTGTGAGTAATATCTTCATAAGATATCTTAAATATGCTGTTGTCCTATTGTATATGTAAGTTATGTGAGTTCATTAGTTTAAATGACGGACAACGATTGACATAAATGTTGGGCCGAAGGCCGATTGATATGAATGATTGGGCCGAAGGCCGATTGATACGATTGATTAGGCCAAAGGCCGATTGATATGGGCCGAAGGCCGATTGATATGAATGATTGGGCCGAAGGCCGATCGATACGATTGATTGGGCCAAAGGCCGATTGATATGGGCTGAAGGCCGATTGATATGAATGATTGGGCCGAAGGCCGATTGATATAAATGTTGGGCCGAAGGCCGATTGACATGAATGAATGGGCCAGAGGCCGTTTTGACACGAATGATAGTCTGATGAGAGTGGTAAGTCTAAAATGAATGATAGTCTGATATGAATGACAGTCTGACACGAATGGAAGATAAATGGGCCAAGGGCCAGTATGTTTGGAGCCATAGTCACTTGACTTAAATTGCGTATGTATATGATAAATGGAAATATGAAGTAGGCCCAAGGACGTTTGAAGCATGTTGTTCTACATATTGTTTGTGTATTTTCTTTATCTGATATTATTCACTGGGCTTTCGCTCACGCTCATTCATGTGTTTGTAGGTGAGCCAAGAGAGGTCCAGACCCAGACCCATCCTCAGTGAAGTTAGTTTGGAACAACTAAGGTTTTAAGGAGTCAGCCCTTGCGTCTCACACACGAGACACGTCTTCGCCTTTTCGTTATGTATTTATATTTTGTCAGGGTGGCGAAGTCTTTGAATGTGTCTGTATATAGTTTTGTTTGGCAGACTTAGATTTGAGTGATCTGTTTGTACAGAATTTTATGTTATTGCATTTTCTGACGTGAGTTATTAACACATGAAATATGTAATGATGTGCATATAAGCACAGCTCTATGGACAAAGTTTCAAATTGCTTCCGTTTGGCCCCCATGAACTCTGTTAAAATACGTTTGGTTTGGTTTGAGGCCGTAGGTAATCTCATGATTACTGGCCGGTTATGTCCTGAACCCACGGGGGCGGGTTCGGGTCATGGCATGTACGGTAACTCTGCGATCCATCCTCCTCAAGGAACCGCTGCACCATTATTGGAAATCATACACGGGGAAGAGGATGTGTTCCTTTTCGACTTCTCTCTGGTAGAAGCAAGTTCGATTGGTCCAAACTATCATGGCAGAGGGCAATGAAGATTATGTGAGTGCGCAATCCATATACATAATGAACAAATAGGGGCATATACCCGGGTCGGGACTAGGCCGAAGTGGTAAACAGAGAGGTATTGTTGCTAAGAAGCTGAGTCATAACCTTCATGCTTTCGGGCTGGGATACAAACCTACCGCTGCAAATTGGCAAAGGAAATGGCAGGAGTTGAGAAAGAGGTTGAAGGCAAAGAGGACTTAGAAGCAGTATGAGTTAGTCCACAAACCTATATGGGGAACCCTGAACGGATGCTTTGTCTGCCAAGGGAAAAATTTCCCATTCTGTGGATTCCCAGAGCCCTGGTATGACTGGGAGACAAAGACTAGGTATCTGGGGTTCAAGATCTTTTTTGGGCACCAGTTACTAGAAGAGGAGGATGAGCAGGCAAACCTAAGCACTGATACGAATCAAGGAAGGACTGCAAACCTGGGTATTGAAAAGGAGGAGCTATTGGGAAAAACATTGGTTGACTTACTAATGAGCCTCATTACTGGAGCTGAGACCACCAACTTGGGGGATAGTTTTACTACCTCAATGATAGGGGATAACCCTGCAGCAGATTTCTCCAATCTTATCGTGGATGCATCTGAGGCTCCACACCTAGTCTGGAAGTTCGAGCAAGGCGTCATCATCAGTTCTGAATCGGATAGTGAGTCCGAATCTGATTCCACTGAGTCTGTGAAATCGGAATCAGATTCGAGTTCCTCTGAGTTTGGTATTTCTAGGAGTGCTAACCTGGGTACCAAAGTCCTGTCCAGGTCGTCTTTTAGTTTTTCTTTTGAGTCTACTGTAACAAAAGATCTAGACTTTTTGAATGAAAATGTTGTGAATGTTGCCTACTTCTCTGTGCCTTTGGTTTGTTGTACTGATCTTAATTTTCAAAATTTTGATATAAACGAAGAGGAAGAAATTCCTTGGGTTTTGAAAAATTTGGTTGATCATGAGGAGGAGAGGCATGTTAAGCCCTGTATAGATAAAATAGTATCAATTAACGTAGGCACTGAGGAAGATCCTCGCTTAGTCTAGATTAGGTCCACGCTGTCTTTGGAGGAACGCAAACGTTTAATTGCTTTATTAAAAAATTTCAAAGATGTTTTCGCGTGGTCCTACAAAGACATGCCTGGAATCAATCCTGAGATTGTATAGCACCAGATCCTTCTTGACCCTGAGGCCCGGCCAGTTAAGCAAAAGTTACGCAGAGTTTGCTCAGATTGGGCTTTGAAGATTAAGGAAGAAGTTACCAAACAGATTGAGGCAAGGTTCTTGCTTGTATCTGAGTATCCAACGTGGTTGGCCAATATTGTTCCAGTCCCACTAGCGCATATTGATGAGTTGGTAGACTTCACCGCGGGCCATGCATTGCTCTCGTTCATGGACGGATTTTCTGGATATAACTAGATTCTGATGGCACCCGAGGATAGGGAGAAGACCGTTTTCACTACTTTGTGGGGCACCTATTGTTGCCGAGTCATGCCGTTTGGGCTAAAGAATGTTGGGGCCACTTATCATAGGGCTGCAACCACCATTCTGCACGACATGATCCACAAAGAGGTTGAGGTATACGTGGACGATATGATTGTCAAGTCCAAAGATCGAGAGGGCCACTACACCGCCTTGGAGAAATTCTTTCAGTAGATCAAAGAGTATACATTGAGGTTGAACCCACAAAAATGTATTTTCGGTGTAAAAACAGGAAAAATGTTGGGATTCTTAATCACACAGAGAGGAATTGAGGTAGATCCTTCCAAAATCAAGGCCATCTTAGAAATGCCACCACCAAGGACTGAAAAGGAGGTGTGCGGCTTTCTAGGTAAAGTGCAATTCATAAGACGGTTTATTTCAAAATTAACCTTGACTTGTGAACCACTATTTGATCTCCTAAAGAAATGAAAGAAGTTCTAATAGGATGATCGCTGTCAGTTCGCTTTTGAACAGGTCAAGCAGTACCTGCAGAATCCGCTTGTGTTATCACCACCAGAACCAGGAAAACCGTTGATCTTGTACCTGTCAGTGACAAACTCAACTATGGGGTGTATGTTAGCTTAAGAGTCGGAGGCCAAAGTAGAGAAAGTTGTTTACTACTTGAGGACGAAAATGATAGATTGCGAGACCCGTTACACTCTCCTCGAGAAATCTGGTCTAGCCTTAGTATAGGCTACCTGGAAATTGAGGCACTACCTGTTAGCTCACTTTGTAATCCTGGTTTCGAGATTAGATCCCACCAAATATCTCTTTGAGAAACCAATGCTTACGGGTAGGCTAGCCTATTGGTTGCTTCTTCTCTCCGAATTTGATCTTACATATGTTACACGCAAGTCGGTTAAAGGGAGAGCTATAGTGGAATTCCTGGCAGATCACCCAGTAGAGGGGGATGAAGCAGTGGAGTACCTTTTCCCAGATGGAAATATTTTACAAATAGAGGAGAAAACATTGACAATGTACTTTGACGGAGCAACCAATTAATACGGTTATGGGATAGGTGTTTTACTCATAGCACCCGATGACTCCCATATGCCCTTAGCTTTTAAACTCCGGTTCAAAGTATCCAACAACGAAGTAGAATATGAGGCGTGTATCGCTGGTTTAGAAGTCGTCCTGGAACTAGGAACAAAAAGGTTGGACGTCATCGGGGATTCGAACTTGGTTGGGTCTCCAGCACGGGGATTGGTGGGATAAGGAGGAGAAAATGAAGGTTTATCATAAGGTCTTGGATATGCTGATTCTGAGGTTTGAGAAGTTAACGTTTACCCATTTGCTAAGAGAGAACAACCGATTCGCTGATGCACTAGTAACTCTATCTTCCATCGTAGACATTCCATTGGGAGTTAGGATGCGTCCAATCATTATTGAATAGAAGTACATGCCGGCCTATGAAACCATTACCGCAATAGATAAGGTTTCAGACAAGAACCCCTAGTATTATAATATCTAGAATTTCCTGGAAAAGGAGGCGTATCCGCGAGGAGCAAATGCCAAGGACAAAAGGGGAATACGGCATTTGGCCGTTCAATTCATTATCTGTGGAGGCAAACCGTACAAAAGAGGCCATTTGGGAATGCACAAATTATGCGTTGAGGAAGAAGAATCAAAGCGTCTCATAAGAGGCCATCCACGGGGGAGAGTGTGGAGCTCACATAAATGGTGCGATGCTCGCTGTAGACACCTCATTTTTTATGGCATTTATGACTTGGACACCATTATATGCACACCTGATGATGAGTTTATATGCTTGTCCCGTGCTCGAAGTCCTCAACGGAAAGCTGTAGTTTTGAGCCTTTCAAACCCTACACTTTTGTTGCCTCATTCTTGGACCAAGCCTTGGTCCTTTAAGCCTGCAACTCTTGGTGGCCTATCGGCCACCTTATTGGGCTGCCAGTCATCACTTTTGGGTTGCCGGCCACTGATGTGTCTTGCTGGCTACCAGTGATGGCCGGCTGGCCACCAGTTTCTTTTGCAAATATTTTGTGCCAGCTATGCCAGCTATTTGCACAGATACATGCATCTGTCCACACGTGTAGGGTTGGATACCCTTGTAGGGAATTCATGTTTTCTATATATAAGAGAACCCTCTCTTATTTTTTAAGGTCAGAAAATTTTGAGATCAAAATTCTTCCTCTCTCTCTCTCTCTACATTTCTCTCTCTCTCTAGCAAATTTCTACACTTTAGCCTATACACTCTCAACCTTTGCCTATACACCCTTAAACAAACCTTCTCATCTTTGAGCTGAAGTACTTTTGAGCTTGGTTTAAGCTCTTGAAGGGTGTGTTGTCTTGGTTTTGTTGCTTGAATTGCTTCTTCTCTTCAAGAGGTATAAGGCTCTGTCCCTTTAATTGCTTTTTCTAGTATTGTACTTGCTGTTTTCCAATTGATTTTGAGCTGTAAAACTTCTGTATTTTTGGGCTAAAACTTGGGTTCTAAAACTTGAGAGGTGTTCTACCCTTCTTTGTACCTTGTTTTGGAGGCCTTTGCCCTTGTGTTTCCCACCCTTGTATCATCTTTTTTTGAGCTTTTAAACACTGATTTTCAGAGCTTTTTCAGTGGCCAAAATCATGTTTTGAAGTCCAAATTTGGAGGGATTAGCCTCCCCTCCTTATGTCTTGCTTACTAGCTTAGTTTGTGCCATGTTTTAGCATATTAATTTAGCTATTTTTAGCTCAATTCCAGCATGTTTTAGGACTTGTTATAGATTGTTTTAGCACTATTTTGGGCTGTTAGTTGCATTTGAGCTTTGTTTTGCATGCTTGTAGTGTAATTGTCCTCATGAGTTTGGTGTTCTAGGCCTTAGACACCATCTCCTTTGAGTTGATAGCATTTATTTATGCTTTTCTCACTCATTTTCAGCACCAATAATCTTTGCAACCTCCCTCATTTCTTGGCTTTTTGTTTTGCTTTGAAAGTGGTTCAAATAACTTGTTTGTTAAAAGCATGAGATTGAGACGTCATGCTTAATGGTTTAATCCCTTAGGGGTTCATTACCAATTATATGATGTCTCTTTCATTCCTAAGATAACTCTTGGTTTGAGCCTTCTTTCCATTAGAGGACTTAAACTCACCTTTTGGACTCAATTGATTAACGGATGATTGGTAATTTAAAATGGAGTAATTAAAATTGGGACTAAAATGGTGAAAGATAATAATTTGGTTGTGTTCAATCGGACGTTAATTGAACACATAGAACTTGGACCATTTCATACTTGCTAGTGATGAAATGATTCAAGTCTCCAGGGTCATCACTTCCCTTGATCTTTCATAATAGAGAGGTGGTTTTTTTTTTTTTTTGAGAGTCTCATTTTGTTGCATTCATTGAATTTGCACACTTGGTTTCACAAGCCATCATGCAATGAAATTGCATCTATTAATGGTTTGTGAACTAAATTTGCTACTCCTTTGATTTGTTCATGAAAAGGAGAGGTGAGTTGTGCAAACAAACCCTTGAAATATCCTGTATAAGCTCTGTTTGTCCTTTGTTGTAGCAAGGAGAACTGGGCAATAGTGGCCGGTAGGCCACTTTCCATGGTCGGTAGGTGGCCTGCAGACTACTTTTGATGGTCGGTTGGCCACTGATGCAAATTTCAACAGTGTGTTCTTCAGGCAGAGCAGAGTTATTCTGGAAGTAGGCAATAGTGTATGTGTTTTATTGTGTAACAAAGGCCCTCTGGAAGCAAAACAATGGCTTTTCGGGGGAAAACCGAGCACGCGTATGAGCATCCCTTGCATTCTGAGCTTGTTTAAGTTTAAATATTTAGATTAAATATTTGTTGTAATTAATTAGTTGTAGCTAGTTATTCAATTTCGTGTTGTAATAATTAGTTAAGTAGAATAGTTAGTTAATTCATTTGTTGTAATATTAGTTAAGTAGTTTAGCTAATTTCATTTGTTTTGTAATAATTAGCTTAATTAGCTTAGCTTTAATTAGTTAGTTAATTAGCTAGTTAGTTTATTCGGATTTTCCTTCGTGAGAGCGCAATGATGTAATAACGTGTATGTCTTCCAACCCCACGTCTTTCTCCTTTTTATTTACTAGCTTTCGATGGTTAGTTTAGGGATATCACGTTTTGATTAGCATACTTCATGTTTGCATCCACTTGTATTGCATGCACCGAGGCTCGGTTCATCATTCTAATTGCATGATGCTAGTTTAAATACTTCTTTGAATACGTGCTTAGACCGCATGCTATCAAATTGTCTCATATGCCATATTATTAGCCGAGCCTAGTAATTGCATATCGTATGTGTTGCATTAATCATATTGCATAAAGTTAGGATCATGCATTTTTCTAACTCATTTCTCTTTGACTTGGAGTACTAGGTGAGCCTGTACTCACTTTAGCATAATTGCATGAGTGTTAATGTTGCCATGTCTAGCATGCTTGCCATGAGGTTAATTGCTTAAATGATAAATTTCTTGAATGCTTGTGGATGAAGGCTTATTGCTTGAATTGGAATAATTTGAGTAAATGTTCATATGTGATCACTTTTTCAAGTGATACATATTTCGAAACAATTTTCAAAACAAACATGTATTAAGTGTTACAATTCTTGCAAAGTTAGTCTATACTTGTGTGTGTGTGCATCACATAGTAATACTAGCCTAATAAACCGGAAGAAGAACATATAATGTACATAAGATTCATATAATGATTAGTAGAGGCTGATCTTTGATCGGGCGAGTAGGGGTGCTCAAATGCATTCATGACCTTCCCCTCTCGTACCTAAGTTCCCGAGCTGAGACAATCTTGGTGATGATGGACATGTGGCCTTTGGCACGAGTCATGGGTTTCTTAAATTTTTCAAAATATTTAGGTGGCGACTTTGTATCTGGCAAAGCAGTCCATTTTTAGCAATTTGATTCAAAATCGATTTTCCAAAAGATTTGTCGGATTTGGACTCTTTGGTGTTTATCAATTTCACATTGCACTTGTGAGATTAGATTCAGAACAGCGGGAGTCCGAATTGTAGGGCTTATTTTCGAACTTCCAAAAGGGCGGCGCGAAAAAGGTGAGCTACACTCGCCCGAAAAATCCTTAGATAAGGCTACTACTGGTCAACCATGGAAGAGGATTGTATTGGTTTTGTTCAGCGATGCCACAAATGCCAGATTCATGCCAATCGCATGAACATACCACCGTCTAAACTCTACAAAAGGGTCAAATGGGCATGTATTAGCCATTCTCTATTTAGGGGATAGATGTTATCGGTGCAGTTACGCAAAGGGGTTAAACGGGCATGAGTTTATTATGGTAGCAATCGACTACTTCACGAAATTGGTAGAGGCCCAATCCTACTCTGTGCTAAAAGCAGTGCATGTGGCTAAGTTCATTAAAAACAACATCATCTATAGGTATGGAGTGCCCAATGAGATTATCTCCGACAATGGAACGCACTTTAAAAAAAAAGATGATAGATTTGCTCGAAAAATATAACGTGGCTTTCCATAACTCGTTAACCTATAGGTTGCAAACCAATAGAGCTGTTGAAGTTGCAAACAAAAATATCAAGAGAATTCTGCAGAAGATGGTGGAAACCTACAGAGACTGGCTAGATAAATTTCCATTTGCGCTCTGGGGCTACAAAACTTCAATCCGAACAACTACGGGGACAACCCCCTATTCTCTTGTCTACGGGATGGAGGCTGTTTTGTCGATCGAAATTGAAGTGCCCTCGTTACGAATTATGGCTGAGTGTCAGATAACAAAGCAGATTGGCAGCAAAGTAGGTTTGAGGAGTTGATGTTGTTTGATGAAAGAAGACTAAGAGCATTGTATCACGTCCAGGGCTACCAACGCCGGATTGCTACGGCTTTTAACAAAAAAGTGAAGTCCAGAAATCTTCAAGAAGGGAACATGGTATTGAAAGACAACCAAGCTCTCATTCATGACCCTAGAGGCAAGTTCAAACCTAACTGGACTGATCCTTACATCATCAAGTCAATCTCGTCAAGATGGGCAGTTATTCTTATGGACTTGGATGGCTTGGAATTCTCGCAACCAATCAACATGGACAAGTTGAAGAAATATTACCCCTGAGAGGCTTGCTAGACCGAAAACCCAAAAGGGTGACCTAGGCAAAAGTTAGAGCATGAAAAATTAGAAATAAAGAAAAACTGAGCTCGCAACGTTGAAAATCCTAAAGGGCGACTTTGGAAAACGTTAGAGCGTAAAAGGAGAGAGTTAATACTCGAGTGAACCTGAACCGAACTATGTAAGGCCTGATTCCCATTTTGGGGATACGTAGGCAACTTCGTCCTAAAGTTCGGTCGTAACTATCTCCAGTTCAACTGTCCTATCTGTTTTCTTGATCAGGTCATCCTTGTTTATCATCTATTAGTTTGGTTGTGCTCCGTATTTCGGGCAGAAAAGCTGAGTACAGAACAATAGTAATGGTATGCAGCCAAGGGCAGTTATGATTTCTTTTGATTCGGGATTATACATCTTGAGGATCGACTCTGTGCGTGTCAGGTGGTGGTCGTTTCCAAAAATTGTTTCAAAAAGTTTTAATAAAAGTTGATTTTGTTCAAAATTTTACCCTTTTATAACTTGGACCATTTTTGGGACCGAAAGGAAAATTTTTGGTACTCGCAACTTTAATTTTATTGATTTCAACCCAAGTACATTCTTCAAAATCTTTGATTCAGATCAAAGTTGCTTTTACATCTTTAGACTTGAAAAGAAAATATCAAAGCAGTAAAACTAAGGGCATAATTGAGTCAGGTGGCTCTATGCCAAAGATGGTCCAACCTCTGCCTCTTCTTCAAGCCAAGCCAAACACTCCTTAGACTGGGTGTAACTAAAACTAACGGCAGGGGCCAAAATCTCTCTTGTCCTCCAAGCCGCGAGATACCGGGGCAGGTGCGAGGCGTGAACTGGAAATGAAGCAGTGTATTCCACCCCCTCATCTGGTCGTATCTGATCATGCCCGAATTGACGTCGGAACCGGAGAGGAAAATAGAATACGCAATGTATGAGGCCAATCAACTCTACACCTGACTGTCGGGACATGCTATAGCTCATCCTGGCCAAATTAAGCCAAGGGCAACGCCAAATTATGTCGGCTGCGGACCGGCTGCACATCCAATTACACCATAAATCCTCTGAGGGGAAGTCCACTAGCCATTGACGAAAGAAGTAAGCTCGGGCCGAATACTCAGGACAAGGAGCAGCTACTTGCAGTTTATCCATAAGCCATATCTGGGGAGGGATGAAAAGATAAGAGAGATTAAAGAATAGAGAGGTGTACGATGAGGAAAAAAAAAAGGGGTAAGGAAAGGGATTTTAAGAGAAAAACAGAGAATGAGTGTTGAGTGATGTAAAAATCGTAAATTGGGAGGGTGGAAAATAATACCTAAAGAAGTAGCGGACTCCCCACCAGCCGAGTGGTCTCTTCTTGGCGAAAGGCATCTAAACCCATCAAGGTTTCGGCCAGTACCAAACCCATGCAACTCTTACCTTTCTTCAGACGCTGAGCTACTTCGATCAACTGGATGCTAACTCCACCGAAACTAGGGGCAAGGAGAAATTGGGCAAGAAGGCATAAACAGAGAGCATGTTGTCGGCGGCCTCTCCAAAGAGGGTCACTCCTGTCGCCAACAACGGAAAATCGATAAACTAAATCAGGGAAATTTAGCTCCCCATTATGTACCAAAGACCGGGCCTCATGTAATGTTAATCCACACATCCGTCCCAAAGCTTGGGTATGGCCAAAACGGGGTTGTGGTATGATTTCTTCGTCGCGCTAGGACTCTATCAAGGCTTGAAATTCCTCGAGTGTTAGACACACCTTTTGAAATCCGAATTGAGACACATACGTGATCGAGTTTCCAACATTGAATAGCAGCATGAAGAAATGGAAAGCAAAGAGAAGTACAACTCAGAGGAAAATGGGCATTCAGGCCAAAACTGTGAAAATTCACATTTTTCGAGCCATCCAAAGTGGCTATCCAATCTTGAAGCCTATTGTTGCATAATGTCTCCATTTTGAGAAGAAAATATCCAAGACTTGTTATTCTACCAGAAAAACAGCATGGAAGCATTATTTATAGAAGATGGGAAGGAGCAGTGCATGACAGCTGGGTAGCACTAACCGACCTCACATTGAGGCCCGGCAGTGCATCAGTGAAGCCCGGTCGTGCATATTAAGGCCCGGCCGGGTCTAAATGATGGCTCAGAGTAGTGCAGTTGCAGGAAAGGCCAATCTTTGCCTTGACATACCACAATTGTATTTTGAGTCTTATTTTGCTTGTACCAAGTATTTTTTAGTATGTTTGAGTTTTTTTTTTTATTTCATTTTCTTGTTATCGAGTTGTATTTCACAGTTTTGTTCGGTTATAGGTACTTATCCGATTCAAATGAATGCAAGAACAAGTCTTATGAAAAGATATCATGCAAGGATTATGCCATTCATCATTTATCACATTGTGCAAGGAAAGCATTCAACAAAAACTTGTCTTTTATAACTAGCGGGTCCAACCCCGATCATTATTTTACAGGGTACCAAAACAAAAGAAAATCTATCAAACAAAAAACAAAAGGGTCTATCTGAAGCTAGTCTTTAACTACAAAGCAAGAAAAATAAAACTAAAAAAAAACTAAAACTAAAAAAAAACTAAAACTAAATAAAAAATCATCGTCCTCATCAATAGCCCATCCTTGCCCTCTTCCTCCTCGGCTGCGGAGGAGGTGCATCACTGTCATCGCTAAGGCTGCTGGATTGTAAGTCAACCTCCTCTCCCTTGTCCTCAGGGGTCGTAGACCGATCAAAAGACTCCTCAGAAGGTGAACGCTGCCTCACTTGGCCCCTCTCTCGATTGGCTCCCCCTCAGCCCCTCACTGGTTCCCGCCTCTGTCTACTGGCTGTGGAGGGTCCTGCAAGCACTGCTGGCGCTAGCTCAAGATGAAAATAGGACATATATCAGTATGAACTAACAAGAGTGTATAGTATGGCGACAGTAGTAGACTACAGATAGTATGTACCTCGATCCCATGGGAGACTAAGACAGTCTTTCTCCTCCTAAGGAGCAGTCGGTCAATCGTACGAAGGAGGTCATCACCATATGCCCGGGGTATCTGCAAAAGGAACATAATTTGAGAAAGGCAGACAACAGTAATAGAGAACAATGAACAGAAATGGTAAAAAAGAAGCCAAAGTGCAGTATGGACTAGCATAAAGGAATGTATACCTGCTTGATGCCAGGAGCAAACACTAGCCTGTCGTCCCTCTCCTCGATGTACTCTAGTGGGATCTACTCGATCACTCCATCCGGACGCATGTACATGATCTCAGTGGGGATCACAGGAAATCTAGGAATGGGAGCAATGACAAAGGCACCTCCAGTAGGTGCATTACCAACCGCAACAGCAGCAACCTCGGGCATAGCTCGAGCCACGCCTATGGTAAGAGGCGCCATCACCCGGGTGTGTAAAAAGGTGGTGAAGTCGCCAGGCTCATGATGATGATCACCGTCCTCGCCTAACATCAAGAGGTCGATCTGAGGACCGTCCTATAGCTCAAAACTACCCTCATAATCGGAGGAGGGGGATGTGGGCTGTTGGGATCAACAACGCCCCGCGTCTGCCGGGTGAACCTCTCCCCTAGGTAGTACGCCCGGCCAAAAGGGCCCTTGAATAAAATCCGCATGGTGGAGGCATGCCATGCAGCGGCGTAGGTCGTCCTCAACACCTGGGGAATGCCCGCCTAGGGATGCCAGTCAACCTATGAAATCAGTGCAATGTCAGAAATTAGTGTAATGTCAGAAATCAGTGCAATGTTAGATACAAGTGCAATGTCAGAAATCAGTACAGTATGGGAAGCCAATATAGTGTGAGAGAATGGCAATCTAGTACAAGTGCAACAATATGAGAATGGCTATGAAGTGTGGGAAACAGTGCAATATGCTCATAGTATGTGATAGTTAAAGGTTGGTATTTTGCTACCTGGTCCGCCGTGATCGTGTCAAAGAAGCGACAGAAATAGGGGAAATCTTGGTCTACGCGACGATGGCGTTCAAATCGGGAGTTGTAGTACCGTGAGCGGGGTACTGATAACTCTATCGACCTCACCGGGATCGGAGCTAGAGAGGTGAAGTAGGGGTAAACCCAGAGTTGTAAACAGGAAAAGATGGTTGAAGTCAATAAGCAGAAATGAAATATAAATGAGCAGAAAATGCAAAAAGGAACAAAATGAACAAAAAAGATAAGTGCGAGGCATACCTTCCAGACTCTCCAATAGCCACCAAGTGAATTTTCCTCGCGGCGGGAAACAGAGCTCATATAACTGTATAGGGTGGCTAGACCAGCGCCACCCTATCGTACTCTGCCACCTGAGGGAGGTGCACTAGTGCCCCCAGAAGTTATAACCCCAAGGTATTTTCCTTGTTCACAAATAGGGTAGTACTGAGGAGATACATAAGGAAGTCGCAGGTGTACTGGGTGACCTTATCTGGAGTGGTGGGCTGAAAGTAGGAGAAGTACGCAAAAAACCAGCTGTACCTCACCATCCCATGACTGGTAGTGTCTGGGATCACTCCAATAAGCTGACGTTGTGTGGTTCTCCACTGCGTCATGTCTGGATCATATGGGATCGGACCGCCAACTCCAACCCACAAGCCGGTGAGCATCGCGAAGTCATACGAGGTCAAAGTTATCTCCCCAATCAATGAGAATTGGAATGAGTTTGTGGTGTCCCACCATCTCTTGACCAGGGCTCCGTACAGTAGTGACTCGACTCTCATCTGTGTGAGCCTTGAGCAGAAGGGTCCAAAGCCAGCTGCGTTAACTAGTGCGCGGACCTCCGTGGACAGTCTCTCATACCAGCACTGTGGGCCGAATATGGATCCGTATCTGCCAATCCTCCTGGTTATCACCTGCAAGTGGGAAATATATGGCATTTAATTAATGGGTTGTTTGTGAGTTTCAACAATACATCAAAGCAAAAGGAAGTTGCGTACCGTGGAGGCATCAACAGACAAGTGCTCCGTGGGCTCTTGCAGTATGACATCCTTATCTATCTCGGGGATGAGGCCCTCGAATCTCAAAATCTCACCCGGGGGTGGAGCATGTGTGCGTAGTCAGTATGTGGCCGCGTCAAATGGTCGATCAATGAGGGGAGGCAATGCATGAGTGTCCTCGACCTCCATGTCTACACCTAGAGCAGCCACAATACCAATGGCGGGGTCTGGAATGGGAACTTCGTCACTAGCCATGAAGAAGAATGGGGGAAATGAAAAGAAAGTGAGAAAATGTTGAGGGGGTTAAACCCTAGGAGAGAGAAAATGAGAGTGGAATATGAAAACACAAGAGTGAGTCCCCAAAAAGCCAAGAAAACTCATGAAAAACAAAGCAAAACAATGAGAAACCCGAAAATTTGACCAAATCAAAATCCAATCGGTTCAAAATGTAGAGGAGATGAAGGGTTTCGAAGAAAAAGTGGCGAGGTTTGTTGGGAAACTGAAGGAAAAGAGGAAATCTAGAGAGAGAGGAAGTGATTTCGGGCAAGGAGGTATGAGCAAATAGGGTTTGGAGTTGTTTTAAACACATAAGTCGTGGTGAAAGGCCGAAACTGCCCCTGCCGCTATCGAGGCCAGGTTGGCTGTTTCAATGCTTGACCGTGCTTCATTGAGGCCCTACCGGCCCTCAATGATAGCACAACACAGTTTTGTTTTTTTCCTCTTTCTCTTCCTTTCTTTTATATATTTTTTGTTTTATGAAGTTGAAAATAAGAGAGTTCAGAAAAGTCGGTGAAAGAAAGGCAAAA
Organism: Camellia japonica; assembly: GCA_030407325.1. NCBI lineage: Eukaryota > Viridiplantae > Streptophyta > Magnoliopsida > Ericales > Theaceae > Camellia > Camellia japonica. Next base: position 70,825,569 of record JAPPVO010000029.1, read on the forward strand.
AAAAAGGAGAGAACATAAAACCAAAAAAATAAGAAAAGAAAGACGAAAGAAAATAATGAAAAAAAAATGTAAAAAAAAGGGAAAGGATTTCTTTTATGAGTGCCTTTGTTTTTGTTTATTTTTATTTATTTATTTGATTTATTTAAAGTTTGCTTGTTACTCTTTCGTTCAAAGCTTTTAATTTGTGTAAACTATTCCACGTAGTTTATAATTTGCTTTGTCTAAATTGTAGTTCCTTTTGTTATTACGTTCTGTAATTAGACGATATTGTATGTACGGTTCATTCAGAGGAGTCCCAAATAAAATCATTCATGCCACAGTAACATCATCATCCATTTCACAACCCAATTAGAACACGGTGCACTGTGTTCATTGTTTTAACACGTGGGGTAAATTGGCTTCCATTTTACTACACCGCTTTGATTTTACACCTTTCTGTGTAGAATTCGTGTTTGTTTCTAATTCCTACTTATGCGATTTGTTCCTACCTTTCCTCTTCTTGCGTGTGACGCGTTAGGATTGTACCTTTGGTTAAAAACATTGAGCGTGTCCCGGTGTTCACACCACCCTTCATTCTCTCACGTGTGACGCATTAGGATTGTACATTTGGTTAAAAACATTGGGCATGTCCCGATGTTCACACCACCTTTCCTTCTCTCGCGTGTGATGCATTAGGATTCTACCTTTGGTTAAAAACATTGGGCATGTCCCGGTGTTCACACCACCTTTCCTTCTCTCGCGTGTGATGCATTAGGATTCTACCTTTGGTTAAAAACATTAGGTGTGTCCCAGTGTTCACACCACCCTTCCTCCTCTCGCGTGTGACGCATTAGGATTGTACCTTTGATTAAAAACATTGGGTGTGTCCTGGTGTTCACACCACCTTTTCTCCTCTCACGTGTGACACGTTAGGATTGTACCTTTGGTTGAAAACATTGGGCGTGTCCCAGTGTTCACACCACATTTCCTCCTCTTGCGTGTGACGCGTTAGGATTGTATTTTTGGTTAAAAACATTGGGCATGTCCTGGTGTTCACACCACCCTTTCTCCTCTCACGTGTGATGCGTTAGGATTGCACCTTTGGTTAAAAACATTGGGCGTGTCCCGGTGTTCACACCACCTTTCCTCCTCTTGCGTGTGACGCATTAGGATTGTACCTTCAGTTAAAAACATTCGGCGTGTCCCGGTGTTCACACCACCTTTCCTCCTCTCGTGTGTGATGCGTTAGGATTGTACCCTTTGGTTAAAAACAGCGGGTCCACTTATTTGTTCACACCACCCTTCCTCCTCTCACGTGCAACACGTTAGGATCTCGGTTGAGACCTCGGGCGCGCTCGATGGTTACGTCACCATTTCCCTTTCCTACGCGAGGCGTAGTTAGGTCTGTATTTTCTTACATCCTTTCTACGTGAGACGTAGGTTGGTTTGTGTTTTCTTTGTGTTTTTCACGCGAAGCGTGTTTGTTTTATTCACTTCGTTCCGTGTGAAACATGGCAAGGTTTATTTTGCTTTGTTTTGCATTGTCATTTGACCGTTGCATTCTTGTCTAGCATTGTTTCATTGCTTCATTTACATTATGTTTCATTGCATTGCTTCATTGCATGATCATAAGTTATTTGTTGCATTTCGTTTTGCATTTTGCCCCGAGTTCAATTTTTTTTTGAATTTATGTTTTGATTCCTTACTTGAGCCTTACGGCCTTGTCAAATGGGTCGTCTCTGGGCTTTGGCATTCACTCACATCACTTTATGACTTTGAGCTTTGTCAAAGAGTGGCAACTGTGGACACCCCATTTTTGACTGCCCGCAAGGCTCGAGCGCTTTACTCGGGACACTCGATGATGAAAGTGGTATTGTGCGTGCTTCGAGGTTTCAACGAAGGAGTCTTGTTCAAGCTTTGAAACAACCCCAAACCTTCCATGTTCCCATTGATCATACCCAAGAACTCTCTTTTTATACCTTGTGCCACCTTGTGTTGAGGCTGAAACATAAAACAGAGGAACTTTGTTGAGGCCCGGCTGTGCCTTATTGAGGGTCGGCCGGGCTTCAGTAGTAAGAAACACTGTTTTGGGTGAGAGGCCGCCAACTGTCTATTTTTGAAGATATTTATCACCTTTTGTGCTCAAATTCTATAAATACGACCATATACCTCTATTTTAGGGGTTGAACAATTGAAAGAAAGCCTATACACATAGAGAGAGCTCCTCCTTCCTCCTTCCTCCTTCCTCCTTCTTCCATTGCAAGTTACCTTTGAGTTGACCTACCAGCCTTGTATCATCTATATACACCATACACAACCTTGACTCATGATCTTAGAGCCTTGTTTGACCCTTGAGAAGCATAATTCAAACTTGAGAGTGTGTCAAGAGTGAGTTTGATCATCAACCAAAGCTTACTCCATTTTGAGAGATATAAGCTTGTAACTTTTGCTCTTGCTTTTGCTTTCTTCATTTCTACTTATTTCTTGTATTCTAGGGCTGTTTTACACCCATTTTAAGAGTTGGAACTTGCGTTTGGACAAGCTACCAAAGGTGGTAAGGTTAACACCCTTGCACCTATTCTTGTAGCTTAACCCTTGGTTCTTTTACACTCTTTTTCTTTGGTTTTTGAACTGATTTTCAGAGTTGAACTGAGGCCAAAAACATGATTTGAAGTGTTGAAATTTGAGGGGTTGGCCATCCCTCCTAGTTCTTTTGCTTACATAGCTTTAGTGTCTTTGCTTTTGCTTAGCTCTTGAGTTCTTTTCTTACATTTTTAGCCACAGTTTGGGCTTATTTTAGACTGTTTTAGGGCTGTCTTACTCTATTTAATTGGTTCAAGCTTTGATTAGTTCATTTGGTGTAGCATTGGTCTTTGTATATAGCTTGCATCATGTTGTTCTTAGCCTTTCATTTAATTTCCATGGTAATAACCTCATTTGAAGAATTAACTTGCCACTACTTTCTCCCATTTAAGAGTTGTTTCAAACGGTTGATGGTTATTCAACATATGAACTAGAGACTCACGCTTAATGGTTTAATCTCTATGGAGATTCATTGTCAACGGCATAATCTCTCTTTCATGTTGAGAATTACTTCCCGTTTGATGTTTCTCTCCTTTTAGAGGACTTCATCATCACTTCGGACAAATGGACTAAAGAATGGAAATGACTAAAAGAATAGGTTTAAAAGCAACCAACACACTTAAAGAAAATGAGTTATCTTGCTTAGGCTTGATCGGACGTTATGCAAGTTAATCGAGTCAAGAACAATCATGCGCTAATTCATGGCGTTTTGATGATTCTTGAAGCGTCTCTACCACCCTCTTTGAGTTCATTCCATGATAAGAGGGAGATGTGGTCATATCCATTGCATTTCATTGATTTTTGTCCAAAATTGTATCCAGAATCATCAAGCAATCAATTTGCCCATTGATGGTTTTAGAAACAAATCTAGCCTTCTCTCGAGGCTTTTCCATGACAGAGAAGGAAAAAAGGGACAAACAAAGCTTGAAAAACTCTGTCTGCACTGTTTTCACATCAGAACACAAAACAAAGTTTTACACAAAATTAAGGCATGACCAGCCTTCGCCTATGCCCAGCCGGGCTTCATTGAGGGCCGGCCGGCCCTCAAAGTTTGGTCAGTGGTGTATTTTTGCAAAAAACAGAGGGCAGTGGCTGAGGTGAAACAGAGCAAGCTTGGGGTAGACAGAGCTGTTCTTGAGCACCGTGCATGTGCATGCATGCAATTCTTGCGCATGCTCACTTATATTATGATTATTGTAGTTAATTAATTTAATGTTGTTTATTGTAATTAGTCTTTTTAATTATTAAATGTTGTAATTATTCATTATTGTTTATTTGTAATTGTTGTACTTAATTAGTTTAAATAGCTTGTTTTCTTTACCTTGATTACCCTTGTTGTAATAGCATCGTTAGCTAGTTAATTAGCCTAACTTATTCATTCATTCGGTTTTGTAATAATTAGTTTAATTTGGACTTTTGGACTTTGATTCACACCCTCTTGCACGAGGGCAATGTTGTAATAAATTGTATGTCTTCTAACCCCACATCTTTCTCCGTTTTACTTATTTGCTTACGATGGTTAGTATAGGACATCACGTTAGTATAGGACATCACGTTTCATTAGCATTTTTATGTTTCGTATCCATTTCTCTTGCATATATATAAGGTTCGGCTCATCATGCTAACTCGATATCAATGTCTAAATTCATTTACTTGAATACGTACTCTCTCACATGTCTTGAATGAAACCATATGCCATGTTCATAGACGAGCTTATAAAATACACAATTTATGTGTTGCACTAGCCATAATTGCATAAGTTAGGAACATGCATCTTTTGCTAACTCTTTCTGGCTCAGGAAGTATTAGGTGAGTAATTTTATGTTTTAGCATCTTGCATCGAATGCTTGTGTTATCATGTTCAAAGCATACTTCCATGAGGCTAATTTCTTAAATGATAAACTGCTTGAATGCCTGTGGATGAAGGCTAGATGCCTGAATTGGGATGGTTTGATTAAATGTCCATTTTAAAGCCCACTTTTTCAAGTGGCAAATTCACAAAACAATTTCAAAACAAAACATGAGATCAAATGTTCTAATTCTTGCAAACTAGTATATATTCGTATGTGCATCACATAGTAAAGAATAGCTAATAAATTGAAACAAGATTATATAATGTAAATAAGAATCACATCATGATTAGTAGAGGTCGATCTTTGATTGGGCGAGTGGGGTGCTCAATTCATGACCTTCCTGTCACGACCCAAACCTATCCCTATGGGTTTAGCATCGTAACCGGCCAGTAATCATGGGATTATCGAAGGCCTCTGAGACAAAATAACATAATATTAGGGGCTAGCGGAAGCAAATAACAAATATACAACATCTATTGAGCTGTGCAGACTTACATGAGACATAAATTTTTTAACCTTTTTATATACATATCTAGACATCATCCTTACGTCATCATATATATATGGATTAGACAAAAAGGGACTTAGCCCTATTTACAAAATAAACAAAGACTTGTTTAAACAAACAAGAAAACAAAACTTGAAATTCAATCACATAGCTATAACCACTTGACATATCTGAAACCTCCATGAGAGGCACATAGGTCGGTTGACAAAAATAGATTCCAGGCACACGCCTCTAAGCTTGGTCACGTGCCTGATCACCTACATACATAAATAATACAGTGAGCTGGAGCCCAGTGAATAATAACAAGGTAAAGGGTTTTAATGAATGATGTTCATCATAGAGTTAGAAATCAGAGTTTATATCAAAAACAGATTCTTATCAGAAACAGAATCTTATGCATATTCAGATTTCAAATCAGAAATAGATTCATATACATGTTCATATTCATGTTCAGATTTTGCATAAGATCATACGTGGTACACCCATTAGCTATCATATCAACTTGGTCCTGAGACCCACATGTATAGTCGGTACCGATGACCATAAAGGTCTATATCTTGCGCGCAAGTAGCCATGGTATTGTTACCTCTAGGCGAGGGCCATGTGAATATAGGCCTCAGTATTGTTACTCCCAGGCAAGGGCCACGTGAATGTAAGCCTTGGTATTGTTACCCCCGGGCAAGGGCCACATGCATATTAGCCACGGTATTGTTACCTGTAGACGAGGGCCACATGCATATTGGCCACTGTATTGTTACCCCCGGGCGAGGGCCACGTGAACTAAGGATGCCACAAATACATTTTAGAAAAATGGGCATTCATTCATGATTCATAAAATAGGATTTCAAAAAATAGATCATATCATTTCAATTAGAAAATACTTATAATCAAACATAGCTTTACAGAGTTATTACTTACAGATAGCTGCAGAAGCAGATCAGACAGATTGGACAAATTAGATAAATCAGGCAGACAATAGCGCGTGAGCTACACAAGCACATAACATATACACATTGAAACATAATATCAATTCCTTGATCAAACTTGACTTTTCTTGTCTTTTTCTATCTAAGTAGTCCGAAGTTGTACCACACTTCATTTTTTCTTTAGTCACATGAATCGGGTTCTCATTTCATATATTCTTTCATTACTAAATTATTCTTTTCTAAAGAAATCAATTTCTTACTTTTCTTAATCAATTACTATTAAGTTAATGACTTATTCTTTAATCAACTAATTTATATTGATTGTTAGCTTATTAATCTTCATTGAGTCATAAATCATGTCTAGAATGCTTGAAAGTGAAAGAGAACGAAAATTGAAATATGAAACTACTTTTCAAAATTTTCTGAAATAGGACTCTTCGCTCAAGCGCAACATTGGTCGCTCGAGTGGACCCCTTGGTCTGCAAAAATATTGGTTGCTTGCATTCTACGCTCGGGCGACGCGACAACTTCTTCGCTCGAGTGATGGTGATGAATTCTAGGTTTTCTAGAATGCTGTTTAAACTTCAAAACACATTACCAAGGCTCCAAATTCACACATGACTCACTCGAACATGCAAAAATATTCCCAATTACATATACTTAAAGTTAATTCCACTTATACTTCAAAATTCCATCCATGATTTTAATTCAAATTTAGACCTTGGCTTTCACGCTTAAAAATCATCTTTCAATTCTTTCTTTGTTTCAAGAAACTTAAAATTGAATCTATAAGGCCCTTTCAAAAATATTTGCATGTATAAAATTAAATCAAAATCAAACTAATATTTAACTCTCAAATACAAATTACAATATATTTTCATATTTGTCCGAATTTAAATTTAATTCATTTTCTTCGTATCAAGCCCAATTTCAAACCCACAAATTCTAAAACATAAATTGATCTTCCAAAACTATTAAACATTCATGATGCATCTACAATTGAAACTCAATTTCATGTTAAGACAACTAAATTCAAACCCAAAGTGATTACTTTTTAAATTAATTTCCATAAATTTGAACATAGCTCCAATTCCTCATTTTCTTTTTAATTACATAAAATTGACTTTAAGCCCTTTCTATTTTCCTTCAAAACATGAAATTAAAGTTATAAACTTCTTAGAAAAACGTTTGCATGCATGAAATATTTATCAAAATCCAACCAAATCTACATAATCAAGCTCAAACCATAATTAAAATCTTGAATTGCTTTAATTTAGATTTTTATTAATTTTCCTCATATCAAATCCAAATTTAAACTCATAAAACATGAATTAAAATCTCAAAACCTTAAAATTCCATGATGCATGTAAGGTTGAGTTTCAAATTTATGAAGAATGACAAAATCAAACTCAAACTAACTACTTTCCAAACTTATTTCCTTAAATCATAGATGTTCCAAAATATGTTTAATTTGAGTCAAACTCTTAAATTACATTACATGCATAGGTTAATAATCAAAATCAAAACCCATATTTATTCTTTAATTCTTCCAAATTACATGCATGTAGAAATGAGACCCAAATTCAAGCAAGATATTCAACATCAAACAAAAAATAATCAATTTCCATATTTATTTCCATAATCTTACACTCAACTAAATTTTTCTTCTTCTTCTTGCTAATTCTTTTTAATTACATGATATTGGTTCCAATTTCATCCTTAATTCCAAGTGTAATGTGAAGATTCTACAAAAATCAAGCATAATTTTCATACCTTAAACTTTAATTTCAGAAATTATGGTTGATTTTCCTTTAGATCTTCTTCCTCTCTTTCAATTTTCTTGAGCTTTTCTTTCTCTTCCTTTCACTTTCCTTGCTTTTTCCCTTGGCCTTTCTTTCTTGAGTTCAATTTTCTTTCCAGTAGACAATACATACTCTCTCTCTCTCTCTCTCTCTCTTTCTCTCTCTCGGTTGTTCTTTCTCTCTCTTTTTCTTTACTTCTCCCAAATTTTGTTTTGAGCCAAATGAAGTTATACTTCTTGGACTCACCATCACACACATACACACACATAATTCACTCCTTTGTCCTCAACATCACACACACACACACACACACACACACACACACACTTCTCAGCACACACACCCACATATATATATATATATATATATACATCCTCAAACTCAAAATCAATCTACAATCTAATTTATGGTTAAGATTAATTTAATTAAGTAACACTTAGTCTTAATAAATCTCAATTAACACATAATTAAATTAATTACAACTAGTCATACACTCCACATAATTTAATATGTCTAATTTGACTTCCTTTAGAGCTTAATTAATTATATTAAAATTCATCATTCTGATTCAGATTTTTAACCAAACTCCCAAAAGGCTCCAAATATTAAATTAAACTTATTCCCATCCTCAATTTTGATTTCTTAAATCATTTAAGCCTTCAATTTCTGATAAGACTCAAAATTTCGTTAATAAATTATATATTCAAATTAGGCATCTCATAAATGAATTTAATTCATAATCATCTTAATTTCCAATCTTTATAACTTAATCAAATCCAATTCGGACTCAATTAATCGAATCTCAATTTTATAAATCTGAATCGAATATTTAATTAAACTCCCATATGGTCTGATACTCGAAATTAAAATAATTCAATTCACCATTTGTACTTTCTTGAGCCATTTAGGCTTTCAATTTCTAATTCAAAAATAAATCCTCAATAGAATCATATATGAATCAATCTCCATCATTTTCATAAATCCCAGATTAAATTAGAATAATTGGCAATTAAAATTCAAATCTCTATAATGAATTAAGTGTTAATCATAATACGTGATGGGGTCGTTACACTTCCCCTCTCGTACCTAAGTTCTCGAGCTAAGACACTTTGGTGATGACGGACTAATGGCCTTTGGCACGAGTCTTGGGTTTCCTAAATTTTCCAAAAATATTTAGGTGGCGACTCTGAAATCTAGCAAAGCAGTCCATTTTTGGCATTTGATTCAAACATCAATTTTTCAAAAAGAATTGCCGGATTTGGACTCTTTTTGTGTTTTCACTATTTCACATTACACTTGTGAAATCAAATTCAGAACCACAAGTGGAGTCTGAATTGTAGGGCTATTTGCCTTCTGAAAGGATCACGGAAAGTCGGGCTACACTAGACTAGCCCATTTTGCACCTGACCTTGTAGCAACTGAAGAGCGTCGGTGTCTAGAGTTTGAGAAAAGGTTAAGGCCGAGGATTTTGATGAAAGTGATGGGAAACATGATACGGGACTATGATAAATTAGTGGAGTGTGCCGCACATGTAGAAATAATGTTGGAGGCTGAAGAAAAGAGATGACGACTTAAGAGACAAGGGTTTTCAGAGTCTCGGGGGAGACTAGATCATCCAAAAAGCCAAGGGGTTCTTCATCCTTTCAGTTACCACCATTGCCGGCTGTGTCATCGATTCCTAGGTCGGGGAAAAGTACGGATAATACAGGGCATAGCTAAGTTTCTTGTTATCGATGTGGTGACCAAGGTCATAAGTCCGTTGCTTGTCCATAAAGGGGTGGTCAACAACGTCAAACTTCGGCTCGTTCTTAGAGACAGAAGTTGGTTGGAGGTCAATCTCCTGTCTGTTATCAGTGTGGCAGTCTGGCCATATGATGAGGTCTTGTCCACAGATAGTTAGATTGACTAATACTTTAGGGTTCCAATCGGTGAGACGTTTTCAAATAGGTCAGAGTTAGAGGTAGACTCATCAACCAGTTCAGTCTAGGCAAGCATCTAAGGCAGTGCAGAGGGCCACTTCCGCACAATCTGTGCAACTGGCCTATGTTCAAAGGGGAGATCGGAGTGAGCAAGGACTATAGGGGGGAGTTTATGCCATTACACCATCTGAGTAGTATTCTAGACCATCGGTAGTGAGAGGTACATATCTTATCTTCAATACTTGGCTAATGTGTTGATAGATATCGGAACATCACACTCATTTATAGCATTTGCATTTACATCTATTTTGGAGTTAGAAAGTGAACAACTAGAGTCTCCGCTCATAGTAGAGTCACCTGTTGGGGGTAAGGTTGTCTTGAATCGGGGATGTCGTAGGTGTGTGATTGAGGTCGCTGATTGCTGACTCCCTTTCAATTTTGTCTTATTAGATAGTTTTGATGTCGTCCTCGGCATGGATTAGTTGTCCTCTTACCGCACCATAATAGATTGTTATCATAAGAGAGTTATAGTGTACACATTGGGTGGTGATTGTTTTTCTTTTTTGAGGGATAGAATCCGTGGATTGTTGTAGCCGTTATATGACCCATGTGGTCGAGGCAAACTTAGCTCTCTTCTTGCAGCCTTTTTGGATGATGGGGATAGTAGGACTCGAGGTGTATTCTCTAGGGTGGTTTGCGAATATTCTGATGTTTTTCCTGAGGACCTCACCAAATTACCACCTTATCATGAGGTCGAGTTTACTATAGACTTGGTGCTTGGCATGGCACCCATCTCCATGTCACCCTATAGGTTTACACTGGCAGAGTTGCTCGTCTTGATGGAGCAGTTTCAAGAGTTATTAGACAAGGGCTTTATACGTCCTAGTACCTCACAGTGGAGAGCACCGACTCTCTTTGCTAAGAAAAAGGATGGTTCGTTGCGGTTGTATATCGGTTACCGCAAGTTAAATAGGGTTACGGTTAAGAACAAATATCCGTTGCCTACGATAGGCGATCTCTTCAACCAACTTAAGGGCTCTCGCTATTTCTCCAAGATAGACTTAAGATCGGGTTATCATCAGTTACAGGTGAAGGAGGATATACCGAAAATGGCCTTTTGTACTCAATATGGCCATTATGAATTTCTTGTGATGCCTTTTGGCCTGACTGATGCCCCCGCTACTTTTATAGACTTGATGAACCAAGTTTTCTATGAATATCTCGATAAATTTGTGGTAGTCTTTGTAGAAAACATCCTTATTCATTCACCGTCCGATGAGGAGCATGAAAAACATCTCCGCATTGTTTTACAACTACTTAGAGAACACCAGTTGAATGCTAAGTATGAGAAGTGTGAATTTTGGCTTTGCGAGGTGTAGTTTTTAGGTCATGTTGTTTCTAGGGATGAGGTCACAGTGGATTCTTCAAAAATAGAGGCCATGCAAAATTGGGAAAGACCAAAGAACACCTTTGATATCGTAGCTTTTTGGGCCTCGCCAGTTATTATAGACGGTTTGTGAAAGATTTTTCTACTCTAGCTTCCTTATTGACTAGGTTAACTAGAAAAAGCGTAAAATTTGTTTGGAGTGAGGCATGCGAGAAATCCTTTCTAGAATTGAAGTCTAGGCTGACTATCGCACCAATCTTGAATATCCTAGAGAGAGGGTCTTACACCATCTATTGTGATGTTTCTAGAAGGTCTGGGGTGTGTTTTGATGTAAGAAGATAAGGTTGTGGCATACAGCTCAAAACTCATAAGAGGAATAACCCAACTTACGATCTAGAGTTAGCGGCAATCATTTTTGCTTTAAAACTTTGGAGGAACTATTTATATGGAAAGAAATTTGATGTGTTTTTGAACCACAAAAACCTTAAATATTTGTTCTTCCAAAAGGATTTGAACCTAAGTCAGAGAAGGTGGATGGAGTTTATGGAAGACTATGATTTTGAATTGCACTATCATCCGAGAAAGGTCAATGTGGTGGCCAATGCCTTGAGCAGAAAATCCTTGAGCACTGTTGCTAGCCTTGCCATGAGGAAATTGGGGATGTTAGGTGACTTGAGCGAATTCGACTTGCACCTTAGTGAGTCTCCTGGACATGCCACCCTATTTACTATTCTTGCACAACCAACGCTTGTAACACGGGTCATAGAAGCCCAACAAGGTGATTTAGAAATAGAAAACATCCGAGGAAAAATATCCTAAGGAAAGGAGAAGAAGGGTTTGAGGGTACATTTTGATACTAGTGTTCGGTATTTAGACCGTCTCTTTGTGCTAGAAACTTGTAGAGACGAAGTCCTTCGAGAATTTCACCATTTTTGCCTTGCGGTACATCTGGGAGGCACAAAAATGTACCGTGGCCTTAGTCATCAATTTTGATGGAGAGGGATGAAGCGAGATGTGGCGTTGTTTGTATCTAAGTGTTTAACCTGCCAATGAGTCAAAGTAGAGCACCAAAAGCCAGCTGGGTTATTACAACCCTTACCAATAGCTGAGTGGAAGTGGGAGCACATGACTATGGATTTTGTCTTGGGCCTTCCTAGAACGCAGAGGGTTAATAATGTGGTTTGGGTTGTTGTGGATCGACTAACTAAATTGGCCCATTTTCTTGCTATGTGTATGGGTGATTTGATTGATTATTTGGCTGAGTTATATGTTAGAGAGATTGTTCATCTCCACGGGGTTCTAGTGAGCATCGTTTCAAATAGTGGAGTTTTCCTACAATAATAGTTATCAGGCTAGCATTGGGATGGAACTTTTGAAGCCTTGTATGGGTGTTCGTGTAGATCATCTGCGTGCTGGACCGAGGTGGGGAATGCACCTATGCTTGGACCCAAAGTAGTCCATGAGAAAACTGATAAAATAGTTCTTATTCAGAAGAGGTTGATCAAGGCTTAGAGCCGACAGAAGAGTTATGCCGACCGGAGGAGAAGACCTTTGTCTTTCGCAGTAGGTGATCATGTATTTTTAAAGATATCACCTAGGAAGCGTTTGATGAGATTTGGGTGAAGTGGCAAATTATCACCTAGGTTCATTGGCCCTTTTGATGTTATAGAACAGATGGGGGAAATAGCTTACCGTCTTGCCTTACCATCACAACTCTCTGGGGTACACGATGTATTTCACATTTCCATGCTTCGTAAGTATGAACCCGATCCTTCCCATGTTTTGGATTGGACAAGTCTACAAGAAGATGAAAATGTCACCTATGAAGAGATACCGGTAAGGATCTTAGATTCTAGAGAGCAAGTTTTGAGGGGTAACGTTATTTCCTTAGTGAAAGTATCGTGGCACCACCACGGGATGGAAGAAGCTACTTGGGAACGAGAAGCGGAGGTCCGCAAGAAATATTCAAATTTGTCTAATGATGTGTAATTCAAACAATTAGTTATTTTCCTGAATATTATGTATTTTGAATTGTGGAGGGGGACATGATGAAAAAGTGTTATTTTTATAAAAGCTCTAATTTTTCATTCCATTGTATGAGTTGTGATTTGATTTTGTCCCCTGATTGTATTATGCATGTTGGGACGGTTGTTAATATGGTGTTAGTCTTTTTTGGGAATTGTTGGTGTTTTTTTTAGCAAGAATAACAAAATTTCAAGGATGAAATTCTTTATGGGGGTAGAATGTAACAACCTATTTTAAGTGACCGTTCAAATAGTCAATCGATTACTCGAGCAGATAGGCAGAGCTCTCAGTATCTTGCTCTTTTGCAGGCTAGATCGCTCGACCAGTAGAGTGGTCGCTCGAGCAAAGACATCAAGCTTCCAATAGTTTCACTGTAGCTCTGCAAAACTTCTAAGACCTTGCATTTAGCACTCGAGGGATGGATGGTTCGCTCGAGCAGTCTGCTTGTATTGTGTGCATCGCTAGAGCGATGAAAACTTCGCTTGAGCAGTCTGTTTGGGACAGTAGATTTAAATTTCAATCTAAACACTTGTTAGGCTCACTTTTTCACACACACACACTCTCTCTCTCTCTCTCTCTACACTCCTTTTTCAAAAATCCTAGCTCTTCAACACTAGATTTCATCTATTTTTAGTTAGAATCCACCCTTGCTCCTTCATCAAAGTTGTTCATCTCATCAAGGGCTACATTTTAAACTGATTGGATCTTATTTTTGTAGACGTTCATCTTTTGAGTTTTTATCTCTCTCTCACCACTCTTGAGGTAGGAATACTTTTACCCTTGCATATCTACATCTTGGTGTGAATATGTATTAATTTCATGGTATGGAAGTGTGATTTGGTTTTGATGATGATGATATATATATATATGTACATACAGGGATATAAAATGGTAATGGGGGTTTAGCATCAAGTTACATGGGAGAATTGGTTATCCTTTTAAGCAAAATAAAGAACACATCATGTAATTATGTGGATGGAAGAGTGAAATGGAAAGCCCCAATTGTTAGGCAAAATCCTAATAAATGTTCATGGGTCTAGGTTAGGAATAGTAGGGATGGAATGGGTAGTGGAGAGTGTATTAAGATATACTTGTGTGGAATGAAAATTTGAGTTTCTATGACTTGTTGTTATATACTTTGGTATTACCCGCGTGGGGAAAACTTGAGGTGCCCACTTGCCCGATCGTGTGTGGACGACAAATGTGAGAATGTTTTGAGGTGTCCACGTGCTTGGTTTTGTGAGGACGACAAATGTGGAAAGGTTGAGATGCCCACTGGCCATCCCTATAAGGATGGAGAAATGTGGAATTAAGTGAAAGGTTGTGCAGTGTTCTATGAAATCGCAAAATTAGTGTCCATGGTTATAGGTCATGATCATGCATATTTTAAATTCAAATGTTTATATACTTAGTTAAATGTATTATCTACTGGGCAATTGTTCATGCTTATCTAACAACATTTCAAGACTTGGTGAACCGCAAGCACACCACTGAAGGAGGAGACGATCCACTCTTTTGTTTTAACTTAGTGACCTTTTGAAGTTGTAATCTATTTGTTGAACTTTTACTTTGTTTCTCTTTTTGAAATACATGCCCTTTTGTTTTAATGGCCATGTCTAAAACTTGTAAAACCATGGGACAATTGTTTTGTTTCTCTAACCTATTGAACTGTGAATCAGTAAATCTATAATTTCTAACTAGCAATCTATACTTCAATGAGAAAGAGAATTATTGTGGTTGATATCGTGATTGTCTTGGTGTATTACGCACATATGTATTCAATTTCTATATGGAATTATTTTGGGGGCATTACACAAGCTTGATCTGGACTCTTGTTCGATTTGTTAAAAAATCGTTTAAAATTGGCATGTTATATAAACAAATCAAATGTGAACATGTTTTAACTTTCGTTAAGTTTTCAAGATAATCTTAGAGCATCCGTATCAAGCTAGATAAATTTTAGTCAAATTTTGGCTAAAAAAGTTACCTTTTTATTTTAGCTAGCTATGTTTTTGAATGTCTTCTGCATCAAACTCTATATTTAAAAAATATATATTTTATTTAAATAACATTTATTTGCTTTTTTATTCCTATATTGTCAATTATTGTATTTTTTAAATCATCAATTTTGGGACAATCATATTTTATAATGGTAATATTTTAACAGTCACATTTTTTATACAGTCACTTTTCCTAGATTAAGAAATCGCATTTTCATAACTGTTTTGTTAACTTTAATTTCAAGAATTAATTTATGAGATGTGCAAAAACTAAAATAATTCAAGTTTATATGTGGATAAAAACTATAAGTAATAACAAAAAGAATAATCCTATGTTTATCATCTATTTTGATTATTTATATTTTACTATTTGATGTGACATACTTTATTATCATTAATATAATAAATCTCACATGCATATAATTGGTATCTAAGAATTATGGGGTGTATCACATCATATGGTAAAATAAATAATAATTATAGTATTTAAAAAAAATAAAAACAAAACAGTGGGAGATAGCTGAACAATGTTTCATATATTTTATTTTTTAAAATTCAGTGTTGAGCCTTCATAGGCTGGCTACATGTGGCGAGGAAGTGCAGCCTGTTTTAAAATGGCACAAGCACTAGCGAGCTTGATGCAGAAGGAAATTGATGGCTTTACTCCACAAATTAACAGAAAAAATGCTTTGGCGAGATTGATATTGATGCTCTTAAACAATCTACTACGTAGCTAGACTTAGTACATTTACTGCCCAAAGAAAAGAAAAATTGACCCAAATTTGATAAGTGATTAAAACTTTGCCAACAGTTTTATATTCATATTTTTTTAGTTAATTTGGAAAGCAAACAATAAAATACCATTCTAACAAGTTCTTTAAACACCTTCATATTTTGTACTTTACGTATATATAGATTAAGTAAATTTAAAAAATATATTTTTTAATTAAAATATTTGCAAAATTTACTAAAAATAAAAAAAAATACGAATTAAAAATTTGAAAACTATTTTGAAATTTTTTAAAACCAAACATAGAAATTGTTTCTCTTTTATATCTCTTTTGTCATCTCTCTCAATGAAAAAGGAATACAGAAATAAATATACAAGAGAAAATTACAAATACACCTCTTGAAATTTGTTTGAAATTTGAATTGTTCTATGTGATTTTAAAAATTAGAAAACACCTGATTGTCATAATTTTTAATTTAATAGAATTAACAGAAAAAATAAATTTCCTAATTATTCTTTTATATAACAATAAAATGACCTAAATTATGAAATTATTAAAAATTATTAATTGTAATGGTTGGGGGTTAGAAAAGCCTGACCCATTTTGTTTTTGGTTGGGACATGGGGTTGTTCTTGGTAACTTGGTTTGTTTCGGGATCGTTTGGACCATTAGGGTGCCTTGGATTGGCTGCTAGCAGCAGCCAGATTCTTTTTTGAGTGAGCAAGTCGCTTCCGTGATCATGAAGGTCGTGCCAGCGAGGTGTTGAGGTCGCGTCCTCGACCAAGCTGCAACAAAAAATAGTGTTCAGGTGTTTGGCCTAGGAAGAGGTGCAGTAGCCGCAAGGGGCCGCAGTCACAGGCCGTGACAGGCATGGTGGCGCCCGCAGTGCTAAGGTCATGCCCGCGACCTGTGCATTTGGTGAGTTCGCGTCCGCAAACAGTTAGATCGTAGTCACGGTGTGTCGAATATAAAATCCATTAGTATGTGTGAAAAATCCCTTTTTCTGCTCCTTTCTCTCTATTCTTCCTCCATTCCACCATTTTTAAGGGTTTCAAGCTTGATTTTCATCTCTTGCTACTCATTTGCTGAGGGCTTTTTATTCATGCAAGCGGATCATGTTCATCGAAGTTGGAATTTCGGGTTTCTCCTTTTTTTGCTAGAGGTTTGGATTTCTTTGATTCTCTTCAATATTTTCTTATAGATAGATGGGTAGTAGATTTACATTGCATAAAAGCCTTATCATGAAGAGATTTTCATAAAAGCATGTAAAAGAAGTTAGGGTTTTTAAATTATGGGAGTTGAACTTATGATTGAAGTGGAATACGGAAAAATTGGAGTTACTAGAACATAGTTTTGTGCCTTAGAGTAAAAAGCCCTAATTTTTTTTTGTCAAACCCTAGTTATGGTTTCCTTTTTATGAAGATGAAAGATTGTTTAATTGACCCCAAATTCTTGAAATTTAGTTTAAGATTGGTTAAGATGAGTATAAATGATGATTATTAGTTGTTGTGAAAATGATTATAGTATATGAGAGTTATGTTGGAGAAATTAATTTTGGAAATTGAATTAATAAATCTTGGGAAGAGTATGATAACAATGGTGTTGTATAATTGAATATAAAGAATTGGTGTTAATGTTGAGAAGAAAAGAATATTGTAGAAAAGAAATAGTAATTGTTTCTAAAGATAAATCTTATGCTCATTGTGGAATGTGTTGTTGGGTAATTGTATAATGGAATCAATGAATGATGTTCTTGATTTTATCTATGAGTTGGAATATTGAATAACATAATTAATTGATGGATGGTGATATTGGAATAAGGGTCCATTTCCTTCCGGCTCATGACCGGTAAAGCGTGGCGCTTGATAGAGGTTCCGCTTTCCTTCCGAAGTAGCAAACGGAAAAGCTTGTGGTTCATTGATATAGCTTGGTAATGGAGTCAGTTGTTGATTGTGGACTCGTACGAGATAATTATAACGAGCTTGGTATGTGTGAATGTGATAAATGGAAATGAATTGATTTGTTTTATATGGATTGCGTATTTGGTATGTGTTGAAATAAGTGTAGTTACATGTATATATTGAAGTTATGCGGATTACGGTAAGGCGATGGCTAGTTGTGATTTAAAAGATGAGATGTATGATCATTAGTAATGCATGGTTCATAAACCTAGGATCTTCATGTAATGTTAAAAAGGGACCTTTAAGAAAGACCATCAGGAATTTAGACAAGAATATATAGTAAAAAGATGAAAGAAAGAATTTTCTTCGAAAGGTTTAGTAGGCTTTCATAAGAAAGGTATTACCTATGTGTATTTTACTTGGAGTATAAAAGACACATTATTTATTTATGTATCATCATTTAGCATTCATGATCGCATATATCTATCGATCTTATTGTTAAGAATCATGGTAGATCCCTACTGGACATTTTTGTTCATCCCACGTTATTTTTACCATTTTTAGGAATGCAATTGGAAACACCGGTTTGAAGATTTGAGAAGTCTAATTTTCTTTTATGTATGTTTGTAATACAAAGTGTAAATGAGAGATATGTTGTGAATTGAGATTTATGAGCGTCTTCTCATGTAATTATTTATTATAAGCATTACAATGTAGACCTTACCATGTATTATTGTTGTATTTATTCAAGAGGGAACATTTTCTATTTACTTAAGTGTAATGTTATTCCTATACATGTTATGCAATTGGACTTAATTTAAAGGTTTCGGTAATGTATTCGGATAATAAAATTTGGGGCGTGACATTAATTGACTTGATAATTTATTAATAAAAGATGTCATTTATTATGTGATTAAAAACTTGAAAAGACAGAATGAAATTTTTAGAACCATAAGAACAATTTATATTTTAAACAAATCTAAAAAAAAACGCTTGTAATTTATTAAATATTTAAATAAAATAATATATATATATATATATATAATTAAAGAAAAGAAAATAGTAAAAATTCATTATTGGAGATGTAATAAACAAAGCCCCCAACCACCGCTCGACCTTCATCCCAACTCCCAAGTCTTTCACTTTCACCTCCCAACTCCAAGAACTGAGAAGTTATTGGTTGGTCCAAGGGTAACGCGATGTGGTGCTCTACATATATTGTAATTAGTGGAGAAAGTGGGATCCACGATTTTGTATTGGGTGATTAAGGAATATAAAGGGACATTGTAGTTTGTGATTGGCCAAGGGCATAACCATGTGGTGCCCCTAGACCAACCAATAGTTTTTCCCAAGAAATGGATAATCATCCCTCCATCCATCATTCACGTGGCATGCACACAAGGGTCACGTGCCGCTCTTTACCCAGCTGATTTTGCTCACCAAGATGTAAGTTGGTAGTTTGTCTAATTTTGGGATTCTTTGTTTAGTGAATTTTGCTCGCTAAGATGTAAGTTGGTGTTTGTCCAACTCTGGGATTCCTTGCCGAGCAGATTTTGCTCAGCAAAAAGCAAGTTGGTGGTTTGTCTAACTCTGGGATTCCATGCCCAGCGGATTTTGCTCACCCAGAAACAAATTGGTGTTTTGGTAGTTCTAACGAGGTTAGGCATTCTTGGAATAAGTCTTAAAGAGGTTAGGCCTTCTTGGAATAAGTTCTAGCAGGGCTAGGCATTTTCGGAATAAGTCCTAACAAGATTAGGTATTATTGGAATAAGCCCTAGCGCTCGTATATTGTTCTAGTCAGGCAATATTACACGATTATTTTTATCAGAATAATAACAAAAAGCTTTCACTCTTTCACTAGGCTCAAAGAGAATGAAAGCTTGGGAGCAATTGAGAGGGAATAAAAATAACCACAAGAATTATGTGGGTCCAGACACTACACGTGACATAGTTATAGATTATCATGTGTATGACAATTGTCAAATCTTCATCAAACATTGCATTAGTATTTTATATTATGTAAAACTCATAACCCTAACTCATATGCCAAATGGGACCTTAATAGCAGTTTTGGTTTCAATTTTTTTAGATTTAATTTTTTAGAAATTGAATTTTTTATTTTTCGTGTTTTTTTATTTTTAGTAAATATTTTTAAAATTTTAAGCATTTTTTTACTTTTTTTAGATGTACCTTACTTAGGCTTAATTTGAAAACTTGGTTAAAAGCCAAATTTTCGCCTTTAACCTATTTTGAGTCATATCACATCTTTACTTTTTTACACGATTTTTTTAAAAAAAAAAAAAAAACTAAAAATTCAGCTTTTAATTAACTTCCCAAAAAATCCTTAGATGTATGTAACAGATGAATATTTGTAAAAAAATATTTTAAAAACCAATCAATACAAAAAATAAGAAAATTTATTGAATTTTAATATATATATTTTTTATTTTTGATATTTAGTGAATTTTTTAAAGATTTTTTTTTACAAATGTTATATTTTTTAAGTATATTTATGTTAGATATATTTAAACATTAAAAAATTTATTTAAAATATTTAAAAAATTCAATAAAAAAAACACACACACAATAATATGGCCTAACATAAATAATAAGGTCCTTCCCCAACTTTTGATAGGAGGAGAGGTACACAATAATATGTTTTGATGGCTAAGGTCCCTCAACTTTATTTTATGTTATTAAATACCTAATTTACCCTTCTTTATAACATAAGATTGTTTGGATTTTAGCAAACTGAATATTCTATTGCTGACTTCACGGTGGAGATTTTGAAAACTGATTTCGCGGTGGAGATTTTGTCGGAGATTTCGTATGGATTTCGCAAGTGTTGCAGTGGACTTGACGATAGAAATTACTACGATCGTGTAGGTGTTGCAGTGTGTTGATCGCGTAGGTTTTTCAGTGGAGTTGAATCAAGTATGGTTTTGATATGAATTTTTTATTTTTGTTTTGAATTTTATGTAAGGATTCCGATTTCATATTAGTTTTTCGAGTGTATTTTTGCATTAGGTTTTTCTTTTCAGTTTTGATCATTTTAAAAGAGAGGCTAGCTCAGTGAAGTTGTTTATGATTTTTGGAGTTGATTTTTCATTTGCCATTATTGATCAATTTTAGACAGAGGCCAGCTTGATAGAGTTAATTTTTATTTTGAAATTAATTTTTCATTCTTTGTTTTTTGATTAATTTCAATGAGTGTTGACAGTGTAGTTGATTTTGATGTTTAGAGTTCATTTTTCATGCTCTGTTTTTCATCAACATGCTAATCAGAGTTAATTTTTCGTGCTCTGTTTTTCATCAACATGCTAATCAGAGTTAATTTTTCGTGCTCTGTTTTTCATCAACATGCTGATCAATGATAAGTTTTGTTCTCTATTTTTTCAACCAGAGAAATTTCATTCTATGCACTGTTGTTGGTATGGTCCAGAGAAAATTGTAAGTTTGTTATTATAATCCAACGAAAATGACAGAGAAAATTATAAGTTCATATGGACATATTATAAGAAGTTTCTAATGCAGATAAAATCTTAGAAAGTGAATGTAGGTTCTTAAATTTCTCTGGACTTTTATTTTTTAGTTGAGAGAAAATTATAAATTTGTTTTTCAGCTTCAGTTTGTAGTTCAGAGAAAATTATAAGTTTGTAGAAAATGAATATAAGTTTTTGTTTCTCTGAGCAAAATTTTTTTTTTTTTTCTTTCAGTTTAGATGGGCAGTGCAATGTTTTTTTGTTAACTTGAAGGTGTATATGAGTTTGTAAATTTCTTTAGATTTTGATATGAATGTAATATTGCAGAATGATACAGAGAAAATTGTAAGCTTGTACTTCGGTGAAAATCACAGAGAAGCTTATAATTTTATAACAGATCTTCTGTATGATTTTTGTCTATGATTGTGTTTAATAGTTAGCAGTAAATTTCTCTGTGATTCTCTCTGAATTCATTAATTTTTCTGTGATTTTGTTTTTGTTATCTTGAAGGTGAATATAAGTTTGTAAATGTCTATGGACTTTTATTTGAGTCCAGAGAAAATTATAAGCTTGTTATTATAATTCAGAGAAAATTATAATTATTAGAAATTTCTCTGGACTTTTATGTTGTTCTTGTGAAGCGTTTTTATGTTGAATAAATTATTTTTCTTGTTTTTTCTTTCAGTTTCGATGGACAGTGCAGTGTTGTTGTTGTACAAATATGGGAATGATACTATTGTCATTAATGTTTAATGCGAATTGAATTTTGAGGAATTGGTTGGCATTTTGTGTAAAACATGAGAGAATTTGAAACTTGAGACGATGTGTATTTCATATTCTATTGTGGGCCATCCGAATTGTATGGTTCAAAATGATATTAATTTTCTAAATATGTTGAGGGTTGTTTGTGCACGTGGTGTTGATATAGTTGATGTTTCAATTACTAGGTGTCGTACTTCTGATCAAGAGGATGAAGTGGTGTCTAATTGGGTAGATTTTGTGCATGGTGAATGTGATAGTGTCACGCCCCTAAAAGTTTGGGCATGACCACTTCAGAAACGGACAGATAATACGATATATACAACATATGGGGCTTGAACAGAAGCATTTAATAACATAAAATAATATAAATTAACATCCATCGAGCTCACACCTATATGCCAGGATCTCAATGTGCCATTAAACAGTTCCTCATATGATAGACCGATATACAAGAAGCAGATATTTGCATTCACACAATGACATATGTGGGCATATATACAGAACCAGCCCCACACGTGGGCATACAGCAAAAATATTGGTAAAGGAAATTATACACGACTAATTACATTAGACAAAAGATTAAGGACCAAACTAGGGGTCATTAAGGGAACCCCACAAAATGCATAAGCTTCTCTACATGGCTTGACCAAGAAGAGGTGACCAAAGCTGAACTAAGACCGACCTCCAGATTGATTGCCTACAGAAACAGACATAACACAAGGTGAGTAAGGCTCAGTGAATAATAGCACTCAAACAATTTAATGATTAAACTTGAATTGTAATATTTGTAACGTATATAAGTGCAGAGGTCATATAATTAATCTTATCTTGTAAACATTTTCAGAATGGCCTTGGGCCCAATTTTCATACAGAGAGGCTTCAAGCCCAGTATCATGCAGAACAGCCTCAGGCCCAACAGATCCAACAGATTGGCCTCTGGCCCACAGATAATACAGAACGGCCTCCGGCCCAGTATTAGCAAAACAGAATAATCCCTGATTCATAAGAATACTATTACACAATAGTGCACATAAATTTCCTATGGTTTATTACAAGTCGACATAGTTGTCTTGCGTATAACAGAATAGTAATAATAACTATTAACAGAAGGCACATGTATCATTACAATACAATTAATAGGGAAAGAACAATTCACATCATAATGGCCTCTGGCCCATCATTGACAAAACAGAATGATTCCAGATACGCAAAGATATCATTGTTCCATAATGCACATACGTTCCATTTGTTCATCAGAATCAATATAGTTAACTTGCAGATAACAAAACGTTAATATTAACTATTAACAGTAAGCAAAATGTACTACTACAGTACTATTACTCATAGTGATCGGCTTCTGGTAGTAATGGGACGATGTCCTCGTCTCGACCTACAAACACAGTGCACAACATAGAATATGAGATTATAACTTAGCCATGGTGGTTCTAAACTCATTAGTCCTCCATAGGTTATAATCTATGTCTCAGAAGATAGGAGGAATCGGTAGGAAAAAGGTTCAGACGAGGAAATAGTACAAATCTGGTAACTAGAAAGTAAACAGCTCCCACTAATTTGGGCATATCTATTTTTGTACTTAGAATTTGGGAGTGAGACCACCACCATTGGAAACTAGACTTCCGGGGCATGATTTTAGGCTCAATAATCACTCAAAACGGAGTCCGAATGCAAAAGATATGCCTATTTGAAGTTACTTAGTACATGCTGAAACAGGGATGGCCGCTCGTGCGCCCACTTTGCCCGCTCGTGCGGTGACTGGGCCGCTCGAGCAGTGGACTTGGCCGCTCGAGCGGTGGGTTAAGCAGAATGCAATGCTCTATTTTTTCCATGTTCCGCTCGTGCGGTGCCCGTGGCCGCTCGTGCGGTCTGAGCAAAATCAGACAGTCTGAACCAAGCCACAAGTGCAACAAAGCCAACACATGGAGGAGTAGAAAAATAGGCACAACAATGTAATTTTTAGGATGTATTATTACCATAAACATAATTCACAACCTCAATTTGATCCTTGAAAGCTTTAAACTCATAAACACAATTTAATCACTTTGAGTTTCTAACCATATTTAGTTTCTCAAATATGTAATCATCTAAATACATACACAAATTCAAGCATGAAAAGGAAGGAATAGAATGAAATTCATCTCCATAAAGCTCAATTTAACTCAAGTGGTCAAAATGATACAACATCTTGTAACAAGCCCGCGGGGGACCTCGCTACAGTTCGGACTCGATTTGTGTCACGGTTCTTAATCTGAACCAAAGAGTCCAAATCCGGCAAATCATTTTGAGAAAACAGATTTTTTTGAAAGAAGTGCCAAACATGGACTGCTTTGCCAGATACAGAGTCGCCACCTAAATATTTTATTTTTGGGAAATTTAGGAAACCCTGACTCGTTTGCCTAAGCCACGTGTCTGTCATCACCAAAGTTGCCTCGGCTCGGGAACTTGGGTACGATTGGGGAAGGTCACTTCATGAGCACCCCCGCTCGCCCGATCAAAGATCGGCCTCTACTAACCATGATATCGAGTTTTGAAAACCTTATGCATTCTTATTCCGGTTATTAGCCTAGATTTACTATGTGATGCGCACAGCATACAAGTATAGACTGAGTCGCCTGAATTGGAACAAAACATTTCATGTTTGTTTTTGAAAGCGGTTTGCTACTCGCAAGTAGGCTTAAAATGCAGATTTTGCCACCCTCGGGTGGGCTTAGAAAACATGGTTTTGCCACTATCTAGTGGGCTTAAAACTCACAGTCGATGAATTGTCACAATCCAAATAACCCAACCTTCACCCACAGGCATTCAGGCAGATATATCACATAAGCAAATAGCCTCATGGTAAGCATGCTATTCATGGCAGTCACTCACACGCATGCAAGGATGCTAAAGCATAAAACTCACCGAGTACTCCAAGCCAAAACAGAAACCGATTAGAAATCCATGCATGATCCTAAATATACAGAAATGCCTAATGCAACACATGCAAAAATGCAACTATAGCAGGCTCGGCTACTCTAAACATGGCGTATGGAATGCTACAGCTAACATAAATTCAACTTAGAATTGAAATACAAATGCAGTTAGTATGATGCGCCGAGCCCGGTGCATGCAAGACAGATGAATGAATGCAAACATGCTATCATACTGTATGCTAATTGAAACATGCCCTAATCTAACCATCATAAGCTGGTAAATAAAAGGGAAGAAAGACATGGGGTTGGAAGACATACATTACACTCACGCACACTTATTACAATTATGCCCTCGCGCAGAGGGTCCGAATAAATAGTACAGTCCCAAATAAATAATACAGTGCCAATAAATAATACAGTCCAAATATGTACAAAATCCTAATTAATTAACAAATTAATCTGGGAAAGCGGTAAACTAGCATGCAAGCTAGGGACTGCCTTGACTCTGATCCAGATGATGACTGATGCATGCTCGGGTTGCCTTGCGCGGAAATCCACCGCGATGCCCCAATTAGCCTCTGTTTGCAATTGTTTCTTGGAAAGCGCGCCAAGCTCCGGAAGGCTGCTGATTCTTGATTTGCTGCAACAGAGAGCAGGAAAGGGGCATGGCAATGTATTTTCACATATGTATGCATACCTCGATCCTCGTGCCACCAATCACGCATCTCGATGCATGATGGCCGAGGAGTCGAATGGCACAACTCGATATGGAATGAATGCACATATAAACACAACAATACCTAGACTCCATCATGGGTAATCCGGAGTGTCGGCGACTGGGGAATTGAGACACGTTCCGTCACTCGGAGTACGAAACGTACCTCGTTTCCCGTGCTTGGGCTAACTCCTATCCCAAACACAATGCAATATGCATGACATGCATGAATGCAACTAAGATACAACCTAACATGCACAATGCTATGAAATGGCATACACGATGCACGAGGTAACATGGCATACACAATGCGCTAACATACAACCTAGCATACACAATGCTATGAAACAAAATGGCATACACAATGCATAATGGACTTACGCCAACACAAGTGGACCTCGGCCACACTCACATAGGAGGCCATTAGATGAAAATGAGACATTCGAAATGCGTACACACGTGCACGCAAATCGAGGACCGACCCTAAGGCACCAAATGCCACTCTAACAAGACATGGCAAGGCATGGAATATGGCATACTAGCATGCAAATTTCAGTATCAAAATGTGATGCAAAACAGTCCCAAACATGGAAACATGGCACCCGATGCATGAAATGAATCCCGAAACATGAAATTAGGTACATGGAATGACCTATGGCTATGCAAAGCATGCATTATTTGAACATGAAGTATGAAGACAAAATCAAGACAGCCCCAAAACAAGCATATTTCCAGTTTTAAGCAAGGCCAAAAGGTGAACACAAATAGGGCTAAACCAACATGCAAAAATGGCCTCGAAAGAGAGATAAAGAAGCAAGTAGTAGCTTTTGGCCCCAAAAGGCAAAGAGCCCTTCAACAAAGTTGAAGAGGGGCTCAAAATGAAGCACTTTACAGTTTACAACAAGCCACGAAAACAAACACAAGTATGGCTAAACTATCATGCAAGAAATGGGCCTAAAGAGGGACAAAGAAGCAAGTGATGGCTGCTGGCCTCAAACAGAGGAGGGCCCTTCAACAATGTTGAAGAGGGTCCCAAAACATGATATTTTACAGTTTATGACCAAGCCCAAAACAGTGCACAAGCAAGCTTAAAATACTATACAAAATAAGGCATAAAAGAGAGCTTTAACACAAAGAGCAAAAAGGAAGCCTCAAACAGTGAAAGACCCTTGATCAAACATGAAGAGTGGGTCAAAATATGACTATTTACAGTTTGGACCAGAGCCCAAAAATACAAGCACAAGGAGCTAAAAAAGCATGCAAAAATAGGGCCAAAAGAGAGATAAAGAGGCAAGTGACAGATGGAAGCCTCAAACAGTGAAGAGCCCTTCAACAATGTTGAAGAAGGGCTCAAAACAAGGCTCTTTACAGTTTATGACCAAGCTCAAAACAATTTAAAAATAGGTCTAAAATACTATACAAGAAAGAGACATAAATGAGAGCTAAAGAGGCAAGTGGTAGTATGAAGCCTCAAACAGGGAAGAACCCTAAATCAAACATGAAAAAGACCTCAAAACATGACTATTTTCAGTTAGGGTCGGAGCCCGAAAATGTAAGCACAAAGAGCTAAGAAAGCATGCAAAAATAGGCTCAAAAGAGGGAAAATGGGACTCACCCTTGTAGAACCAAGCTTCAACAAATTTTGGACCAGGTTTGGGAGCTCTTGACCTCTGGAAGACAGCCTCAAGTTGCTGGAATGGATGTTGGAGGTGTGATGCTATGAGTTGTAGTGTAAAATGGTGTAGGACTTGAGAGGTTTTGATGCTTGGAAGAGAGAGAGAGGGAGCTTTAATGCAAGACTCCCAAACAAAACTTTTTTTTCACCCCTAAAATGCAGCTGGAGCTGCTGGTTTTATAGGCAAAAGAGTGGAGGAAAAGGGGGGAAATTGAAATTCAAATTTCCCCCCGAGATAGGCCTAAAAGAGAGATAAAGAGGCAAGTGGTAGCTTCCGGCCTCAAACCGAAGAGAGCCCTTCAACAAAGTTGAAGAGGGGCTCAAAACAAGACATTTTACAGTTTATGACCAAGTCCGAAACAGCTCACAAGTAAGCCTAAAATACCATGCAAAAATAGGCCTAAAAGAGAGTTAAAGAGGCAAGTGATAGTAGGAGACCTCAAACAGCAAAAGGTCCTTAATCAAACATGAAAAGGAGCTCAAAATATGACTATTTACAGTTTGGGTCGGAGCCCAACAATGCTTGCAAGCAAGGCTTAGATATAGAGCAAGATAGGAACAAAAAGGAGGGGAAAGAAGCTTACCCTTGAAGACCAATGAACCAGCAGCTTTTGGACCAAGAAGAGGAGCTCCTAGCCTCTGGAAAACAGCCTCAAAGTGTTGTAATGGAGGATGGAGGTGTATACCAAAAACCGGAGCAAACGGAGGTGGTTAAGCGGTCCCGAACCGAGGCACACGGCCGTCGGCTCCGAAAAACCGGAAACCGGGCTCCAAACGGGAAAAATGGCCTACGACCACGAAACGTAGCCTACGGCCACTGAGAGATGATCTACGAGACCTCTCCCTCCCTTCGGGAAGAGAAAACAGAGAAAACGGAGCCTGGTTCGCAAACCGAGGCAAGACATGAAAGAGCCCGGAAGTCCGGAAGCAAGGCTCGCAGCCGAGACTCTGAAACTTCCGCACGAGCACAATATGCAATATCACCGAGCGCTCAATCGGTGACGTCTGAGTCTTAAGGTCGGTCAAAAATGGGGTGTCTACAGTTGCCCCTCTTTGAAAGAACTCAAAAGTCATGAGTGACGGGAGTGAATGTCAAAGCCTAGAGACGACCCATTTTTGACAAGACCGAAGACTTAGACAAACAGGCGAGATAAACAGAGATGTGCCTGCAGGCGCGCCCGCAGGCAGGGGAGGGGCAAAATGCAATCGGCAATGCAAGACACCGAAGGTAACTCAATGATCATGCAAATGCAGCAAGCTGTAATGAAGCACATATTCACAATAGATGCAACAGTTTTGAGTAAGAATGCGAAGCAACAACTACATTTCATACAGTTAAGAATGCGGAGAATTATTCAATTCTCGCCACGTCTCACACGGAGAAGATACAATACCTGCGTGGTTCGTCTGGTCGCACCAGCCTCAAATGAACCGTACATACAATATCGTGCCTCATGGTGCTGGAGATCTCTCGCTTTTTCTTGGTCGAACCACGGGTGTTACTTTTTTCCCTGACTATGGTTGCAGCTTTCCCTATTCTCCAACAGGGTGACAGACTAGGTTGATTCAGTATCCAGAATTGAGGCGCACACGTATGCTATCTCAATCTATGGGGCTGCCATACAGATTTCAAGCCGAGGATATACCCCTGGGTATTTAAACCAGACTTTAGTCTCGGAAATCCCGAACCTTTGCGTTCTAGGCATGAGCCATTCGAACTCTAGTTTCCACCGTCTCAGTTGGTCTCCTAGGAACTCACCGCTAACACAGGCAGGTGGCTATACCAGACCACCGGAAGTCGTTCGGGCACGACAAACACCAAAGGAATTGCACCTTTAGAGGATTTAAGGTCTCCTAGACCGGACAATAAAACAGATATGATGCAATGGATGTAATAGATGTGATGCAATAGATAATAGATGCGATGCAACAGAGAGTACAATAGATGCAAAATGGTGACATACGCCAACCACGCTGGACTCGTGAGTGGAGGAAGAACAAAGAAAATCAATCAGAAGCGCATTCCACGCAACCTAAGATAAATTCCAAACACGCTGAAATCGTGTGCGGAAGGGGAGGCTCCAATCACGCTGAAATCGTGAGAAGAGGTAAACAAAAACAACCCGCCCAGCGCGTCTACAACGCAACCTGGGATAAATTCCAAACACGCTAAAATCGTGTGAGGAAAAGAACACTCTAACCACGCTGAAATCGTGAGAAGAGGTCAAAACAAGCCCGCCCAGCGCGTCTACAACGCAACCTGGGATAAATTCCAAACACGCTGAAATCGTGTGAGGAAAAGAACACTCTAACCACGCTGAAATCGTGAGAAGAGGTTTGAAAACAACCGCTCAAGTGCGCGCACAACGCAACCTGAGATAAGATCCAAACACGCTGAAATTGTGTGAGGAACGGGACACTCAAACCACGCTGAAATCGTGAGAAGAGGTCAAAACAATCCGCTCAGCGCGTCTACAACGCAACCTGGGATAAATTCCAAACACGCTGAAATCGTGTGAGGAAAAGAACACTCAAACCACGTTGAAATCGTGAGAAGAGCTCCAAAAACAACCACTCAAGTGCGCACACAACGCAACCTGAGATAAATTCCAAACACGCTGAAATTGTGTGAGGAAAAGAACACTCTAACCACGCTGAAATCATGAGAAGAGGTCCAAAAACAACCGCTCAAGTGCGCACACAACGCAACCTGAGAAAGTCCCAGAGGACAACGATCCCAAACGCTGCTCAGCGTAAAAGGATAAATGGTAGAAGATAACACAAGATGCAAATAAATGCAAGTAAGGTGTGCATGACAATACGAGTGGAAAAGTGCATAACAATGT
Source organism: Camellia japonica (assembly GCA_030407325.1). Classification (NCBI taxonomy): domain Eukaryota; kingdom Viridiplantae; phylum Streptophyta; class Magnoliopsida; order Ericales; family Theaceae; genus Camellia; species Camellia japonica. The sequence goes on from JAPPVO010000029.1 coordinate 70,855,593, forward strand.
AGGTGGAAGGGTGCATAACTTTGAAGCAGGCTTGATCTTGTGCTTGAGGTAGAGGCACACTCATACTTCGGAGCATTGACAAGGCTTGAAAAGGTACATCCGGAATACAATCACGGAGTTTTCTGAAGTTGAAGCACACTCAGATGCTTCGATTTTCGCTCTTTTCTTTTTCTTTGCAGTCTGGAACCTATATAGCTTCAGATAGGTCCTTGCTTTACTATTCTCACGTGGCCTGGGTTGAACCTTGCGGTTTTACGAAAGAACGAATCTTATTTTGCGCAAATGTAGGGAATGGCACGGCACTCTGAGCGCAAAATGATTTTACTTTTGAAATTGAGAGATGAGTTCTTGATCGGGGTATTGAGCCTACGACTGGACACAGCAAAACGACTCAACAAGGAAATAAAAGGCACACAACCTAGACACATCGAGTAACACTTGAAACGACTCAAACAAGAATCGAGATAAAACAAAAAAAGACACGACACTCAGACGTGCACAGGGAGCCTGTTTCACCGGGTAGTGTTTCCCACCCTTTCTCATTTGTGATTCTCACATCACTCTGGCACTCAATCTCTTGTTTTCTGAAAAAGCCCTTTTCTCACTTTTTCTCTCATCGCACATCTCTCTATTCTTCAATCTCTCATTTTTCAATCCCTCCCCTGGGTGGTTGATGGATAAACAGGAAGTTGCGGGCTCTTGCCCCTAGCATACTGCTAGATTCTCTTTCTTCCGTTCACAGCTAGTGAATTCCTCCCATAGAAGGGTTGCGCTACAACTGGGTGTGTAGCAAATCTGCAGCTAACATCGGTTGACGATGCTCTGCTGGGGAGTTTGGACGTGATAAGATCTATCCAGATGATGGAGTGGAATATCTTGCCCCATTCCAGTTCGTGCTTCGCACTTGGCTTGATACCCCGTTGCTTGGAGGGTGAGAGAGCTTTCAGCCCTTTGTTGTGCCCTTTTCTAGCGAATACGGTGCCCTTTCCGGCAAGTAGAGTACCCTTTCTAGCAAGTATTTTGACAAAGGGGAAAAGACAGAACACTTGACTCAACTGTGCCCCTTGTTCATTATCTTGACCATTTTTGTTTTGATTTTTCTACTAAAACAATTTTAACCAAAATGAGAGTTAGATTAACGCGCTTGTTCGATTTTCTGATTCAAAATCATGCAAGTTAGGTTATGAGCACTGAAAATTTTCCTTTTTTGGGTCCAGGAAAAGGATCCAGTTTTGGAAAAAATGGAATAGTTTTTGAGAGAAAATCAGTCAACGTCAGTAAAAATTCTCAAAAACTGTTTTTGCAATCGGCCACTGCTCAACGAGCATAGAACCCACTCTCGAGATGCACAACCTCAGATCCGAAGGAAAATCGCCCCTTGCTTGAAGAGAGCTGCATGGAAACGGAAAGTTGCCCCTTGTTTGAACGACGCCGCGGCGCATTGAATGGCAACGGAAAGTTGCCCCTTGTTTGAATGGCACCGTAGCGCATTGTAGTCAGTCCTCAGAGTGCCGAACACAACCAAATCCTCAGATATAGAGAAGACAAAGATGACCAGAACCATCGCATGGACACAATCAAATTTGAATGTTTTACGGCTGGACTTCAGAATGAAGTTGCCTACGTATCCCAAAGATGAGAATCAAGCCTTACGTAGTTCGGGGTTAAGATACACTTCGGGTATTTAACCTCTCCTTTTTATGCTCTAACTTTTGCCAAGGCGCCTGTTGCGGGTTTTCAACCTTGCGAGCTTTGTTTTTCTTCTTTTCAATTATTTTCATTTCTTTTTCATCTTTTCTTTGCATTTTTCTTTTCTTTTTTGTTCTTTGTTCTTTTCTCTTTTTTTTGTTCTTTTCTTCTTTTCTTGCTCGAACTTTTGCCTGGGTCGCCCTTCCGGGTTTTCGGCCCAGCGAGCCTCTCAAGGGTAAAAGTGTAGCTTTGTCCATGTCAAATGGTTCTGAGATCTCGAATCCGTCTGAATCCAAGAGAGTGGCTGCTGTTCGCTGACGGTGTAGGAGTCCATCCAACGGGGGCTGAATTTGCCTCTAGTGTTGTGGATAGGAACTCGGTTATCCCTCAGCAATACTTTCTTCTTCCTCCCTCTGGGATTTGGCATTCTTGCCGACCTTCTTTGATTTGTGGAATGATCCATCTTCGGCTCTTCGAGCACATTTGAAATTCTTTGCCCCTAGTTCCAAGGGTGCTTCTGATCTAGCTTTGCAAGCTTCTTTTGATGACATCTGGTCTTCTTGATTTGACTTTCTTGCCTCTTGTTCGAGGGCTGCTTTGAATCTGGCCACACAAGCCTCACATTGTAGTTGACCGTTGAACACTCTAAATCCAAGTTCAAGGTTTTGAAAGCAGAGGGGTCGAGTCTCGAGGCTGAGAGCGATCCTAAGCTGCATAATCCCAAGAGCGATTCTACACAGGTCTTCGCAGGACCGCGCAAAACATTTTTTGAAATCTTTTAAGAAAGCGACCAGTCGCTCGCGCTGAAGACAGTGTAGAACCAATCTGGATCAAGCCAGGATCCTTCCCAGTACTCACACTAACAAGCATGATTTCATTCATTAAGGGTTAGCACGCCTCTCTTTCTCTCAGTTGATCAAATTTTTGCAAAACCCGAGGAATTCCTTCCTCTTCGTTTTCACCGCAGTGTTCAAAAGGTTTTGAAAAACTTAGGTCAATGCAATGAGTTCGAGGCACAGAAAAGTAGGCAAAAATATTGTCGTTTCGTTCAAACTCTCTGGCACAACTGGCACAAGGCAAAAGCAAGCACAAAAGCATGAAAAACCACTGCTGTTTCATTGAGAATCTGATGGTGTAACTGGCTCCACGGCAGAAACAGACTCAAGACAAAACGAAAAGACAAACGCGAAACAAAATGGTGACGCCCGAGGTAACACCCCCCGGAATCACCGACCTTTGTAAAACAGGACTGACTCGATACAACAAGACAGACCCTACTGACTCAGTATGAAAAGACTGACTCAAAACAAAAGGACGGACTCAAAACAAAACAACAAGACTGACTCAATACCCAAGTCAGAATGTAGCAAAACTGGTATTTGCATATTGCTCAGAACAGTGCATGCCATTCCACGTCTGGAGTTAATCGAGCGCTGCCCGCAGGTGGTTCATCCCCCGATCACATCACATTATCCCCCAAGTTCACCGATCCAGTGCCGATAGACTTTGCTGAGCTGGCGGGAGGATGACCCCGTTGTCAAATAGATCCTGTATTTCATGGCGAAGACGGAAGCAGTCGTCGGTAGTATGGCCGTTTGCTGATGGTACGCGCAGTACTGGGTAGCATCATGCGTAGCCGGAAGAGGGTTCGGGAGAGGCCGAGGCTCAAGGGGTTTGAGATGGCCTTGTCCAACAAGGATTTGGAGAGCTTTGGACAAAGGCATATAGAGGGCATGGAAGACCCTCCGACCTCGGGGTTGGTACTTCAAGGCTTGTGGATTTTTACTGGGCGCACCAGCAAAGGGATTGGCAGGTGCTGGCCTGGTTTGTTGATCTCTTCTGAGTGCAGGATTATAGCTGAAAGGAACGTTTCTGATACAACGACCCTTCTCCCGGCTTGCCCCTTGATTCAAACTGCCCCCAACTTGAGTGACGAAAATGTCATCCACAGTTTTTGCAACAACTGCGAGCACTTGTTCTTTGTTCAGTCCCTCGGCTTTCAAAGCCTCAACAGCCAACAAAAGATGTTCATGGGGATCCATGTCCTCCCCTATCTTGTTCTTTCCACTCGCTTCCACTTTGCCAAGGGATTGGCATTCCTCAAATGTAGCCCGTTCCAAGACTGGGGAGCCTTTTGACATGAACTCCCTGGTATGTGATGTGGTTGATGACGGAGCCAATGTCCCGGAGGCCAAATCTGTCACAATTCTCTAAAGATCTTCGATCATTCTCTTCAGCTCAGAAGTAGTGGGCTCACGGGTTTGAGATGATTGTGGTCCAGGTGCATCTATCATGCATAAGTCCATGCTTTCTGGAATGAACACCTCAGGCTTGGGTAGATGGGCTGGGGTGATGTATATGCTGGGGTCGTAGGTGGACGGCAGTATATGCATGAGGTTGAGATGTAGAGGTGATGGGTCAGTACTAACCTGAGGTCCTTTTGGTGGAGCTAGGGTCTCTTCGTCAATAAGATCCTGAATCTTATGACGAAGGTGGATGCAATGGTTCGTATCATGACCGTGCTGTTGATGGTAGGCACAGTATTTAGCTGGGTCATATCTTGGTGGAAGAGGGTTTGGAAGGGGTTGGGGTTCTAGAAGTTCTAGATGCCCTTCTTCTCGCAGCTTTTTCAAAGCTTGAGAGAGACTCATGTAAAGAGGATGGAATTTTTAGGCTTGGGGCCGAGTTGAGGTGGTTGGTTTTTGGCCATTGAGGGAAGTGGTGATAGTATCTACTTCTGAGCATTTCGCAGTTGTGCTACCATCAGTAGTAGCATTGGAACTGCGAGCAACATTCCTCTTCAAAGGCTCATTATCTTTTGCAAAGATCCCTTGTCTGATGGCATCCTCGATTTGAACCCCCATCTCATGCAGATCTGAAAAAATAGGGAAGGGAAGAACAATCATCTTCTGCATAAGCTTGGGCTGGAGATTGCGCACAATCATCCGAATCTGATCTTTGTCAGTGGGCCTAGTGGTCATCATTGAGGCCTTGGCCCTCCAGCGGGTTACAAAGTCAGAGAAGCCCTCTTTCGGCTCTTGCCTGGTCGTCTCGAGATCACGGGTTGTGATCTCAATCTGGGTATTGTATGAATATTGTGCGACGAAGGCCTCGGCCATCTCCTCCCAGCTTCGTTTCACTGAATCCTCCAATTTGGCATACCAGATGGCCGCAATACCCGACAGGGTCCTGCCAAAAAGGGAGAGCTTCTGTAATCTTGTCAAGCCCATCGGGCGCAGAACATCTGAAAACAAACTCAGGTGGACCATGGGATCTCCTGACCCGTCAAAACGGTCGATGTGAGGCATCTTGAACCTGTCCGGCAATGTCACCACCGAATCAGTATATCCATCTCCAATGTCCGGGATGGAGTTGACTCCCTGAGACTTCTTGAACATCTTCTCAAGTTTGCTCAATTTCAACGCTGTAGGGTCGACCTCGAACTCGAAGGGAGAGTCTGGCAGATTGGTAGGTGCTTTGGATAGCTGGGGTAAAATTGGGGGCGGAGCAGGCCCTACTGGAATGTCCGTACCTTCATGGACATTTGGCATCTCCCCAGGTGCTGGAGCTCCTGCTGGGGGAGGAACTTGTTGTGAAGCAGACGCGCCGCTTTGCTGTTGCAGCCTGGTGATGAGCTCAGCCTGCTGAGCCATGATTGCAGCCTGCTGTTTGGAAAATTCCGCTTGGCGGACAGCGTCTTGCTGCATGAGTTTCATAGTTTCCTGCATTTGACGCATCATTGCCTCCATCCCTGATGTATTCTGCTGATCCATCTGACTGACCGGTAGATCTATCTCTATGGCAACAATTGAGACCTCAGTCCGACTGTTAAGGACCACTGATCTGGTAACTGCTGAACTGGTGATCTGTGCCTGACTGGCCCTTTTACCCTGTTTCTGACGAAGGAACACTGATTTGCCCTTGAACTGAATCTCTGACCTGACAAAGTCTATCAACACAAGTTCGGTGTACCCGGGGGATATTGGAGCCTTCTGAAGCTATGGTTCCAAGACTACCCTAGCAAAAGAGAAAATAGACAGCATCTCAGCCTGATTTCACCCGAACAGATATGAGCATAGTTGAATGAGTGTGCTCTCTACTGAATTCTGCCCAAAATTCTGCCGGTAAACTGATACCCTCAAGTGAACTGAATCCCAAAGTACTGAACTGGTGCCCGCAGGCCTGATGCCCAAACTTGTAAACTGATACATGCATTCCTATAGAGACGCACTCTAAAAGCACATAACAGATAAGTGAGAGCCAAAACACCCCTATGTTGGGGTAGGGTTTCCCTGTCCTATTTTGTCAGGAGCTAGGGTTTCACTACGCACGCAGCGGTTTCAAACAACCTATATCGGGTAAGCAACCTGTCCTAGTTTGGAATGGTCACTACGGATTTCGATATGCACTAGGTCGAATGGTCAAAAGGGTGCCCCGGTAAAACTGGGGTTTGTGTTCCCATACTGGCAGAGCCCACAACCGGTCAGCCTTATGGTCATGCCTTGACAAGACAAGCCTCCGGCAAACCGTTCAGGAATAGCAGATGGCAAACACGGTGTCCTAGGCGCACCAATGCAAATGCAATGCAAAGAAACACATAAGTGTAGTCAAAACAATATATCATGAGTTCGAATCAAGTTCTCTAACTCCCTAGCAGAGTCGCCAGAAACTGTAACAAGCCCGCGGGGGACCTCGCTACAGTTCGGACTCGATTGTTGTCACGGTTCTTAATCTGAACCAAAGAGTCCAAATCCGGCAAATCGTTTTGAGAAAACAGATTTTTTTGAAAGAAGTGTCAAACATGGATTGCTTTGCCAGATACAGAGTCGCCACCTAAATATTTTATTTTTGGGAAATTTAGGAAACCCTGACTCGTTTGCCTAAGGCCACGTGTCCGTCATCACCAAAGTTGCCTCGGCTCGGGAACTTGGGTACGATTGGGGAAGGTCACTTCGTGAGCACCCCCGCTCGCCCGATCAAAGATCGGCCTCTACTAACCATGATATCTAGTTTTGAAAACCTTATGCATTCTTATTCCGGTTATTAGCCTAGATTTACTATGTGATGCGCACAGCATACAAGTATAGACTGGGTCGCCTGAATTGGAACAAAACATTTCATGTTTGTTTTTGAAAGATGGTTTGCTACTCGCAAGTAGGCTTAAAATGCAGATTTTGCCACCCTCAGGTGGGCTTAGAAAACATGGTTTTGCCACTATCTAGTGGGCTTAAAACTCACAGTCGATGAATTGTCCAATCCAAATAACCCAACCTTCACCCACAGGCATTCAGGCAGATATATCACATAAGCAAATAGCCTCATGGTAAGCATGCTATTCATGGCAGTCACTCACACGCATGCAAGGATGCTAAAGCATAAAACTCACCGAGTACTCCAAGCCAAAACAGAAACCGATTAGAAATCCATGCATGATCCTAAATATACAGAAATGCCTAATGCAACACATGCAAAAATGCAACTATAGCAGGCTCGGCTATTCTAAACATGGCGTATGGAATGCTACAGCTAACATGTATTCAACTTAGAATTGAAATACAAATGCAGTTAGTATGATGCGCCGAGCCCGGTGCATGCAAGACAGATGAATGAATGCAAACATGCTATCATACTGTATGCTAATTGAAACATGCCCTAATCTAACCATCATAAGCTGGTAAATAAAAGGGAAGAAAGACGTGGGGTTGGAAGACATACATCACACTCACGCACACTTATTACAATTATGCCCTCGCGCAGAGGGTCCGAATAAATAGTACAGTCCCAAATAAATAATACAGTCCAATAAATAATACAGTCCAAATATGTACAAAATCCTAATTAATTAACAAATTAATCTAGGAAAGCATAAACTAGCATGCAAGCTAGGGACTGCCTCGACTTGATTCAGATGATGAATGATGCATGCTCGGGTTGCCTTGCGCGGAAATCCACCGCGATGCCCCAATTAGCCTCTGTTTGCAATTGTTTCTTGGAAAGCGCGCCAAGCTCCGGAAGGCTGCTGATTCTTGATTTGCTGCAACAGAGAGCAGAAAGGGGCATGGCAATGTATTTTCACATATGTATGCATACCTCGATCCTCGTGCCACCAATCACGCATCTCGATGCATGATGGCCGAGGAGTCGAATGGCACAACTCAATATGGAATGAATGCACATATAAACACAACAATACCTAGACTCCATCATGGGTAATCCGGAGTGTCGGCGACTGCGGAATTGAGACATGTTCCGTCACTCGGAGTACGGAACGTACCTCGTTTCCCATGCTTGGGGCTAACTCCTATCCCAAACACAATGTAATATGCATGACATGCATGGATGCAACTAAGATACAACCTAACATGCACAATGCTATGAAATGGCATACACGATGCACGAGGTAACATGGCATACACAATGCGCTAACATACAACCTAGCATACACAATGCTATGAAATGAAATGGCATACACAATGCATAATGGACTTACACCAACACAAGTGGACCTCGGCCACACTCACATAGGAGGCCATTAGATGAAAATGAGACACTCGAAATGCGTGCACACGTGCAAGCAAACCGAGGACCGACCCTAAGGCACCAAATGCCACTCTAACAAGACATGGCAAGGCATGGAATATGGCATACTAGCATGCAAATTTCAGTATCAAAATGTGATGCAAAACAGTCCGGAAACATGGAAACATGGCACCCGATGCATGAAATGAATCCTGAAACATGAAATTAGGTACATGGAATGACCTATGGCTATGCAAAGCATGCATTATTTGAACATGAAGTATGAAGACAAAATCAAGACAGCCCCAAAACAAGCATATTTCCAGTTTTAAGCAAGGCCAAAAGGTGAACACAAATAGGGCTAAACCAACATGCAAAAATGGTCTCGAAAGAGAGATAAAGAAGCAAGTAGTAGCTTTTGGCCCCAAAAGGCGAAGAGCCCTTCAATAAAGTTGAAGAGGGGGCTCAAAATGAAGCACTTTACAGTTTACAAAAAGCCACGAAAACAAACACAAGTATGGCTAAACTATCATGCAAGAAATGGGCCTAAAGAGGGACAAAGAAGCAAGTGATGGCTGCTGGCCTCAAACAGAGGAGGGCCCTTCAAAAATGTTGAAGAGGGTCCCAAAACATGATATTTTACAGTTTATGACCAAGCCCAAAACAGTGTACAAGCAAGCTTAAAATACTATACAAAATAAGGCATAAAAGAGAGCTTTAACACAAAGAGTAAAAAGGAAGCCTCAAACAGTGAAAGACCCTTGATCAAACATGAAGAGTGGGTCAAAATATGACTATTTACAGTTCGGACCAGAGCCCAAAAATACAAGCACAAGGAGCTAAAAAAGCATGCAAAAATAGGGCCAAAGAGAGATAAAGAGGCAAGTGACAGATGGAAGCCTCAAACAGTGAAGAGCCCTTCAACAATATTGAAGAAGGACTCAAAACAAGCCTCTTTACAGTTTATGACCAAGCTCAAAACAGTTTAAAAATAGGTCTAAAATACTATACAAGAAAGAGACATAAATGAGAGCTAAAGAGGCAAGTGGTAGTATGAAGCCTCAAACAGGGAAGAACCCTTAATCAAACATGAAAAAGACCTCAAAACATGACTATTTTCAGTTAGGGTCGGAGCCCGAAAATGTAAGCACAAAGAGCTAAGAAAGCATGCAAAAATAGGCTCAAAAGAGGAAAAATAGGACTCACCCTTGTAGAACCAAGCTTCAACAACTTTTGGACCAAATTTGGGAGCTCTTGACCTCTGGAAGACAGCCTCAAGTTGCTGGAATGGATGTTGGAGGTGTGATGCTATGAGTTGTAGTGTAAAATGGTGTAGGACTTGAGAGGTTTTGATGCTTGGAAGAGAGAGAGAGGGAGCTTTAATGCAAGACTCCCAAACAAAACTTTTTTTCACCCCTAAAATGCAGCTGGAGCTGCTGGTTTTATAGGCAAAAGAGTGGAGGAAAAGGGGGGAAATTGAAATTCAAATTTCCCCCCAAAATAGGCCTAAAAGAGAGATAAAGAGGCAAGTGGTAGCTGCCGGCCTCAAACCAAAGAGAGCCCTTCAACAAAGTTGAAGAGGGGCTCAAAAAAAGACATTTTACAGTTTATGATCAAGTCCGAAACAGCTCACAAGTAAGCCTAAAATACCATGCAAAAATAGGCCTAAAAGAGAGTTAAAGAGGCAAGTGATAGTAGGAGACCTCAAACAGCAAAAGGTCCTTAATCAAACATGAAAAGGAGCTCAAAATATGACTATTTACAGTTTAGGTCGGAGCCCAACAATGCTTGCAAGCAAGGCTTAGATATAGAGCAAGATAGGAACAAAAATTAGGGGAAAGAAGCTTACCCTTGAAGACCAATGAACCAGCAGCTTTTGGACCAAGAAGAGGAGCTCCTAGCCTCTGAAAAATAGCCTCAAAGTATTGTAATAGAGGATGGAGGTGTATACCAAAAACCGGAGCAAACGGAGGTGGTTAAGCGGTCCCGAACCGAGGCACACGGCCGTCGGCTCCGAAAAACCGGAAACCGGGCTCCAAACGGGAAAAATGGCCTACGACCACGAAACGTAGCCTACGGCCACTGAGAGATGATCTACGAGACCTCTCCCTCCCTTCGGGAAGAGAAAACAGAGAAAACGGAGCCTGGTTCGCAAACCGAGGCAAGACACGAAAGAGCCCGGAAGTCCGCAGGCAAGGCTCGCAGCCGAGACTCTGAAACTTCCGCACGAGCACAATATGCAATATCACCGAGCGCTCAATCGGTGACGTCTGAGTCTTAAGGTCGGTCAAAAATGGGGTGTCTACACATCTTTACCATTAATTCAATTACAAACCCTAGCCATATATATATACAAAGAGAACCTTATTCAAGTCCCAATAGGAGATTATTGTAGATGGATTAAACTTACCTTGAACTCAATTATCCACAACCCTCTCAGATTTCTCAATCTCCTCCTTCCTTGATGAACTTCTTCTCTTCCTCTCAAACCCTCTTCTTTCTAACTCTCTCACTCAGGAGATATTTTGAGTTAAAGATTACTAAGTCAAATACTTAAGGGAGCAAGTATATATAAAATGTGAATAAGGACAAAAATCAATCAGTTTAATCATTCTAAATCAAATTTTTACGGAAAATCATATTATGATCTAAAAATCATGCTGATCTCAAATACAAAGTCAATTTCGGATTATCAAGCCTCTAAGGCTTTCAATTTTTGATCTCAACATTACAATTATAACGGATATGTCTTTTACTTAACAGATACAAATCTATAACCATAAGATTCACTCTATTAAACTTAATTTCACATGGAATTTCACAGTGAACACATAAATGTACAGAGTAAGGGACCGAAAGCATACCATAAAACATATACGAGGGTCGGGTTATTACAGATAGGCTGGTGGATATTGAAAGGAATTCACTCTCTAAGTTTTGTTCTCACCAAGAAAAGGTGTTATTGTCAGTTGGTTGGCGAAATATTATTATGAGTGTTGGACAAAAGTTTGAGGGTGATGTGGTTGAGTTCCGTACTGTTTTATGCAAGTATGCTATTGAGATTGGCTTTCAGTTTATGTATGTTAAAAATGACAAGCTGAGGGTTACGACAGAATGTGCATATAAGGAATCAAGGGGATGTATGTGGCGTGTACATGCTTCAGTTGAAAAAATAAATGGGTTCTTTTACATAAGAACTTTGAACAATGAACATACGTGTGGTGTGGCGGTTCGTACTAGTAAACATGCTAGGATGACTTCCAGCTTAGTTTCTAGGCTGATACTTGAAGAGGTAAGTGCAAAACCTTTAACTCGTCCAGTGAATGTTGTCAAAGAAATGAAAGACAAGTATGGGGTCTCAATCAGTTATAACCGTGGTTGGTTGGGGGTTGAAAAAGCAAAATGTAGTACATATGGGGATTCTTGTTTGTCATTCGATCAATTACGGTGGTATTTTGATGAGGCATTGAAAAACAATCCAGGTAGTCGTTTTGAGTTAGATTTTGATGATAACAAGCGTTTCAAAAGAGTGTTTGTGGCTTTTCATGCATGCATTGCTAGTTTCAAATATTGTCGGTCATTACTGTTTCTTGATGGAACATTTTTGAAAGGACGATATAAAGGACTTATGCTTGCTGCGATGCAGAAAGATGGGAATGAAGGTAATTATAAATATATCTTATTTTATCTAAGTATGTGAATTTTCTATATATGTAGGAATTGAGTGAATGTGATTTTTCTTTAACACTTTGAATTTTCTCTGGTTTTGGCCACTGTGTAAATTTTCTCTGGTTATGGCCAATGTGAATTTTCTCTAGATTTTGGTCAGTGAGTAAATTTTCTCTGGATGTTGTCATTGTGTGAATTTTATCTATAGTTGGTTACTAAGTGAATTTTCTCTGGATATTATTACTAAGTGAATTTTCTCTGGATGTTGCCAATGTGTGAATTTTATTTGTAGTTGGTCAGTATTGAATTTTCTCTGGAGTTTGTCACTAAGTGAATTTTCTCTGGAGGTTGCCATTGTGTGAATTTTCTCTGGATGTTGGCAGTGTTAAATTTCTCTGGTTGTTTATTGTTCTAATTTTCTCTGCATGTGTATATCTAATATGCTAGTTCCTATTTGTTTTGTAGGTTTTTTTCCTATAGCTTTTGCTGTTGTTGATGCTGAGAATAAGACAATTGGTGTTGGTTCCTTGAACATTTATGTGAAGTATTGGGATCAGAGAGGGTGATAAGTTTCATATCAGATCGACATTATGGTATTGTGGAAGAAATTGTTAGGTTTTTCCCTAATTGCTTTCATGGATTTTGTCTTGAAAATCTAAAGAGAAATTTGAGAGATAAGTTGTCATGTGGAAACACAAATTTGGTTAAGGAGACGATTGTGTCCAAGTTTTCGGAATGTGCATATGCGCCAACAAAGGCATCATTTCATTTCAAGTTAAATGAATTAAAAAGTAAGGGAGGAGACATTGTGAGTGTTTTCTTGAGAAGTTTACCATATGAAAATTGGAGCGATGCATATTTTGAGGGGAAACGTTATGGTGAGATGTATTCAAATGTTACTGAGTCATTCAATTCATGGATACAAGACGCTCGGCACTTGCCAATAACAAATTTGGTGGACATGATACGGTTGCAAGTCATGAATATGAGATCTGATAGGAGGCTGCTCTCTAGTAAATGGAATAAAGTTCTCTGTCCTCGTATGGATAGTGTATTGGAGAAGGCTTTCTTGGATGGGAGGACATGGAATGTGAGTTTATCATCTGATAATGTCTTTGAAGTGCATTGTTTTCCTTCGGTTATGGTTGATCTTGGGTTGAGAACTTGTTCATGTCGAAAATGGGAAATAAATGGGTATTCATGTCAACATGTTGTTGCTGCAATTTTTAGGAGTGGAAAGAATTTGAATTCATTTGTTGAACCACTTTTTTATGCTGATATGTATCGTCAAGCATACTTATTTTCGATTGGCCTAGTTCCAACTGTTGAAAAACCTGTGTGTAGCATTGATGATGCTATGATTTTACCTCCATTGAGTAAGAGACCAGCTGGGAGGCCAAAAAAGAACATAATTGCTTCTACTGGAGAGTTTAAAAGGGTGATTAAGTGTAGTCGTTGTGAGAGTATTGGTCGCCATAATAAGAGGGCATGCAAGGAACCTTTGTTAAATAGTTGAGGATAATACATTTTATTGATTGAATAATACATTTGATGATTACTTTGTGTATTTTGTTTTGTAAAATGTATTTTTTGGACAGTGTATATAATAACACCTATCAAATTCATCCAGAGAAATTTTCCAATAACAGTGAAAGTGTGCATTGTGTTTGTTGATACATACTATAGGCAGTGTGTTTATAATACCAGTCAAATTCATCCAGAGAAATTTGTCTATAGTAGAGAAAATTCTCTGTGTATTGTGTTTTGAAGCTTCAAATTCATCCAGATAAATTTGCCAATAGTAGAGAAAATTACTGTGTGCATTGTGTTTTTTGAATTTGATGATTGTTTTGTACCAACACAGTTGTAGACTCGATTTTCTTCCCGCGCCCCCCTTTCGAAGAGGCGCGAATTGGTCCTACAGTTCGGACTCCTGTCACGGTTCTGAATCTAATCTCACAAAGTGCAATATGAAACAGATAAAAACCAAAGAGTCCAATCCGGCAAATCATTTTTGGAAAATCAGATTTTAAATCAAATAATGCCAAAACTGGACTGCTTTGCCAGATTACAGAGTCGCCACCTAAATATTTTATTTTTGGGAAATTTAGGAAACCCTGACTCGTGCCAAAGGCCACGTGTCCGTCATCACCAAAGTTGGCTCGGCTCGGGAACTTGGGTACGAGAGGGGAAGGTCTTGAAATGAGCACCCCCACTCGCTCGATCAAAGGATTGGCCTCTACTAAGCATGATATGTTGTTTTATAAACACATGTGTTCTTATTTCGGTTATTAGCTAACTTTACTACGTGATGCGCACAACATACAAGTATAGACTAAAATCGCAAGAATTGGAACAAAACAACTCCTGTTTGTTTTCGAAAATGGTTTGAAAATGCCACCCTCAAGTGGGCTAAAGTGCGGATTTGCCACCAAACATGATGGGCTTAAAACATGATTTGCCACTTCGCAAAGTGGGCTTAAAACTCACATTTATCGAATTGTCCCAATTCAAGCAACAAAGCCTTCATCCACAAGCATTCATGCAGTTAATCACTTAAGCAAATAGCCTCATGGTAAGCATGCTATTATGGCAGCACTCACACTCATGCAAGTATGCTAAAGCGTAAAACTTACAGTGTATTCCGAGCCAAAACAAAAGCTAGTTAGAAATCATGCATGATCCTAACTATACAAGATGCCTAATGCAACACATGCAATAATACAACTAAATAGGCTCGACTATCTAAGATGGCATATAAATGCAACGATTTGATACACGTATTCAAATAAGTATTGAAATACGATGCAGTTTGAATGATGCGCCGAGCCCGGTGCATGCAAGACAAATGAATGGATGCAAACATGCAAAGCATAAGGTATGCTAATTGAAATATGCCCTAATAAAAGGGAGAAAGACGCGGGGTTAGAAGACATGCACACACGCACGCACCCTTATTACAACATTACGCCCTCTTGAAGGAGGGTCCGAATAAATAACCTAAGCTACACTAAGCTAAGCTACTTATTACAAACCAACTAATTAACTAACTTAGCTAATTAATTATTACAACAATTGAAATAACTAGCTACACTAAGCTAATTAATTACAAATTGAATTAATTAATTAAACACTTAACTAATTAATTACAAAACGACTAAGCTAATGAACTATTTAGCTAAGCAATTTGAATGAATGGCCTCGGGAAGCGAGAGAGATATGCATGCTCGATTGCATCCTCCCGAAAATCCACCACCTTGTCTCTAAATGCCTCTGTTTGCACATCTTTGGACCTCTGAAAATTGTGCCAACCTCCAGATTGTTTCTGTTTGATCTCAAGAACACACTGATGGTTGATCGGCCATGATTGGTGGCCATCGGCCAGTACTGGAGGCCGGTCGGTTGGCTTGGGTGGCCGGTCGGCTAGGACATGTGGCCAGTTGGCCACTGCTTCCCTGAATTTCCTTCTTTTGCTGCAACAGAGAGCAAACAGAGGCATGGCAGTGTATTTGCAAGGAAATGTGTGTACTGCCACCCTCCTTATCATTTCTCAAGCTCAAAGGAGTGTGGCACTTGGCTCTCAAACCACCAACCAAGCATTTTCAATGCATGATGGCCAAAGAACCAAGCTTGCACAAGCTTAATAAATGCACACATAAGACTCGAAGGACCTCCACCCTATCACGCATGATCAAGGGTGACAACGACAAAAAAACGTGACACGTTTCATCACTATGAGTATGAAACGTCCCACCTTTCTTGTGTTTGGATTAACGTCCGATCCAAACACATGCAATGCAACACAAATATGCTTATCTTGCATGTTTTACTTTGTTTAATTCTTGTTTACACATTTTAGCTTACCAATTAGTCCTTTAACCGGTTAAGTCCAATGTGATTGTCCTCTAATGAGAGAGGGGTCAACCGAAAGATGGTTCAAGACATGAGAGAGTTCATGCCTTTGGCTAAGAGGAATCCTCAAAAGAGAGTTAAAGCCATTGAGCATAAACTCTATCTCAAGCTTAAACACAACCTAAGGCTAACCAACCCTCAAAGCAAATTGAAAAATAAAGAAATGAGGGAGGTTGCAGAATTTAGTGCTGAAATGGCATGACAAATAATATTACAACATGCAAGCAACACATGCACAACATGTTTAAAAACTAAAACAACCAAACTAGTGAAGAACATTACACTAGAGGCATGCAATACAAAGCTCAAAAGGGACCAACAGTCCAAAATAGTCTTAAAACATCCTAAATAGAGTTCTAAAACATGCTCAAAACAAGCTAAGAATAGTAATATTAAGAGGCCAAAACAATAGCACATGTTAG
This sequence comes from Camellia japonica, assembly GCA_030407325.1. Lineage (NCBI taxonomy): Eukaryota > Viridiplantae > Streptophyta > Magnoliopsida > Ericales > Theaceae > Camellia > Camellia japonica. The sequence goes on from JAPPVO010000029.1 coordinate 70,871,804, forward strand.
GCAATTTAGCACAATTGCACTACAAGCATACAAAACAAAGCTCATGTGATCAAACCAGCTCAAAACAGAGCTTAATCATGCCAAATCAGTAGCTAAAACATGCTGGAATTGAAGCACAAGTGGCAAGAAAAACATGCTCGCATATTGGCTCGCAAGCAAGGCATAAAGCACAACTCTCAAAGGCAATGAAAGAGTGGAATATGTGAGAGTGGGACAGTGATATATGCTCTAAAATCACATGCTAAATGATACTATGGCATGCAAACAAACCAAGCAAAGCATGCTAGATGCTTTAAACGGCAAAGCTAGTAAAGCCAACTATACCATAGTCATGCAAGGCAAGCCTCAAAGGACCAAGACCACTCAAAATAGAGTTAAAACATGCTAAATTAGTAGCAAAAATGTGTTGGAGTTAAGCTAACATAAACTAGAATGATAGGCTAAATCGTCAAGTATGCTAGTCTAGTAAGCATGATTGCACTACAAGTACAAAAAGCAAGCAAGAAGTGTTCAAACCAACCAAAAACAGAGTTGAAGTAGATCAAAACAAAGCCAAAAACATGCTTGAACTAGGCTATAAAAGAGTAGAAAAACATGCTAACATCTTAGGCCACCAACACATGCAAACAAGATACAAGGAGGGGAGGCCACCCCCTCCTACTTGGGACCTCAAAACCAACTTTTTACCTCTGAAAATCCCGTGGATTTCAGTGGTTTAAATGCCAAAAAAAGTTTGTTTCAAAAGCTTGAAAGATGGCTCAAAAGGCTTTACAAGCCAAAGAGAAAAAGAGGGGAACCACCCCCTAACCAAACAAGGCTCAAACCATCATTTTAAAACCATAAAAACAGAGTTTTTTAGAGGTTAAAACCAGCCTCAAAGTAGCATGCAAAGGTGGTGAAACAAGTAATTAAAGCAAAGCTTAAAAGGGACAAGTCATTACCCTTGAAGCACAGCAACAAACAGCCACTTTCTTTGGCTCAAACAACCTTTCAATAGCTCAAATTAGGCTCCAAGGGACCTCAGCCCAAAGATATGCAACTTTGATGAAGGATGTCTAGGCAAACTAGAAGTGTTTCTTTACTTCTATGCACAAAAGGGCAAGAGAGAGAGAACTCTAGAGAGAGAGGCAAAGATTTTGCTCTGAAAATTTTATAGAGAGAAAGGGATTTTAGAGAGAGAAGCTGCCAAACTTGCTAAACTTCCAAAATATGAGATATGGTCTCTATATATAGCAATTTACAAGCCTTGGGTAAGAAATATCTGATTTAGAGACAGCTTGAGCATTTGGAAGACAGCTGGAGCAAAATATCTGCAAATTTTGAGCTTTCTCTGGACATTTTTGGCCAACCGGCCATCTTGTTGGCCGACCAGCTACTAATTTGGGCCGATAAGGGTCACTTTTGGCCGACCTATGGCCGGAAAGCTCCATTTGTGTCCGGCACACTCCCTCAGAGGCCGACGGCAAAATCTGGTTCTAGCCCTGATTTCAAACAAGCATATCTCCTTCATCTGGACTCCTTTTCAGGTCATTCTTGAGCCGAAAATGTAGCCCCGGAAGTATTATTTCCAATGGTAGCAGCCTCACATAAAAATTTAAAGTGTGCTAGGAGATATCCCTCTTTTAGTGAAGACTGCTCAGTTTCAGTCCAACCGGATTGATACCTAACTTCAACCAGCCATATCTTCCTCATCTGGCCTCGGCTTGAGGATATTCTTGAATAAAAAATGAAGCCCCAGAAGTATTCTTTCCAACGGTGGTGGCCTCATATCTGAAATCCAAGTGTACAAATGAATAGGCCTAATTTAGCGAGGGCTGCTCGACTCTCTCTTAACGATTCATGCCCAACTTCTTCCCCAACTTGGTTTCTTCCCTCTCCTCCAATTTCTTTAACTCCAAACCTTTGACCAAGATGTGTTTGAAAGATTTTTAAAAGAATTTCACCTCCCTTACATTCATTTCCACTTTGTCCTTGTTCGGTTTACCGAAAAGCGCAACATTTAACGAAATGTGAGCCTCGGAGCATTGTAGAATCATTTTTTCAAAAATATTTTGAAAGAGAGGGTTGTAAGATCTAAAATATTTTTGGTCCAAAAATGGGGTGTGAGATTTGGATTTGATGCTCTCATTGCCAAAGAAATCGAACCTTTGCACTGCATAACTTTCATCACTAAGTAAACGATCAGTAGCGCCCAAGTCTTAAGGGCAGTCAAAAATGGGATGTCTACAACAGTGCATTACAGATTGCATGATTATATAGGCACCCTCTTTAGGACAATACGAGTTAAATTTCTCTGTGAATTTCTGGTAACTTCATACCAGTCAAATTTATCCATAGAAATTTGCCAATAGAAAAGAAATTTACTATGGGCATTGTGTTTGTTGAAATGAGCATTGTGTTTTGTGAGGTCCAAATCATTCAGAGAAATTTGCCAATAGCATTGAAAATTACAATGTGCATTGTGTTTGTTGAAACATACTATGGGCATTGTCTTTATAATACCAATCAATTTCATCCAGACAAATTTGCCACTAGCAGAGAAAATTATCTGTGCATTGTGTTTTGAAGCTTCAAATTCATCCAATGAAATTTGCCAATAGCAGAGAAAATTACCTGTGCATTGTGTTTTGAAGCTTCAAATTCATCTAGTGAAATTTGCCAGTAGTAGAGAAAATTACTGTTTGCTTTGTGTTTTCTGAATTTGATGATTGTTTTGTACCAACACATAGCATTATAGATTACATGATCATATAGGCATCATACCAGAGAAATTTCTGCTATTGGCAAAATATGAGTTAAATTTCTCTGTGAATTTCTGTTAACATCACACCAGAGAAATTTCTGCAAACAACTTTCTCTGTGTGGATTGTGTTGACAATCACAATAAAAATATATATATTTAACCATTGATAGCTATGAAATTTACGTTAGTCAAAAAAAGATATATACATATATGTCAAACATCATCATTCCTTCAATGTATGAAAAAACAAATTGAATGGTTAATCCTAATTACATTGTGTACATTGTCTTCCTTTCACTAGTGTGCTTTCACTATTATACTTTTGGTTCTTCTTCTGGTGGTATTTGAATTGGTTCTATCCATGACCGGCCGACTTCGGTCACAAATCTCTCTATTTCTACCCTCATCAACCTTACGTCTTGCGTGGACAATTTGGGACTGATAGGTTCATGGTTGCTGTATTGTCTCATTATGTAGCATACAAAGATGCCACAATCCAGATTGCATACAAATTATAGGTATAGTTAGTTTTAAGAAACATTTAAATTAGATTATCTTATTTATAGATGTCGTATGAAACTTACGATTCACTTTCTTGTTGTGGAGCATTGTTGACATATTCAAAGTTGTAATTTGTGTTTTGTGAGTCTATCAATTTGAAAGAGGGTTGTGATTGTGCCTCTCTTTCAAGCCAAGCTTTCAAGGCAAGCTTTCAAAAAATTCTCCATATAATCTTGCTGTAAAAAAATAATTTTTAAATAACAGAGAAATTTACAGACAAATCAATGGGATTCTATCAAAATTATCATCACATAAACATTATGATGCATCAGAGAAATTTGAACTCGTTACCAATTGTTTTGCATCTTTGATATATTTGTCTTGTGCATCATTCCTCGTTAGCCTTAGTGAGTTGTAGAACCTCCATAAATTGTCTTGTGTGTCCAAGACTAGCAAGGTCCAGTGATTTCCATCTGTTGACTTCTCATTACCTCCAGTATTTATTGGGAAATGGAGGAACCTGTAGTTCCTCCATGATGTTTCAAGATGCTTGTCAAATAATGAGATTCGGAAAGTTTGATTTTCCGTCATCTTGATGAAGTTCTGCGGTCAGAGAAAATCAAAAAATGGTTATGTTATGAGAAAGTTGAAATGACAAGAATTTAAGAAATATACACACAGAGAAATTTTAAATGCACACAACTAATCAGAGAAAATTAGACCAGGGACACAATTGGCTTCAAGAAGTATCTTAACAAAAGAAAGTAGTCAATAAACTTCAGAGAAAATCAAATAAAAGTGTAGTAACATACTAAGCTCATGGATGTGAAAAAATATGAAGTTGGTTGTTGTCGTTTTCTGCTTTGATCAGCAAATAGGATCTCTTCATAGCCATCAATGACCTGAAAAATATCATTTATAATTGTAACATTGGTTTACAAAGGCTGATGGAACATTGCAGAGAAATTTTGATGAAAGACTTACATTGTTGGCAATTTCTTTTTGCTTTATTAGGTTTCCAATATCTTCAAAGGTAATGAGATTTAACTCATTTGTCCAGATTAAAGCCCTACAAGATGACAAAGAAGGGATTTAATAGTTATTAATGCAATATAAGTTAGTAAATTGTTATTTGTTATCTTCTTTTTTATTTGTTGTACTTACTCGAGTCCAGACACATTTGATATGTGCTGCAAGATGTCTTTTACATGTTCTTTTATCAATCTTGAAACTGCTAGAGTTTATGGAAAAACCCAAGATTTTTTGATGTTTGTTGGTGGAGGCAAGACGTATGCATCGGCATCAAGTACTTCTTTGTCTTTAGTGGTTTGCTTTGTTTGCTTTGCAGCTTGCTGGATATTGAAATTCTGGATCTTGCTACTTTTCTTTCCTTTCTTTTGCCTTTAAATTCTTTATCATTGATGTAGGATTTTTTTTCACTCTAGACAGTGAAAATATCAGTAAAAGTGAAATTTCTCTGAAGTAACAGATGATATTTCAATATGTAAATTTATTTGATTCAATATTTTTCAATTACCATAGACTTTTGTCTTTTGTTTTTGTTGTTCTTTGTGTGCCACTTGTTCTTGCTGGGTTGTTGGTTGTTGTTCCACTTCTATTCCAACTATACACAGTGAAAATCAAACAAGCCCCAAAAATCAAATAAGCAAATAGATAGAAAAAATCAAATAAGTAGTAGAAATCAATAGAAATAAGCAGCAGAAACTAATGTGGTCAGAGAAATTTAACTTCCAGAGAAAATTATAATAAATAGAAATTTCTCTGAGTTATGTTGACACAAGGACATAACTTTTTGTGGCTCAAGATTTTCACTGACCTTGTGGTTGAACTTGTGTTGGTGTTCGGTAAGGTTGTGTTGCTAGTTGGACGGATAATTCTTGAATTTGTTCATGCAATTTAGTATTTTCAATTTCAAGCTCTGAAATTTAATACCTCAACTGTTGAATTGTTTTTGTATCATCTTCTTTTTTAACCTCCAACATCCTTAGTTTCATTTGGATTGTGCTGTCTCTTTCTTGAAGTTTTGAGTTAAGTGATGTCAAGGTTCTTATTGCAATATCCTTTTCTGCAAGTAATTTATTCCAATTTCTCTCTTCTTCTATTTTTGATTTAGAAAGTGCCTTTAGTCTTTGATGTAGATCAGCAATTTGGGCATCCTTTTATTCCTCAGATTCTTGTAGCTGATGCATTGTTGAGCCACAAATGCTATCATGATGTTGGTCCATCATCTTATTATGTTCTTGTTTATCACTTTCTTCATTGTTTTCTTCTTGCTGTTTAGATTGAGTGCCTTCATCTTCTTCTTCACTGTCTTCTTCTTTCTATTTATTTTTTTCTTTGTCTTCTACTTCTATTTCTTCACTTTCTTCTCTGGCTTCCGCTTCTCCACTGCTTGTTTGATCTTCTTGTTCATTGTTGGCTTCGTGTTCTTCTATGTTGCTTTCTCCTTCTTCATTCCCTGGTTCTTCAGATGAATCTTCTAATGTCTCCTTGAATTTGACAATTACCTTTTTTGATTCTTTCTTATTCTTTTTACCAAGACAAAACTCCTTTGATGGGTTTTAACTAGCTTCTTGTTATCTAGCTGTAACAGGAGGATCTTTTATTAGAGAAATGTTACAAAATTCACTGAGAGAAAAAATTCAAATAAGGAAAATAAAATTAATCTAAATGATACTAATGGGAAGCAAACTTCAAAGAAAATTGTATGGGTCAGAGAAAATTACAGACAATGAGTTAATTTTATGAGGCAGAGAAAATTATGAAACAAGCAACATAATTTAGATATCAGAGAAAATCAATCAAGGCATATAAGTTAATATTTTACTATAATTGTGTCAGAGAAATTTGGATTCCAGAGAAAATTCATTAGAATGGTAGAAATAAACAGCGTTAATTAAAGAAGCAAGGCACAAAAGTTATGGGCTAGAGAAAATTACACACAAGGAGAAACAATTTTATGGACCAGAGAAAATTATGAAACAACCAACATAATTCAGATATTAGAGAAAATCAATCAGGGCATATAAGTTAATGTGTTACAATTATGGTCAGAGAAATTTGGATTGTAGAGAAAATTGATTACAATGGCAGAAATTAAACCAGTGGTAATCAAAGAAGAAACATAAATTGATAGTTCAGAGAAAATTGATCTCAATCAATCAAGGCACAAGGAGGGAAACAAACCAGTGGTCAGAGAAATTTTGGAATTTCACTGAGATTTCAGTGGCGATAGAAATCTAACCTGTCGAGGTGCAAGAGAGTGGACTGGTGTCTTCTACAGCTATTTCGTCAAGCTTTGCAGGTTCCACTTGGCACATCTTGGGAAGTCAGTTGTGTTACTGTCTTCCGAGTCAATGATATTTGCATGTTCACATAGCCAATATTGTGATGGGAATTAAAGTAATTAAATTTTGCTAAACACACAAATTTGTAAGTATGATAACTGCAAATTTGAATAAAAATTATACTTACTAGCAATGCAATGACACACCCCGTAACTTTTTCTGGAGTTTTGTGCAATGCTATGATAGAATCAATCAATGTTGATGTGATTACTTCTAGCCAATCATATTGTTTCATTGATTCAAGAAGTTCCACATACTTTATAAAAACTCACCTTATTGAATTCCCACTTGTTGCAAAAAATAGGGTGAGACACAAGTACAATGTAATAATGATTGCTACATCTTTGTAGTCAGTTGGTTGCTTGCCTTTCATTGCTTTGACCAAGACATTTTTAAGAATAGGACCAGTGAGTCTTGTGTCTTTTAGGAATCTTCTTCTTAGGAATGCAGATTTTGGCTTTTTAGAGTATCTTAATGACATGGCTCCTTTACCTTCTTGCAAATCAAAAATCAAGGTCATGTCATTGGTTGTAAATGTCAAGTTCTTTTTACCAACTGTGAATGCTTTTGTTTTTTCATTGTAACATTGGATTATTGCAACTACATCATCATCAAATTTCCTAGATTTCCTTGGATCCATCCTTCCAGTGGTTAGAGCTTGGATCAAATACCAAAATGGGGTCTTTTGAAGCTCTACAAGTTTATTTGAATTGAATTTAAGTGTTTGAAAAAAGGAGACAACAAATGAGAGGTTGGATCGGTATTGAATGCTGTAATGAGCTCTTTTTCTTTGGAGTTTAATAGGTTTTTTCCCCCTTAAGCTTGAGTCTTTTGAAGTTGTGGTACTCATCTTGATGCTAGTTGCTTCATCACCTTGGACTTGTGTGTTTTGGCAAGGAGTTTGTGGTGTTTTGCTGGTTTTTGATCTTAGATCATAAGAAGACTGAGAGAGTTTCTGTTTCTTACTTGGTGTTTCCGATGTTTTGCTGCTTTTACGTTTTGCCATTTCTAGACAATGATGAAAACATAAATGTCAACATTAAATCCCAGAGAAAATTGAATATGCTAGAGAAAATTGGACATGTCAGAGAAAATTACACATAAGGGAGAAAACTAAGGTGGCCAGGAAAAATTATAAATGTCAGACAAAATTAGACACTAAAAATTAAATGTCAGAGTACTAATTGTTTTCCTGTGGAATACATCTAACCACAGAAAATTTCCATTCGCAGAGAAAATCAACAAAGTAACATAAACATGGCAGAGACATTTTCAATAATTGTTAAAATTACATATAGAAGTAAAATATAGCCAAAGAAAATTAAAAAAAGAGACATATATCTAGTAAGCACAGAAAATGAATGACAGAGAAAAGTAAACATGGCAAGCCAAAGAAAATTTTCATTCCACAATTAGCAAGATAAAATAAACAAAGCAATGTAAACATGCCACTGAAAATTACACAACATTGCAACCAAGAATTGAACAAAATAAACATACCAGAGAAAATTACACATTTCGGAGAAAATTACATATTCTTGAGAAAATTTCCATTCCAGAGAAAATTTCAAGTCCATAATATTAAAATGCCAGAGAAATTTACATACACAACTAGAGAAAATTAAACATGATAGAGACACACAAGGGAGAAAAGTGATGTGGCCGGAGAAAATTATAAATACCAAAGAAATTTAGACACAGACAAGAGAGTAATAGACATTCCAGAGAAAAATACATATTCCAGAGAAATTTACAAAGCAAAGAAATTTATAGACAAAATCACAAAAACATGTTCAAGAATAAGATCAAAACACAGAGAAATAACTTTTTCAAAATAAACATGCCACAGAAAATTCAAAGAAGAAACATACATCAAGCAAAAACCAGAAAAATTCAAATGCCAGAGAAATTTACAGATAAAATCACACAAACATGTTCAAGAATAAGTTCAAAACACAGATAAACAACTTTTTTCTAATTCATGTAGCTTTTTATTACGAAATTGAAACCCTAACTTATGGAAGGTTAATATAAAATGCAATTAACTGTGTTTCCAGAGAAAATCTAGTTGGATTGTAGAAAAACTTACCAGAGTTAGGATGAAACTTTAATTATGAACTAACATGCCCTGAGATGAAGATGCGATGTGACGAGGATGAACTGAAATGACGATAAACAGTGAAAACAAGGTCAGGGAAATTTGTGAGGAAGAAATGGGAATGATTTTTGCAGAAGATAATGAAACTCTAATGTAGATGGTGAAGATAATATTGAAACCCTAATTCTGCTCTTCTCTTACTCGTGAAGATGGTTGGATGCTTAGAATGGAACTCAGTCGTCGGAATCAGTTTCGTTTCTGTGTTGATTTTGTGAAGGGTATTTTGGTTCACAAAATAATTAAAAATGCACGTCATATTGTTCAGGGAGCTGATGCATCACTCTTTTTTTTTTGGTGTCCTTTATCCTCTAAATTACTATTATTAGGGAGCTTAAAAAAAATTCTCCAAAAAAAAATATTCAATTTTTTTTTAAAGAGTGAATCTTAAAAGTAAAGCCAACCAGTCATTTTCTAAACTAGTTCTCGTTTGAAGATAAGTTATTGTAATAATTTTTTATTTTTTTACTAAAAAATATATAAAAATATAATAATATAATATAATAATTTTTAAAATTTAAAATTATAATATATAATTATCTTGAACTTTTTAATTAAAATATATAATTGACAAACTCGCTTAAAGATTAAACACAGGTAAATAGTAATCAACCACCAAAAAAACCCCCGCTCTGGTGGAACCCTCTACAAAATTTCTTACCTTCTTTCAGAGCGCGCTCTCTCTCTCTCTCTCTCTCTCTCTCTGTGTTCGCCTCCGCCAAGTCACCGCCGCTGAACGGGATTATTGGAGTGTGAAGAAGCGATTGAGATTGCTGACTTAGCTCGATTGCTATTGGGAATTATTTTTTTATTGTGACATATATTCTGGCTCATTTGTGAATTCTTTGTTCGTTTGGCCACTTGTTCTTCGTCTTCTTGTTTGTTTGATGGAAAAACATTGAAAGGGGTTTTTATTGTCAAACGAAAAACAAATCTCTTCGAGCGAAAATGTTTTATACTTTTAGAAGGTGAAAATGTTTTCCAACATAAATTCTAACCAATGTCACCATATTACCCTCATCTCTACCTCCATCATTGTCTCCCCGCCACCAAACTACAACAAATTAAGGAATATTTTAGTTGATAAAAGTGTAATTGTTGCATTTTTAGCGATAGAATTGTACATTTATAAATGAATTATTATCCTTTTGGTATCAAAATTTTTGTCTCAAAAGGTAAATTTTTTTGGCATGAAATTGTTTTATCATTTACCACCGACATTTTCAAAATTTTGTCGCTAATGGTAAAATTTTTGGACTTTGTGGGTCGGACTTTTAGTGACGGCTGAAATTAGTAATCATAATATTTTTTCTAACAAAAAATTCACTTTCGGTGATGAAAACATTGATTTCTAAAACTCTTATATGTTGGAGTTGTCCACTGCCACCGCCACCGCCACCGCCACTGCCACTGCCCCACCACTACTAATAGTACTATTAGCATATTAGTTTTAATGATGTAAACAAGTATTTTTTCTGAAAACTTTTTTTTAGAAATTTTATTTCCTAGAAAATGCATTTCAGTGAGGAGAAAATTCTGCCGAAATAAATAGATCGGTAATCAACTTAAAAGTCAATGGAAAAGCCTGTTCCAATTCCCATATTATTCATTTAGAGTAGTTCTCTTCATTATCTTTACTTTGCAAGATGAGATGAGATCACCATTTTATTATATTCCTTTTGAAGCACTGTCTGTGTTCCACTTTGAGAAATTTATAATTTTTATGTAAAAAAAGAAAAGAAAAGGGAAGTGTGTATCAAAAGTATTCTTGATGAAATTTGAATAAGATTGATAAATATTGAATGAAAACATTCAAATGAGTTTGATTGCAGCCAATGGAAAGCTCACAAGTTGAAATGGAGGTAGCCAATGCCCATAGAGATGTCCACATCTTCAACAGGTATATGGCCAAAATAAATAAATTAAAAACTACTATAAAAACAAAAATATATATATATATATCAACACATCCTATTGGATTAAACCTCACGAGTCAACTTTGCTTCCATTTAAGAACAAAAATTTGTATTGAAGTTAGGATATTGTCAAGTTTATATGGAAGAGAGGTGTTGACTTTTTAAGGAAAGGACCATTTCCATTCTACTCTCTTCATAGACATGTAGAACCTTTCTTATGCAAGTAACTTGTTACCAACCCAGAACAACTAAAAAGTGAAGCAATGGCAGAAGCAATTCTCTATGGCACTGCAGCAAGTTTCTTAGGAGACTTGGGATCCATAGCCTTTCAAGAGATTGCATCAGCTTGGAATGTGAAGAAGGATCTCAAAAAGCTTGAAGCCACGCTGTCAACAATCAAGTCTGTGCTTCTGGATGCAGAGGAGCAGCAACAGAAGAACAATGAAGTTAAAGACTGGCTTGGAAAACTTAATCATGCATTTTGTGATGTTGAAGATGTGATCGATGATTTTACTACTGAAGCCTCGAGGAGGAAACTGAGGAAGAAAGAAAAGAGCATGGTCAAAGAGGTAAGTGACTTCTTAACTACTCCTAAAAACAAGGTTGCTTCTAGTTTTAAGATGAGTCACAAAATCAAAGCACTTAGACAGGAATTAGATGAGATTGCATCTGATAAGAACAAGTTCCACTTCAAGGAGTGTGTTGACAAAAGGCCCTTAGGCCATGTTTGTTTGGGCGGACTGGATTAGCATTTCCATGACTAATAGTCCTAAGACTACGAATTCGTTGGATTATGTATCCTATCTTAACTAATAGTCAAGTTTAAAATAATTAATCCGTACTTCAATTGTTTAACCAAACATCGGATTAATAATTTTATGGGACTATTAGTCCAATCCCAAGCTCATGTCCACCCAAACAAACATGGCCTTAGAGTATAGGAGGAGGAAGCAGACTCACTCATTCGTACGTACATCCAGGATTATAGGCAGCGATGATGACAAGAAAGCAATCTTCGAAATGGTGATGGACGGAGGAGCTCAAGAGGATATGTCCATTGTCTCCATTGTTGGGATTGGGGGACTAGGTAAGACCACACTTGCTCAATTGGTGTTCAATGATGAGAAGGTTGTAAGAAGTTTCGAGTTAAGAGTGTGGGTATGTGTTTCCAACATCTTCAATTTGAAACTCCTCGTACAGAAAATAATAAAATCCGCCAATGGTGAATGTGCGAACTTAGAGATGGATCAATTGCAACAAAATCTTCGAAGATGTTTGGATGGGAAGAGATTCATACTTGTCTTAGATGATGTGTGGAGTGAAAATCGCGAGGAGTGGATTGAGTTGGAAGACTTGTTAATCGGTGGTGAAAACGGAAGCAAGATTATAGTGACTACGCGAAGTGAAAAGGTTGCATTGATAATGGAAGCCACTTCTCCGTACCACTTGAAAGGTTTGTCAGAAGATGATTCTTGGTCATTGTTTAAGCAGCTGGCCTTTAGAAGAACACAATTAGCTGAAAACCCAAGCCTAGTAACAATTGGGAAGGAAATCTTGAAAAACTGTGCAGGAGTCCCTCTAGCCATAAGGACAGTCGGAAACCTCTTGTACCCTAAAGACACAGAAATTGAGTGGTTGATTGTGAAAGAAAAGCTTTGGGAAATAGCTCAAGATGAAAACCATATTTTACCAACGTTGAAGGTTAGTTATGACTACTTGCCTTCCCATTTAAAGCCATGTTTTGCCTATTGCTCCCTTTTCCCCAAAAGCTGCCACATAGAGAAGGAGACATTGATTAAATTGTGGATGGCTCAAGGGTTCATCGACTCATCAGGCAAAGACCATGATTTTGAGGATATTGCTGATGAATATTTCAAGGATTTGTTGTTTAGGTCCTTCTTTCAAGGTGTAGATGAAGATGAAAATGGGTATAAAAGTTTCAAAATGCATGATCTTGCACAATTAGTGGCAGGGACCGAGTATTTTCTTGTGAATACTAGTGTAGAAAATATGTCTGAAAGAACATATCATATGGCATTTGATTCCACTTCATGTTCGTCATCATCGTGGGAAGTTCCAGCATTCATGCTCAATGCAAGGAAGATTTGCACATTCTTTTTTCCCGGTAAACAAGGTCCAGGAAAGAGAGCAACTCAAGATGCACTAATTTCAAGTTTTACGTGCTTGCGTACATTGGACTTGCATTATTCAGGAATTGAGAATGTTCCCAGTTCTGTAGGCAAACTTAAGCGTCTAAGATATCTGGATCTCTCTTGGAATATCCATTTGGCAACGCTTCCCAAATCTATTTGCAAGTTGCAGAATTGCAGACACTTAAACTCTCGTATTGTCATCATTTAAAAAAATTGCCTGTTGATATAAGAAAGTTGGTGAGCCTTAGACATCTTGAAATTGAGGGATGTGATGGCCTAAGTCACATGCCACTTGGATTGGGGGAATTGACATGTCTCCAAACCTTATCAATTTTCATTGTGGGAAAGGATAGCTCCATTTCTAAAGCTATTGGTGGAATTGGTGAGTTGAATAGCTTAAACCACCTTAGAGGTGAGTTCCAAATTAAACATCTTGAAAACGCGAGAAATGGGACATCAAGATTAAAGGAACTGAAGGGAGCAAACTTGAAGGCAAAAAAGTACATTCGGAAACTGACATTAGAATGGACAGGAGAAGATGATGGTGTTGATTATGCTGATGCGGATGGTAGAGTGTTGGAAGAGCTCCAGCCACACTCAAATCTGAAAGAGTTGAATGTAGAAGGATATGGAGGGATCATGTTTTCGAGTTGGATGATGGTCAAAATGGTTTCATGGCTCCCAAAGTTAGTTCAGATCACCATACAAAATTGTAGAAGATGCCAGCATCTTCCATGGTTTGGTGATCTCCCTTTTCTGAAGGTTCTCGAACTCAAATCTCTAAGTGCTCTTGAGTACATAAACAACAACAGCAGTGAGTCTTGCTCTTTTACTGCTGCTGCTGCTGCTGGTGGTGTTGCTGATGCTGCTTTTTCAAGGATCAATGTGATGAGTGCTTCAACAGGAAGGTCTTTCTTTCCAGCTCTTGAAAGCCTTTTACTTTATGATTTGCCTCTTCTGAAGGAATTGCCGAGGGAAGTAGTTATGGCTAATGATCATGGGGAAATAGAACCAGCTCCCCAACAACCATCTTCTTTATCTTTTCCTTGCCTTTGTAGTTTGGATATCAACAGTTGCCCTAGCTTGGTATTTATGCAATTGCTTCCATCTCTTGAAGAATTGTCTATGACATATGTAAGCAAGAAACTATTGCAATCTTTGACAGTGCAAACAGAAACTAGTAGACAAATAACGGAAGTAGCCAATTCAGAACCCTTCTTTCCCCTCTGCACACTACAAACCCTGCATAAATGCTTCTGTGAAGATCTAGTATCTTCATTAGAACTATGCTTGAGAAACCTCACTTCTCTAACGGATTTGCAGATTATTCACTGTCATAACCTTGTACAATTACCAGAAGAAGGATTAAGGGGCTTAGTTTCTCTTCAATCTCCTCAGATCAATTCTCGTAACAGCCTGACTTCTCTTTCTCAAGGAATCCAATACGTTACTAATCTCCAGAAGCTAGAAGTATTGACCAGTGAAGCATTTGATTGGCCAGATGAGGATGATGGCTTGCAAGGTCTTGTGAATCTTCAGTCTTTGGAGAATTCAATGCTTCCAAAGTTGACCTGTCTTCCTCAAGGGCTTCAACACCTGACTACATTACAAGTTCTCTCTATTTCGCACTGTTATAGTTTGGTGTCTTTACCAGAGTGGATGGGGAACCTTACATCACTCGCAAAGCTGTATATTGGGGCCTGCCACAAATTGGAGTCTCTCCCTAATACTATGCATCACCTAACCATGTTAAAACAAGTGGACATCATTCATTGTGAACTCTTATCAGAGAGATGCCAAAGGGAAGGTGGCACAGAATGGCCTAAGATAGCTCACATACCAAAGATTTGCGTTCTTTACTAAAGGATGAAAATGAAACCATAAAAATAGGGAGCGGTGGAGTCCCAACTAACTTCTGCCTACGCAGGTTTGCAGTTTTCTACTTCTCTTCCATTTCTCTTTCACAAGTAATTATTGCAAAAATTTCATATAATCTTCTCTTCCTTTTTTTATATTTAATTTTTTATTTTTTTATTTTTTGGAATAAGTTCTCAGCTATTGAGCTTTCATGTGCAGCTAAAACCAGAGTAGCACTTCTTAAAGGAAGAAAGGAAGTGTTTAAGATATGCTGCTATTTCAATTTTCGGGTGATTGGTGTTTCTACGGATAATGATTTATGAAGTATAATATGGTAATAACCTCTCTCTGTGCACACAAAAAATCAGAAATCCAAAAAAACGTGTGTATGTTTGGTAATGTTTATGTTTTGCTGATTTTGATGTTTTTCAAACAGGTTTGGAATCCTTAAACAAAAGTTGGTTTGACAACTGTTTTCGTTTTCAAAAATTTAATCAACTTTCAAAATTTACAAAATTTAAAATATATATATCTACTTTTTCTCTAGTTATGAAAAACAAGTTTTTATTCTGTCCTGACTTCTCTGCCTCCCCCTCTTGCCACCATCCCCCACTGGCCACCACCTTTGGTAACTCATCAAATATGTTTTCAAAACCTTTTTATATTCATTTTCAAGGGACAAAACTATGAACTTTATTAGTCTCTTGGTAAATTAGGTGTTGACCTTGGTTAGAATTTAAACAGACTGAATACCAAGTGTTTTTTCTCGTTACCTTGCTGCTATATAGCTTCATGCACACACACTTCACTCTTTGCTGATGGTAATGTGCAGGAAATTTTCTTGGCTAACTTGGATTTTAAGTACTATATCCCTTCTTCGTATTTTGCAGATTTAGGGAGAGAAAGGAAAAGAAAACAGAAGGAATCACTTTATGACCTCTAGTTGCCATGAAAAGGAGGGACGTTTAAACAAACTGTGATGTTCTTAATTTTAAATATGTCTCAATTTTCTTTTTCCTTGGTTTCCAATTACTTAGGAGATTTTTACTTATTTGTTTTTTCAATTTTTTTTTTTTTTTTTTTTAAACTTCCTGTATGCATAAATTCATCATAATCATATCATTTCTGTCTTTTGTTGCTCATTCCTCGTGTTTTGATATTTGTCTATAAAAAACAAGATCTTGGTAATGGTTTTAACATTTTCTAAAGATCAGTGCTATTAAAATAAAACCGTGAATCAGGGCAATTAAAGTTTTATGAGAGCAATTAAACTGTGATCAGTCCATTCAACACGTCTGCATAGGAAGTTCACCTTGAATATGCATCAGTAACTTTGTTCATAGTAAAGTATGGCCACTGTATCCTTATTGTCTGCTTGGCTTTGTTCTGCTCTTTTCCAAAATATACTCTTTTCACTTTCACAAATTTGTCATCACACCATGTTCCATTCGCCTTTTGGATAGCCATCTCAGCTTGAACAGGACAATCATACCTTCCGAATCCGATTCTTGAATTTGTTACTTTGTTATTTTGTTTGGTATGAATACATCCTTCACAATTCCAAAATTTGTAAACAATGTATACAGTCCTTTAGGATCCAATTCTTCCTGCTCTTTGTCTAAACACAGGCCTCCATCCCCCAGCTGCTGGATCTTCCATCACAACTAAACCTTGTTTAATCACCCAAGTTTTGAGCTCCTGTTTTTTCTTACGCAAAATGGGCAAAAGGCACAAATGCCTCTGTTTGTCCTAGTTTTGATTTACAAACATATCAGGTTTGTACCCACAACTAATGTATAATAAATACTATTTGAGAATATTTTGCATTTGTGTGCATAGGTAGTACAGTAATGCTATATGTCCCTAATTTATTATCCCTAAATCACCCTTAATGATGTGGCATTGAGATTGGACTCCATATGATGAAATATTTGACAAATTAAAATTTGACACTTGTTAGACACATTATTAGAGGTGATTTTTAGAGTAGATAAATTAAGTGTTTCAAGCATTTTTCATAAGCAGTAGGTTTCACGTTATGAATAATGTGTATAGTAATTTATTGATGAATTCAATTTTGATCTTCATTCATAGTTATGATGAAATCATGAAAGTATTGGACTGATCTTTAATTTAATTATTTTTGTAGAATTTTCTATTGCAATGAATTTAGTGATTCTTAAATAATAATAATGATAGTAATTGACTGATTTATTTGCCAATTCAATAACTTCATAAGTAAAATTGTTTGTTAATTTGGTGAATCTTTTGATTTTAATTTAATAAATTATATTATTTTGACAAATTACGCACCATAACATCTAGTGAACTAATATTGGAATTCAATTAATTTGGTGAATTGTACTTCTATATGGGAGGCTAGAGAATCAATCCTTGCTAAATGTAAAAATTAATAATTTTTCTCTTACTATGGGACTTTGTTTATATTTATTAAATATATTTATATTTATTTACTATATATATTTAATTTTTTAATATGATAAAATTAAAATAAAAACTATTACACTTAAGTTTCATTTTCACATATTTATTTTTCATAAACCTGTCCTGTGGCCATCCCTAATCGTATTGCTTATTTCTTTTTCATTATGATGCTCCTTCTTAGTTTGATTGTTGAGTTGATGGGCAAGTTTTTTGTCAATCAGTTGGATAATAATTGTTCAGTTGTAATTCTCTTCATATTATAAATACTCCAATGAAAAAAAAAAAAAAAAATCTAGTGTCTAATTCAATTAATTTGTCAAATTAGGCACATGATCCCAATCATTCCATCAATTTGTGTCCGTGGAATTTATCTAATTTTATTTTTTAATTTTTAATCGCAACATTTTAGCTTTTATTTTGGCGAGGGGATAGGTAGATGGGAACGAAACACACAACTTGTGAAGTTTGGATACCTTTCAAAGCCTACATACATCGCATCTATTTAATCATTTTTAATTGATTTTGTTGTTTTTTTTTCTCTTTTGATCAAAAGAGAATTTTATTGAGGAAATAGCTATAACGGCACTTACAGAGTCCATTCATCAAATGCATACACCAAACAAAGTAAAAATATTACAAGAAGCGCAAAGGCGAAAACTATAAAAATATCCAGACGCACAATTGTGCTTGTGCTCATATTGCGAAGCAGAGCCGATTATAAAAAATCAGCGTTAGAGCATATCTGAGATACATCATAGAAAACAACCACAAAGTGTGTAGGCAATAAACAAGCACCAATGGACTCCAAGAACACAACCAAAAAAAATCAAAGCAAAACAAAAAGAACAAAGAACCTCAGACCCAGAGCAACTAGATCTGTGGAGGCGGGTTAGATCTGAGCAGATCTGGTGGCATAGTCCAGAAGGCAGCATCAGCGTGGTTCGGCAAAGGGGAAACAAAGCAGATCTGGCGTCGGTGGGCGGAAGAGAAGGGAAAACCAGCAAAGTTCTACCATGAGGGGAAGAAAAACCTCCTATGGAGGGAGAGAAGGGGGGGAGCAGAGCTCCCAAAGCTTATTTGCAGCAAGTAGAAGAGGAAAAAAAAAAACAAGGGGAGGAGGAAGGAGGAGAGGTTGTCGGAGGCCGAAGGCCCCCTCCCCTTCCCCAAACGGCTCTCTAACCAAAACCCTAGAAAAGTAGAGAGAGAAGCTCTCAAAAGTAGAGAGAGAGCTTAGTTTGTTGTTGTTGTTTTTTTTTTTTTTTTGGAAGACACACCAATAAATTTTATTTTTATATCTTAATAATCAATAAGTCTCTCAAATAATCTAATGAACTAAACAGTCCTATCTATGTGGAAATGATAGAATAATCCATTTTACATTCAAAATGCTAGTTAATACCCATAGGGGGTGTTTGTTTTGGAAGGATTGGGTATGGGATTGGACTATTAGTCCGGATGGATTAATAGTTCGTTGTTTGTTTCAAAAGTTTTGCTCCCGACTAATAGTTCCTCCTGACTATTAGTCTCATATTTGTGGGACTATGCTATCCCATGGGGGGTGAGATAGAAACCATGGGATAACTGTTATCCTTGTAAAGGATAGAGTCCCGTGAAGTAAGACTTCTAGGGAAAATTGGACACTGATCATTATAAAGTAAGTACCCTCGTGGGTCTAAGGTATGCTTTATTGGAGATGCTTTTATGCTTTCATTGTTGAAGTTTAAGTACTTGTATTGATATCTGTGAGAGATAAGATTACTGACTTAATCGTCGGAGTGCCCCCGGGTGGACGAACCACCGCAGTATTCTCATATTCTTGTTGGCAGGTGTTCGGGTTTAATCTATTCTGTCGGTGCTCTCCAGCTGAGTTTCTCGTTTGGTTGTGTGGTAAAAAATCAGCACCCACAATTTAGCGCCGTCTGTGGGAACTTAGTCAGAATAGATGGCCATCATCGTGCAAGATCAACATGTCGGCAACGACTAGTTCAGTGAAAATGGAGAATGTGTCGACATTAACGGAATGAAGACCCTTCTAGAAGGAATGCAAAGACAGGGGGCATGAGCACTCCCAAGGAGATGACTTTCAAGTATAGAAGGATCAACTTAAGTGAGCAGATCCCGGATTCCAGATCCCAGAAGACAAGATCTCAGCCTAGATGATTAGGTCCGAGAAAACAAGAGCTCAACCTAAGTGAGCAGATCCGGAATCCCGGATCCCAAATCCTAGGAGACAAGATCTCGGCCTAGATGATTAGGTCCGAGGCTGAGATGACGGGCTTAGCCTAAGTGAGCAGATCCCGGATCCTAGATCCTAGAAGACAAGATCTCGGCCTAGATGATTAGGTCTGAGAAGACAAGAGCTCAGCCTAAGTGAGCAGATCTCGGATTCTAGATCTCAGATCCCATATCGTAGAAAACAAGATATCGGCCTAGATGAGTAGGTCCAAGAAGACAAGAGCTCAGCCTAAGTGAGCAGATCTCGGATTCCAGATCCTAGAAGACAAGATCTCGGCCTAGATGAGTAGATCCGAGAAGACAATAGCTCAACCTAAGTGAGCAGATCCCGGATTCCAGATCCTAGAAGACAAGTTCTTGGCCTAGATAATTAGGTCCGAGAAAACAAGAGCTCAGCCTAAGTGAGCAGATCTCGAATTCCAGATCTTGGATCGCAGATCCAAGAGGACAAGATCTCAGCCTAGATGATTAGGTTCCAGAAGACAAAAGCTCAGCTTAAGTGAGCAGATCCCGAATCCTGGATCCCAGATCCTAGAAGACAAGATCTCGGCCTAGATGATTAGGTTCAAGAAGACAAGAGCTCAGCCTAAGCAAGCAGATCCCGGATTCCAAATCTTGGATCCCAGATCCTAAAAGACAAGATCTCGACCTAGATGATTAGGTCCGAGAAGACAAGAGCTCAGCCTAAGTGAGCAGATCCCGGATTCCAGATCTCAGATCCCAAATCCTAGAAGACAAGATCTCGGCCCAGATGAGTAGGTCTGAGAAGATAAGAGCTCAGCCTAAGTGAGCAGATCCCGGATTCCAGATCCCAGATCCCAGAAGACAACATCTCGGCCTAGATGAATATGTCCGAGAAGATAAGAGCTCAACCTAAGTGAGCAGATCTTGGATCCTAGATCCCAAAAAACAAGATCTCGGCCTAGATAAGTAGGTCCGAAAAGACAAGAGCTCAGCCTAAGTGAGCAGATCCTGGATTCCAGATCCTAGAAAATAAGATCTTGGCCTAGATGATTAGATCCGAGAAGACAAGAGCTCAGCCTAAGTGAGCAGATCTCGGATTCCAGATCTCGGATCCCAGATCGAAGAGGACAAGATCTCGGCCTAGATGATTAGGTCCGAGAAGACAAAAGCTCAACCTAAGTGAACAAATCCCGAATTCCAGACCTCGATCCCAGATCTTAGAAGACAAGATCTCGGCCTAGATGAGTAGGTTCGAGAAGACAAGAGCTCAGCCTAAATGAGCAGATCCCAGATCCTAGAAGACAAAAAAGAAGCACACAAGATCAAACTGAAGTTAGCCAAGTTCTGCCTGTCGGCAGAAGGCCATTTGTATAGAAGGACTTTTACTGGACCTTTATTGCGATGTGTACATCCTGCACATGTTGAAGACTTTTTTCACGAGATCCATGCAGGGGATAGATCCCTTGCCCACAGAGTTATATCATAGGGATTTTGATGACCCTACATGCAAAAGGATGCCGAAGCCTATGTAGAAAAGTGTAAAAATG
This sequence comes from Camellia japonica, assembly GCA_030407325.1. Classification (NCBI taxonomy): domain Eukaryota; kingdom Viridiplantae; phylum Streptophyta; class Magnoliopsida; order Ericales; family Theaceae; genus Camellia; species Camellia japonica. The sequence goes on from JAPPVO010000029.1 coordinate 70,892,688, forward strand.
TTGTTAGAATCCATGATTGTGCGATAAAACTGAAATGTCTTATGGCGATGTTCCCATGGTGAACATGACGAGTAACTTAGACTTATCATATGGTAGAGTTGAATTATACTTGCATATGATAGAGTTAAACTAAGTTGACGATGTTTCTAAATGAAACATGACGAATAACTTAGACTTATTATATGACAGAGTTGAATTATATTTGCATATAATAGAGTTAAACTAAGTTGGCAATGTTTCTGAATGAAACATGACGAATAACTTAGACTTATTATATGGCAAAGTTGAATTATACTTGCATATAATAGAGTTGAACTAAGTTAGCAATGTTTCTGAATGAAACAGGACGAATAACTTAGACTTATTATATAGCAGAGTTGAATTATACTTGCATATAATAGAGTTGAACTAAGTTAGCGATGTTTCTATATGAAACATGACGAATAACGTAGACTCATTATATGGCAGAGTTGAATTATACTTGCATATAATAAAGTTGAACTAAGTTGGCGATGTTTCTGAATGAAACATGACGAATAACTTAGACTCATTATATGACAGAGTTGAATTATACTTGCATATAATGGAGTTGAACTAAGTTGAATTAACTTGGACTTGCCATATCGGCAAAGTCAAACTCAGAATGGAACTAAGTTCATTAACAGAGAAACCAAGGTTGAAACACCTTGGGAAACCTTTGTTTGAATCTGACTTCGGCAAAAGACCATAGTCACATGCTTAATGTGAACTTAAATGGAACTTAGGTTCAGATTAGGGGGCAGGGAGCTGGAGTGATGAACAAACTTTAGAGTTTGACACTTGTTGAAATTTTCAGAAATGGGCTTAACACTTGTTGAAATTTCGGAGAAATTTATAAGTTGGAGTTAGACGATGTAATGATGAATAAAGTATCCGAGGTACATGTTACCTGAGGTAACCAACCAGGTTGTCAAAACTTGGAAATGGTGAAGTCTTAATAGAAGTTAGCGTATGGAGGTAAAAAATCAATAACACCTGTAAAAATATTTTTATCTTTAAAGTGTTGGCCGAGGTATGAAAATGGTTAGTCGAGGCAAACAGTCAAGGTTTATCCGAGGTATTGTATCCTGGAGTTATTATATAGTTAAGGTACACTTTAAAGAAATGCAAAACTATTCTAAGTTTGGAAGCATGAAAAACATGAAAGAAAGCAGCAAACATGCATAGAAGAAAAGAAGGCATACATTCAACACTTGGAAGAAAATATAAGAATTGCATTCAAAAAAGAAACTTGTTCAGATATAAAAAGGCACTTCGGCCTAGCATAAGAGATTACTTGTTCATCTACAAAGACAAAAGGGGCACATCGGCCAAATATAAAGCTAACATTGTTCAAACAAAAGATTACAGCCAAGGTTTTAAAAAGCGGCCGCAATCGTTACGTAACGCCGTTACATGATTTTGGTGGTTACCGCTACCCGTTACGGCCGCTTTTGCAGTATGATTGAGATTTACAGGTGTGTCGGCCATAGCGGCTGCTGTAGCAGTCGTAACGGTGACGTAACAGCTGTAACGGCCTGTTACGCACCATTACGTAACGGTTCTAAACTGTTTCTGTCGAAAAAACATACAAAAAAAAAAAAAACTGAAAATGGGAGAAGAGGGATAGAGAGAAGAGAAAAGATATAGAGAGAAAATGGAGGAGCAAGAGATAGAGAGAGAGAAGAGGGAAGATGAAGAACATGTTACTGATTTGTTGAAACTGTAAGACCTATGCTATTATATTCAACTACCATCACTCAACCATTTTGTTTGTGTGTCTATATCTATATATTGTTTGAAAATAATAATATTAATAATAATAATAATAATAAGTGTGGTCATTATCTATTTAGTTTAGTTAAAATATGTATATATATATATATATATTTAGGCTCTTATTTATTCTCTTACTTTTGTCATTATTTATCTTATATATAATAGTTAGTGATTGATTTTTTGTATAATATAAAGTCATTAATTATTTAAATAAAATATAAAAAACTCAGTTTATAGTAATTAAAAATATGAAATATATTGGATCATACTTAAAAATTTACAAAAATTGATCAAAATTTATTTTAAACCCAATAAATATGATCATAGAAAAAAAATATACGTATCGGTAAGTTTTTTTCAAATTGTGCGAAAAATAAAAAAATTCACTGTTCTGGTTACCGCAACCGTTACACTACGGCCTTTACACCCCGCAACCGCAACCGCGCCACCGCCACCGTTACGGCGACCGCAACCGCTTTTCAGAGCCTTAATTACAGCTGTCCAAAAGTAAGAAGGAAAAGTACAAAAAGGAGGAAAAACCAAAGTTCATGCATTTTCCATAGTCTGCCCTGCCTTGGCAATTAGCATTGTGTCAGCCTCGGCAGACAACTAGGTAGATTTTTCAGCTTGGATCTCGGCGTCGATCTCACGCATTGTGTAATCTAGGCTCTTGTTAGCAGTCTCGACCTCGACCTCAGAAGTGGTCTTTTGAACCTCATCATCCTCATCCTGAGTCAAGTTAAGGACTTGCTCATGCAGAGTTGGGGACTTGGCCCCAACAGCAGCTTCAGATTCTTTCTCGGCAACTTCAGCCTCGGCCTCTTCCTTATCTCCAGCCTCCTCGTCGTCGACCTCTTCTACTTCCTCGGCCTTATCCTTAGATTGATTGGGAGAGGGAGGGAAAGGGACATTGAGCTGACCCATATCACAAAGGGGTGAGTCCTCGGGAACAGACATCTTTTTGAGGGCTGTCATCCAGTCGAGATAGTAGCCTTTGTTGCAGGCCATGTTGACTTGTTTTTTTGGCTTTAGTAATGGCCTCGGCTTTGGCAGCAGTAACTTGGTCCACTTGCTTCATGTGATTCTCTTTCGAGATATTGAGTTGTTGGAGGCATGAGCATGTTGGATTGACTACAAGGAGATAGAGTGGACTGCACAGTTATGACATCAGGGATGTCAACAAAAAGGTTTTCTACGACAAGAGTTTGGCAAGACATGTGTCATTGGTTACGGTGATAATTACTCACAGATAAAGCGATTGAAAAATTATCAAGGTCTAAGGCTGGGAGCTTAGGACCTTGGTGTTTCCTGTTCCTAATTCTAGCTACAAGATTGTCGCTATGTCGGTGTTTTCACTACCATTGAGATGGTGGGTTGATGTGTGGAGCAGCTAATGAATTGCTTGGCTGTTAGTATGGTTCAGCTGGTAGAGTTTGAACTTGGGCCACAAAAGAAGTCTTCATAGTAATAAACACTTCAAGAACAGCGATGATGGTTTGCAGAGGCCAAGAGAAAGAGAGTCTAGGGACACATATAGAGATGAAATAGGAAAATGAAATGGTTTTGCTGGAATTAGAAAAATATGGCAAAAAGTTATGATTTCGAGTCCTGACGTGCCCGTGCTAACATCAGACGACGGGGGGCAGAACTGATGCGACATGATGGGGACATGATTGGTACGCTCCAATCTCATGATGATCTTGGTTGACATGATGACCTCAGTTGAGATGTTGATCTCAGTAGAGATGATGATCTCGGTTGAGATGATGATTTTGGTTAACATGATGATTTCAGTTGAGATGTTGATCTTGGTTGCGATGTTGAATTTGAATGGGGGCAGAACTTGTTTATTCTTGGCTTCTGATGAGTTGATACTAGGATCTTGATATTCTTGAACTAGCAAGTCATGATCTCTGCTAGTAGTGCGATCTCTGTCGAAATGTTGGACCTAGATGAAATGGAACATGATGGTTCATGGTTCTTGGTTCTTGATTATTGACGAGTGGACATTTGAGTCCTTATTTCTTGGTGCCAACGAGTCACGATCTCTGTCGGGAAGTACATGTATAGGTTCCATCACCTCAGTTTGTCGAAATAATAGAACTTAGGGGGCAGTTGTGGGGACATATTTTTAGATAGTCCACGTGGCCGAGGTTGTTAGCCAAGTTGCTACGTGGGCGGACCATGGTGCCGAGGTATGGTGCGATAATACCGAAATTCAAGATATTTGGATAGAGGACTAGAGTCCTCTATGACATCAAGCTACCTATTTGGATAGAGATGGGACTCTTGAAGGAGTTCATCTTAATTTGAATAGTGTGAGTTGTGATAAATGTTATCCTTGTAAAGGATAGAGTCCCGTGAAGTAAGACTTCTAGGGGAAGTTGGACACTAATCATTATAAAAGTAAGGCACCCTCGTGAGTCTAAGATATGCTTTATTGGAGATGCTTTTATGCTTTCATTGTTGAAGTTTAAGTACTTGTATTGATATCTGTGAGAGATAAGATTACTGACTTGATTGTTGGAGTGCCCCCGGGTGGACAAACCACCGCGGTATTCTCATATTCTTGTTGGCAGGTGTTCGGGTTTAATCTATTCTGCCAGTGTTCTCCAGCTGAGTTTCTCGTTTGGTTGTGTGGTCAAAAATTAACACCCACAAATAGTTCGTTGTTTGGTTCAAAAGTTTTGCTCCAGACTAATAGTTCCTCCTCACTATTAGTCCCATATTTGTGAGACTATACTATCCCATTGGGGGGTGGGATAGAAACCATGGGATAACTCATCCCATGGGATTAGCTAATAAAATTACATTTTTATTCTTTAGTATTTAATTATATATTATATTTAGTAAAATTCAATAAAATTTAAATGTCTCAATTTAAAAATTAAATAATTTTATTTAATTTTAATTTTTGTTTTATTTATTTAATTTTTTAAAATAATTTTTTATAGATATTTTATTGATGTTTTATTTTAAAATTTTGTTTATAATTTATTTAATTTCATTATTTAAATTTTAATAGATGTTTTATTTTATTTCATTATTTAATTATTATTATTATTTAAAATAAATTTATTTAAAATTTTAATTAAAGAATAACATATATTTTTATTGATATTTAATTTATTTAATTGTGCAAAAAATAAAATAAAATAAATTTTTATTTAATCTAGCTAAAAATAATTAAAATATTAAAGCAATGTTTAATATTGTTGTTACTTAGTAAATAATTGAAAATGATAAAATAGTCATTTGAGCATTTATCCTTCTCCATAATATCCCAAACAAATATTGGATTCACTAAAAATAGTCCAATCCAAACATCTAATCCCATGACTAAATAAACATAGGATACAAATCCAGTCCAACCAAATAATCCGGAGATAATGTGTCTTAGGACTAATGATCCGATGGATTACAATCTCCCTTATCCAGTCCGTCTAAACAAACACACCCATAAAAAACTAAAATATCTATATCTTGAAATTACGCGTTTGTTCAAAATTTACTAAAGAAATTTTGTACTTTTTTTTAAATACTTGAAGAATCTCACAAATTAAGCCTTCAAGAAGATTTGCACATGAGATTCACCCATTTTGAATACGCAAATCTCATCACGATTTCCTCTTATTTACTATGTGGCTTTTGAAGTGTGGGTTACACCTTCAAAATAAAATAAAATAAAATAAAAATCATTGTGAATACCCAAATCCCACCCTAATTTGTCCCATTCACGATGTGATTTTAAAGTGGAAGCCGAATTTTAAAAATAAAAATAAAAATCATTGTGAATACCCAAATCCCACCCTGATTTCTCCCATTTACGATGTGATTTTAAAGTGCAAGCCGAATTTTAAAAAATCAATATTTGTATTTTATTATTTTAAAATTAATAGTTGATTAGAAATTTTCTAATTTAGTATAGAATATTATAAAATTATTTAATTATTTTGTTTCCTTATTTGATATGATGCAATTTTCTTACTTTATTAGTTTTGATTTTATTTCTTATTTTATTAGTTTCTTATTCAACAAGAATTAGGTTTATTAGAAGGCAAAGATAGTTTTTGATGATTAATGAAATTGTGAGTTAATATATTCTTTTGTTCCAATCTTAGATATTCTTTTAAGAATCAACCATTGTTGAGCCCTTATTCTCAGTATTCTTGGTGAATCAATGAGTCTAGAGAGAAATCTTGCTTCCAGTATTTTTGTTTGAATCAACGAATTTTAAGATTGTTACTATTTTACGTTTCACGCTGCATCAATTATATTTGTGTACATTCTCCATTTACGATGTGATTTTTAAAGTATGGGTTACATTTGTATACACCTTCAAAATAAAATTAAAAAAAACTTATTGTGAATACCTAAATCTCGCCCCGATTTTCTCCATTTACGATGCAATTTTTAAAATGTGAGTTACATTTGTGTACGCCTTCCAAATAAAATCAAAAAATTTATTGTCATAATTTATTTATTTGATATTGGAAACCACATTAGTTGAGGCTGATTATCTCTTAAACTATGTTCCATCCGTATAGTGAATTTTTGTGCTTAGAGCTTATGCTCAATGTAAGCTAATGTGAGTGTGTACAATGTTTCATCCCTCACTAGTTGAATGAAATCCCTAACAAGAACATGGATTATGATTTATGATACGAACATGTGACTTTACAATGCGGATTTACAAAATATTTTATTGTTTAAAATAAAAAGTGGTCATGTGTGGATGTGTATTTTTTATTGTCATCCATGACATATATGTTAGAAATCTGTTATTTTTATAAATTATGGTCCTACTTCAATCAATCCCATGATTCCCTTAACAAAATCTCAAAAAATATTGCTTTGTGCTCCTAAACTTCCTAAACAGAAAAATCAATTTAAAACTATATGGAAGAAGCTCAGAAACGTAAAACTCTAACCAAGAGAATATATTAAATCCACCCTACCAAAATCAATGGTTCATAAGAAATCTCATAGGACTAAATAGATCATAATTTTTCAAGATGAGATTTATGAGTATTTTTTTTTTTTTCAAATTTTATAGTGGCATATTTTTATTTTTATTTGTTGAATGTTCAATTAATAATAACCAAGCTTTACTCTTCCTATCTACTTGCTAAGTGGATTTTCAAACCAAGCCTTATTTTTAATATTTCCCTCTTAACTCTTTGTTTATTTATTATTATTAATTTATATATGATATTACAATAAAACTAAATAAATCATAATAATAACTGAAGGGGCTGAATACGAAACGGGTTGGATCCAAACCTTGGGCCGGCCCAATCCACCAAAGCCTAAATCCAAGTGAGTTAGATGAACATATGGGCAAGCCATTTAAGCCCAACTCCATTACCAAGAGCCCACTCAAGTCCTCAAGCACTTGGGCTCAACTCGCAGTGGAAAGGCCAGTCCAGTTGCGATACTAGGCAAGGGCCGAACTGAAGGACTCATTCTATGGGCCAAGCTGACGGGTTGAACCCATCACCATACACAGATATCCAGATGGGCCAGCCCATCCCAACAATGGTCTCGCAGAAGGTCGAGCTGAAGCACAACAGCACCAAGCTGAGGGAACCTCTTGGAGAAACGTGGAAGTTGTGAGTATATGCATGTGCAAGTTGCCACCTTAGCTGGTCCCCTACACCTAGAATCACAGAAGCAGTTAAACCAACAGAATGTGGTTTGTTATCAGCATGACTACAATGAGTATATGCATTCTATGACAACTACCAGATGGTCCCCTCACCTTGGCAAGGCTAAAAGGAAACTTGGTAGCACCAGAGCTCCATGAAACCATCTTGGGAAACAAGCAAGGAGTTCTAGCCAAACCCCCCTTTTACTAAAAACTCAACTCTCTACATTTCTTCTCCGATTATTGATTCCCACACCGGAGGGTTATCCGGCCAACCCCGACCGGGCAGCTCTTACGGTGCTTCTTCCTGTAGAGACCTCATTCCTTGTATAGCCCAACCGAGTGCGGATCCCCGATCCACTTTCATCTAGTGCAGAATCTGGTACGCACAATTGGTTTGGTGAGCGTGGATCACTTTGTCGCTGAGCTCTGCACTCAGTTCCGGCGATGGAGATTGAGGACGTTCCACGTTCGACACATACTCCGCAGACGGAGAAGACAAAAGATAAAGTCTTGGCACTCCCGACAGTCTTGGAAGAACAAACTGGAAACAATAACCGGACCCCCGAATCCGTCGAGCATCAATTGCCCTTCGCTGGAGGTTCTTCTTATCACTTTCTTATGGAAAAGGATTACAGAGATCGAATCATAGACTCCATGGGGATGGAGATACAAGAGCTGAAAACACAACTCAAAAGGGTGCTGGGTGATCCAACGGAAAAGAAGACTGAAGCGAAACCCTCTCGCTTACGACGGAGGAGCTTATCCAGAGAGCCACCAATGAAGAAGTTCCCCAGAAATAAGTCTGGGCAGCAGAGCCAGCCAATCCCGGTACAAAGTGATGCGGCGAGCAGCCACACCCGTGGATCGTGCCGGAGAAGGGCTAAGAGGCAGAAGACGACTAGCCAATAGACCGAGTACCCTCCTCAAGACCTCCGTACTTGGCTGATTGGCAACAAGTAGAATGACCAACGTTGGGATCATCTAGACCGTACCATCCACCAGAGAGAGCACCGAGCGCTGGATAGGCTTGTCTCCTCCCCATTCTCTCCTAAAATCGAGGCCATGAGACCTCTAAAGAAATTTACGCCGCCAAAGTTCATGTCATACGATGGGAAGTCAGACCCGTTGACGCATATTAGCCATTATAGACAGATGATGTCTCTATGGAGCCGAGATGAGGCACTGATGTGCAAAGTCTTCCCGTCTAGCTTGGGAGAAACCGGACTTCGATGGTTCGATCGACTTCCCATTGGATCAATTTATGACTGAAAGCAGCTCTTCGAAGAGTTCTTAGCCAGGTTTGTCTCCAACACTAAGATTCCGAAAGAGCCGGATACACTGTTCAGTCTCCGAAAAGAGCAGGAAGAAACGCTGCGTAGTTATGCTAGGAGGTATTGGGAAGAATACAATGACTTAGAGGAAAACATTTGCAGTGAGCAGATGGCTGTTATGTCCTTCAAACATGGTCTGCGCCCGGAAAGTAAGTTGAGACAGTCACTTACCAAGCACCGGCCCACAGCACTGAAAGATTTACGTGCCAGGATTGAGCAGTACACTCGCCTCAAGGATGACCAAATCCCCATTGAGGTAGCATCCGCAGAACAAACAACTCGGCACAAGAAGAGAACGGACTGAGGGGAACACCGGGGATTCACAGTGAATGAGGTAGATAAGTCCAAATCTTATGAAGCAGTCGTGACCGTATTTAAGGAACCCATCTATCGTATCCTGGAAAAGATCAAGAGGGAGCCCTTCTTTATTTGGCCACCAAAAATGTTGGAAGATCCAGCTCGGCGTAATCAGAAGCTCAGATGCACCTATCACCAAGACAGGGGGCATATGACTCAGAACTGCAGAGCACTGAAGCAACACTTGGAAGACCTAGTAGCAGCTGGGCACCTCCGGGATTACATTGATCAGGATAAAGCAGTGATCGAGCCGAGAAACCCACTACCAGAACAGAACATCGAGCACCCACCTAGACTGATAATAAATGTGATCCATGGAACAGCGACCCAGGAGCACGAAGAGGCACTGAAAGAAGAGATTGCTAAGGCTGTGCAAATTCAACAGGTCATGTCAGTAGAGCCCGCATCAAAAAGGTACACACAGTATCCAAATCCCCCTTGTGCATTGTTTCGTTTACTAAAAAGGATTTAGAAGGCATACGACACCCACATACTAATGCATTGATTATAACTATGGGAATTGGGAAACGGTTTGACGTAAACGAGTCCTGGTAGATCAAGGCAGTGCAGCAAACATATTGTATTATGACTTGTTCAGAAAGCTCGGTGTGATACCCCTGTTCCGTATTATGCTAATTGATCCTCCTTATGCATATGATTATGTGTTTGATATGATTTTGAGTGCCATTTATATGAATATATGTGGTTTTGAATTTCTATCTATTCACCGTAGGAATATCTATTTGATTATTTGCTTTGGAATTTAAATTGAAGGCCTTATCAGCCACAGAACCTGAAATTGATTGCGCCATCGTGATTGGCATAATTTTTAGAGCCTACGGTGAAATTTGATTGAAAATTGATTCGAATCAAAATAATTAGATTCAGAACGACCAATTAAGTGCCCAACCACCTAATATTAAAATAATTGACTTAGTGGGGCTATATAAAGGGTCATATGCACTCAATCTCTCTCCTTTGGATTCATTTTGGCTGATTTTGGGCTCTTGAGTGTGAGAGAGCCGAATTAGAGGGAGATAGTGTAGGGAATTGAAGGTTTGGCTCAAGTTTGTGAAGAATTGGAGGATTAAACTCAAGAACTTGCTATAGATTGGAAGAATTAAGCCTCTAGGTGAGTAATCCATGAATTTGGAGTTATTATCTTGTGAATTCAAGTTTGAATAATGGTCAAGAACATGGATTGGGTTGATTATGAAGAAATTGAGTTGATTTTGTTGAATTGAAAGCCAATATGTGCATACATGTATGTAATTGCTTGAATTTGCATGTTTAAGTTTAAAATACATGATCCATGTAAGATTTTGGTTAGAGTTCATGCTTGTGATCACCATTTGCACCACTTGAGTTGATAAGGAGAGTTATATCTCACATGCATGTACAATTTATAAGAATATGAGCTTGAATGCATGAAATTGTTATGTTGAAAGTGAATTTGGTGTAGATTGGGACATGCATGTGATTAATTGGTGAAATTGAGCTTTATTGGGTTGTAATTTGGGGTTTATACCATGTTAGTACAAGTGTATTTGAAGTTTGAGCTATTACATGCAAGAAATGTTGGATAGAATGTCGAATTGAAGCTCAAGAACATGTTCTGGATTTTCCAGAATTTTGATTCCCGCTCGAGCGAGGAAACCGCCGCTCGAGCGTGAAATTCGTGTTCCCAGTACTTTTTGTAGACATGGTGTCCGCTCGAGCGGGGTAATCTCACGCTCGAGCGGGAAGCCATGTAGAGAGGCCTTCTGCTCGAGCGCCAGAGTTCGCGATCGAGCGTAAATTTGTTGCATCCAGTACTTTCGCAGGCCTCAAGGGTCCGCTCGAGCGGGGAAGTCCACGCTCGAGCGGGGACCCTGTTTTCAGAAATTTTGAAAAGACATTCTGAGTTTCGTTTTCCGTTCTCTTTCAATTCTAAGTACTCTTAGGCATGCATTGAGCATTGTAATTGAGTTAGAAGGATAAGAATAAAGCCTAGAGAGGAATATGTGAATTAAAGAAAGGATTGAATCGGTTGTGACCCATATGTGTTATATGATGTGTAGGGTCAAGCTCCAGGCCAAATCAACCAGCCGATCACTGTGAGTAATATCTTACCAAAGATATCTGAAATGTGTTGTTGTCCAATTGCTTACTTCTATGTAAGTTTTATAAGTTCGTTGATTTGATGGATATGTTGCTGTCCAATTGCTTACCTCTATGTAAGTTTTATAAGTTCGTTGATTCGATTGGTGGACAATGTTTGCTATACCAAATGAGTGGGCCAGAGGCCAGTTTGATCTGAATAATAGAGTGAATGGGCCAGAGGCCATTTTGACAAGAATGAATGAATGGGCCAGAGGCCGTTTTGACATGAATGAATGGGCCAAAGGCCGTTTTGACATGAATGAATGGGCCGGAGGCCGTTTTGACATGAATGAATGGGCCAGAGGCCGTTTCGACATGAACGAATGAATGGGCCAAAGGTCAGTTTGTCATCTGAATGGGCTAAAGACCATTTTGACACAAATGAAAGAATGAATGGGCCAAAGGTCGTTTTGACACAAATGAAAGTTTGACATGATAGTATGAATGGGCCAAAGGCCAATTTGACATAAACGAATGGGCCAAAGGCCAATTCGACATGAATGAATGGGCCAAAGGCCAATTCGACGTGAATGAAAGTACGAATGGGCCAAAGGCCAGTTTGACCTGAATGATACTAATGAATTGGGCCCGAGGCCGTATGATGTGTTTGGAACCGCAGCTACCTAACTTACGTATGTCTATGTATGTATGTATTAGTTAGAAATATAAATTGGGCCCAAGGCCGTTTGATGTATATTGTTCCAATGTATATTCTTTATTTGATATTATTCACTGGGCTTTCGCTCACGCTCATTCATGTGTTTGTAGGTGAGCCAAGAGAGGTCTAGACCCAGCCTCAGTGAAGTCTGTGTGGAACAACTAAGGTTTGAAGAGTCAGCCCTTGTGTCTTACGCACGAGACATGTCTTCGCCCTTTTGCCATTCTATACTATTTTACGTGTTGGCAAGGACTTTGGTTTATGTCTGTGTATAGTTTTGTTTGGCTGACTTAGATTTGAATGATCCTGTCTGTCTGTACAGAACTTTATGTTACTATACTTTCTGCTGTGAGTTATTAACACATGTATGTATGGAATGTTATGATGTGCATATAAGCACGGCTCTATGGACAAAGTTTTAAATCTGCTTCCGTTTGGCCCCTTTACTCTGATGAGTTTCGTCTTATTTGGTTTGAGGCCATAGGTAATCTCGTGATTACTGGCCGGTTATGGCCTTAACCCATAGGGGTGGGTTTGGGTCGTGACAGAGTGGTATCAGAGCACGAGTTAATAACTCACACACTTGTCCAAAAGAGAAATAAGCATCTAGATAAGATCTAGGATGCATTCATGTGATAAGTGTGAATTTGAAAGCATCAAGAGAACGCTTAAATGTTCAATATGAACGATTATGTATTATAAGTTTGTGATTCGCTTGCATTGCAAAATGTTTGAATACGTATGCTCTTTTGTATATGCATACCTATGAATCTTTTGTATAAACTATAATGCAAGTTTAATCAAATGGTGAGAACATATGATTATATGAGATATGAATTGTTGCACTAATGTGTACAACGAGTTGTTTTGTTATAATGCACATACATGAACATATGAATCATGCAAAGTTGCATATGTGCATTCGATTTTACAAATGGGTGTTTATGTGGAATATGATTTAAGTATATGATTACTTAGTAAATGCTCAGCATGCGATGTCTGACAAGTATACAATCATCTGTTACGTATGTGATTAATCGTGTCTTGACGGTACGTAAAATGAGAATATAACAGTGTACCTATGTGTAGTTGTGATTATTTCTGTATCGAGCATTCCAGTACTTGGCAAGGCTTAATAAGAGTTTGTGTAGATTGTGGATAAAGTAAGGGCATATGAGTTGGCAGACTCTTCCACAGCCCGACTTGATGGACTGGAAGAATAGTACAAGAAATGGCAAGGATTTTAAGACAACAACGTCAGTTGCCGCTACGGCAAGAACCTTTGCCACCACCAATGTAGGAAATGCCGAGGAGTTTGTTATTAGATTTCTAGGGCTTGTTATAGAAGTGGTAAAATGGACCGTATGGTAAGGAACTGTCCCCAAATTGAACAAAATGTGAATAAATCTTTCGCCTCAGCTAGATTCGTACCAATGGTAGGAACTACTAATCAGGATAGAGTAATTACACTCATCCCAGAAAGCACTTGGAATACTACGACCGCTATCCCAAGTATCTATACTGTTTATAAACGAATGCTTATGTGTTGACTGATTCTAAATTAGTACATGTGTACATCTTTGCTTGGGATATTGTTTGATTCGGATTGGTATATTCTTTCATATCTGCTGCTTGTGTATCTAGATTGGTTAGACCCACCAGATCGAGACCGTATTCATTGAATGTATGTGTTCCATTTGGGAAATTTGTGAAATACGTATTGGGATATCGATTAACTCTGCACATACACATGTACATCTAAACCTATGCTCAAGGTGATCTGTTATATTACTGTCTTCAATAACTAAACCACTGGAACTATGACTTTGTGATTGTGTGACTGGGTTGAACACCCCAAATAACGAACTCTATAAATTGCGAATGGGCCAAAGGCCAGTTTGTCATCTGAATGGGCCAAAGGCCATTTTGACACAAATGAAAGTTTGACATGATAGTATGAATGAGCCAAAGGCCAATTTGACATAAACGAATGGGCCAAAGGCCAGTTCGACATGAATGAATGGGCCAAAGGCCAATTCGACGTGAATGAAAGTACGAATGGGCCAAAGGCTAGTTTGACCTGAATGATACTAATGAATTGGGCCCGAGGCCGTATGATGTGTTTGGAACCGCAGTTACCTAACTTACGTATGTCTATGTCTATGTATGTATTAGTTAGAAATATAAATTGGGCCCAAGGCCGTTTGATGTATATTGTTCCAATGTATATTCTTTATTTGATATTATTCACTGGGCTTTCGCTCACGCTCATTCATGTGTTTGTAGGTGAGCCAAGAGAGGTCCAGACCCAGCCTCAGTGAAGTCTGTGTGGAACAACTAAGGTTTGAAGAGTCAGCCCTTGCGTCTCACGCACGAGACACGTCTTCGCCCTTTTGCCATTCTATACTATTTTGCGTGTTGGCGAGGACTTTGGTTTACATCTGTGTATAGTTTTGTTTGGCTGACTTAGATTTGAATGATCCTGTCTGTCAGTATAGAACTTTATGTTACTATACTTTATGCTGTGAGTTATTAACACATGTATGTATGGAATGTTATGATGTGCATATAAGCACGGCTCTATGGACAAAGTTTTAAATCTATTTCCGTTTGGCCCCTTTACTCTGATGAGTTTCGTCTTATTTGGTTTGAGGCCGTAGGTAATTTCATGATTACTGGCCGGTTATGGCCTTAACCCATAGGGACGGGTTTGGGTCGTGACACTCGGTCTCTCTAAGCAGCACCTCACCCCAACGGCAGCTCCATTAGTCAGCTTCAATTTACAGCCAGAATGGCCACTTGGCAGAATAGTGTTGCCAGTTGTGGCAGGAACGAAGACCCTCTAGATAGAGTTTCTAGTTATTAATACACCTTCCCCTTATAATGCCATACTTGGCCGTCCATGGATTCACCAAATAGAAGCGGCCCCTTCAACCTTCCACCAGCTCATCCGTTTCCCAACAGAACACGGAGTATAGCAGATCTCAGGGGATCAAGTTGCGTCCAAACATTGCTTCATGGCGGCATTAAAGGCTAAGCAACTTTGCAACCTGGTACAGACAGTGGAAGTGGCCGAACAGCCAGTCTTGGAAGATGTAGGGGGAGCCCCAAAGGAAAAGATGGTAGAGGATTTGGAGAAAGTCTTGGTAAATGAGGACGATCCAGAAAAGTACTTCCTTATCAGTACCTCGCTGGGCACTGATGAGAAACTTCAGCTGCTTGAATTGCTGAGGGAAAATATGGAGGTATTCGCATGGTCAGCATATGATACTCCAAGGTTGAACCCAGAATTTGCTTGCCACAAACTCAACATCAACCCTTCCGCTCAGCCTGTTGTACAGAAAAGTTGGAGGTCCTCAGTTGAGCATACTAAAGCAGTAATTACCGAAGTCAAAAAACTCCTGACATCAGGAGCGATCAGAGAAGTTCAGTACCCATAATGGCTATCCAACACAGTTGTAGTAAAAAAGAAGAACGGAAAATGGAGAGTCTGCGTTAACTTCACCTGCCTAAACAAAGCTTGTCCCAAAGACAATTTTCCACTGCCTCGCATCGATCAATTGGTAGACTTAACAATAGGGCATGAGCGGATGAGCTTTCTGGACGCTTATAGCGGTTATCACCAGATACCACTGTTTGGTTCGGATCAAGAGAAGACAGCATTTATCACTCCAAGGGGCACTTATTGCTACAAAGTAATGTCGTTCGGCCTCAAGAACGCTGGTGCAACCTATCAGCGAATGATCACTCGATTATTCAAGGACCAACTTAGAAAGACCATGGAAGCTTATATAGATGATATGGTAGTAAAAAGCAAGCTCGCTACAAACCACCTTGCAGACTTAAGAGAAGTCTTTGGTATCCTGAAGAACCATCAGCTTCGCTTTAATGCCTCAAAATGCACTTTCGGGGTAGAAACAAGGAAGTTCTTGGGTTATATGGTCACTCACAGAGGAATCGAGGCGAATTCGAACCAAATCAAAGCAATACAAGAGCTTAAAGTACCAACGAAGGCTAAAGAGCTGCAAAAGCTAGTCGGAATGGCGGCCACCCTGAATCGGTTCATCAGCAAGTCTTCAGATCAGATGAAGCCTTTCTTCCAGCTATTGAGAAAAAAGGCAGCGTTTGATTGGAGTCCTAAATGTACTGAAGCATTATAAAGTCTTAAAAGATACCTCAGTACACCATCTCTTCTGTCCACTCCAGAACCAGGAGAGGAGTTGTACCTATATCTAGCAGTCTCAGATCACGCCGTAAGCGCGGTATTGATTCGAGAAGTTAATAAGGAGTAGAGGCCAGTTTACTACGTTAGCAAGACTTTACTAGATGTCGAGACACAGTATCTACCCTTGGAAAAGTTAGCTTACGCATTACTTATCGCCTCGAGAAAGTAACAACATTACTTCCAGGGGCACACCATCAATGTCCTCACTGAATTCCCCCTCAGATCTGTGTTCAGCCGAGCAGATTTCTCTGGCTGAATAACAAAGTGGGCGGTAGAACTTGGTGAGTTTGACATTCGATATGAACCCAGGACAACAATCAAGGCCCAGGTCTTGGCAGATTTCGTCGCAGAATTCGCTCCCACCCAGAGTACCGATACTGAGAACTCCAGTTCAGCACCGACGCCACACACCACCGAACTGGGAAAACAATGTGCTTCAGAAGCATGGAAACTCTTTATTGGAAACATCTGGCAGCTCTATGTCAACGGATCATCCAATAACCGAGGTTCGGGCTGGGGTAGTACTTATGTCACTAGGAGGGTTTATTTGGGAGTAAGCTCTGAGGCTCGGCTAAAAGGCTTCTAACAATGAGGCGGAACACGAAGCACTGTTGGCTGGCTTATGCAGTGCCGAACACTTCAATGCAGAGTAACTTCTCGTTTTTAGCGATTCACAATTGGTGGTAAACTAGCTTTCTGGGGTCTATGAAACACGAGACGGAAGAATGGCTATGTACGCAGGTAAGGCCAAAGATTTACTCAAAAAATTTTGATCCATACGAGTGGAACGAATCAATCGAGACAAAAACAGCCATGCTGATGCTCTGGCTTGCCTCGGCTCATCAGTAGATACCAAAGATGCCAAAAAAGTTTGGGTTGAGTTTGTGCCAGAACCAAGCATTGCACCTCTAGTCCTCTGTAGCAACTTAGAGCCAAGCTGGATGGATCCAATACTTATTTTTCTAAAATCTGGCACTTGTAGACACCCCATTTTTGACCGTCCTCAAGACTTGGACGTCACCGTTTGAACATTTGGTGATTATCCATGTTTGTGTTCGTTTGGAGTTCCCGGAGGTCTCGGCTACGCGCCCTGCCTCAGGATCTCCGAACTCGACCATTTTGTGTCTGGTTTTGCACCAAACACTTGTGTTTTGCCTTGGAGGGGTAGGGAATGCCTTGTGAGGCATCCCCACACACCACCGGCAGTGGCTAGAAGCCACCGGCTGGTTTTTGTTGCTACCGGCAATATATATTGCCGGTCGGCACTCTTTGTTGCCGGTCGGCACTCAATTTTGTCAAAATGACAATTTTGAGTGGCCGACCACTGTTCATCTACTTTTTGTAGATATTTTGTGCCAGCTGTGATATCTGGCACCCACTCTATTCCCCTCCATACACGTGTATGGAGGGATTTCCCTCTTGAATGGCTTGTTTTGTAAGCTTTACAAGAGGGAATTGCCTATTCTGGAGAAGGTCTTCTCTTGGCATTAGGTTAGACACTTGTTAGACATTTTAGACAACTTTGGAAAAGCTTGAGTTCTAGGGTTAGAGTTAGATATATTTCCTATCTCTATAAGTGTGTGTTTTGTGCCATTTTTGCTCACACACACACACTAACACACTATCTCTTGGACTTGAGACTCTTGGAGGCTTGTTTGAGTGTTTTGGAGGTGGATTCAAGCCAAGAAGGGCTGTTGGAGCATCATTTGTGAAGGTGGTCTTCAAGGGTAAGAAACTTCCCTTTTATTCTCCATTTTTGCATCCTATTTCTACCTATCTTAGAGCTGATTTTGTGTTTAGTGTATAACATAAAAAAGTTCTGTTTTTAGGCCCTCTTGATAGTTTATTAAGAGTGTTTTGTGCTTTGGGGAAGTTTGACCCCTCTTAGGCCTTTCAAGGCCCTTGTTTTGTGCCTTTTTGTGCAAGTTTCGAAACTTTGGTGTTTGGGCCTCTTCACCACTGAAATCTTGAGGGATTTCAGTGGTGGAGATGGTGCCTTGAAGTCTCCAAAAGGGGAGGGCCACCCCCTCTCCTTGTTGTCCTTGAAATGGACCATTTTTGGCCTCTTGAGGGAGCCTATGTTAGAGTGTGTGTTGAGCATGCCATGGCTGTATTTCATGCTTATATTGCCATGTTATAACTTTGTATTAAGTTGGTTTTGGTACTCCATGCATGTTTAGTATAGTTGCCATGTAATGCCTCCTTGATCCCTTAACATGTCTTAGGTTGTTAGCCTTTATTCGAGCATGTTTTAGGCTTAGCCTTATGAATGTTATGTGCTTATTTTGCCATGCTTTAGGTCTATCCATAGTTGTTTGGGTCGATTTTGGCATGCTTAGTATAGCTCCTTTGCATTTGTGGCTTGTCGGGCTTGTATGCCTCAAGTATGTGAATGTGTAGCATGTGTTGATTGCATCATTTTGGTGGTTTGGAATCATCCAACATGTAATTTCAGTCCCTTTGGCATGCTCATATGCTTGCCTTAGTCGCCTCTTTGTTGCTTTGAGAGCATGTGTTGTATGCCCTATGTTTTGACCATTGTGCATGCCTTTGAATTTGAATCATTTAGATGCCATCTAGGTGGTCTTTTGGGCTTAGTTTTATATGTTAAAACTCTGTTTTTGGTCACCTAAGTCTTGCCATGTGTGGTTGTACTAAGTGTAGTTCGTTGCCTCTTTGGTGAGCCTTGAATACTTGGGCCATTTGCATGCTTTTGTTTATCTTGTTTGAGTCGGTTTGGCACCTCTTCTAACATGATTTCAGAGCTCAACTTGCATGCTAATTGTTCATATTTGTGCCCTTTTAAATGTGTTTAAAAGTTGCCCCATTATGCTTTAAGTATTGGACCATCAGTACTTGCATGTGTGTGTGCATTTTGGCCTTCACTTCCTTGGTTTTGGCCACTGATTTTAGGCCTAATTAGAGTTGCCTAGATCATGTTTAAGTCCACATTTTCATTGGTTGCATGCTTGCTTGTATGCTTGTATAAGTGCCTTGCATTGTCCATATTGCATACTAGCCAACATGTCTAGGATTGCATTGCATTGTGCATGCTTGGCCTCTTGAAGTGAGTGTGATAGAGGTTAGGCTTCCTTGTGTGATTATATGGTTTGCATGCATTTGAAATTGAAGTGTACACTCGATTCTTTAGGCCATCATGCATGGAAATGCGTGATTGGTGGCCCGAGAATCAAGACACATCCTCCCTTGAGTCATTAACATGATAGGGAGTGTGATTGGTGCATAAATAGCTTGAATTGCATTGTCATGCAAGATTTCGCCCTCTGCTGCTGTGAGTTGCAGGTTCTGCAGGAACTTATTGCCGGCCGGCAGTATTTAGTGCCGACCGGCAGTCAATCGATGGCCGGTGGATATATTTTGTGCCGATGGCCACATCCTAGTGCCGGTGGTCATTTTACTTGGCCGGTGGGATTCCCCAGTGTCCTGAGAGGCATTTCTGAGATTTTGGCAGTTTTCAAAGGAGCAAAGCAGGGAAAACAGAGGCAGACTATGCATGGCAGTGCGATTCCGAGCAAATCCCGAGCATGCGCTACATCTGACCCGCTTCCCGAGGGTTTTACTGTTTTAATTAGATTAATTAATTTGTTAATTTAATTGATCTGTAATATTTAATTAGCTTGCGTAGTTAATTAATTTGTATATTCTTTTGGTCCCTCCGAGCGAGGGCAATTCTGTAATAAGTGTGCGTGGGTGTGTGTATGTCTTCCAACCCCACATCTTTCTTCCCTTTTATTTACCTGCTTATGATGGTAGATTAGGGCACGTCTATTTTAGCATACCTTATGCAATGCATGCGTGCATCCATGCATTTGTTTACATGCACTAGGCTCGGTACATCACATAAACCGCATTGTATCTTCAAATCTAACTTGAATACGTGCATCGAATGATTGCATTTCGCATGCCATTTTAGGGTTAGCCGAGCCTATCCTAATCACATTCTGCATGCGATACATTAGTCACTCTAACATGAACTAGGACATGCATGTTTGCTGACTAGTTTATTGTTTTGGCACGGAGTACGATGTAAGTATTTTCGCTTTAGCATATCGCATGCGTGTGAATGTTGCCATGATAGTATGCTTACCATGTGGCTAAGTGCTTATATGAGATAAATTGTTTGAATGCCTGTGGGTGAAGGTTGGATTGTTTGAGTTGGGAAAACTCATTGAAATCCGCGTTTTAGCCTACTTGCGAGTAGCAATTTCCAAAGCGCTTTTCAAAACAAACGGATATGCAATGCTTGTTTCCAAATTAGGCAATCTAGTCTATACTTGTTTGCTGCGCGCATAACATAGTAATTCTAGGCTAATAACCGGAATAAGAACACATAACGTTTCCAAAATCGGATATCATGGTTAGTAGAGGCCGGTCTTCGGACCGGGCGAAAGGGGGTGCTCATAGCTGACCTTCCCCGATCGTACCCAAGCTCCCGAGCCAAGACATTTGGTGATGACGGACACGTGGCCTTCGGCACCGAGTCAGGGTTTCCTAAATTTTTCCATAAAAAATATTTAGGTGGCGACTCTGTATCTGGCAAAGCAGTCCATGTTTGGCACTTCTTTTCAAAAATCTGCTTTCTCAAAAACGATTTGCCGGATTTGGACTCTTTGGTTCAGATTACGAACCGTGACAAATTGAGTCCGAACTGTAGAGTGAAGCCCAACGGCGCGTCTACAGCACTCTCCTTGAAGATAAAAAAGGAAGCTAACAAAATCAGACATAGGTCAGCTTGGTTTTGGATCTCACCATCTGGGAAGCTGTACAAACGCTCCTATCTTGGACCTTATCTTCTATGTGTGCATCCAAATCTGGTCGAAAATGTTCTCTATGAAATTCACGATGGGATTTGTGGATGCCACGTTGGTGGAAGGTCATTGGCGCACCGAGCCCTCACTCACGGGTACTGGTGGCCACAGATGCAACAAGATGCACAACAGTATGTTCAGAAGTGCGATAAATGTCAAAGGTTCGCTCCACTAATTCATCAGCCAACCAAAACTCTACTCCACTCACCAGCCCGTGGCCCTTTGCCCAATAGGGTCTGGATATTGTCGGACCGTTGGTACGAGGCACTGGGAACAGACGATTTTTCATCGCCCCAACCGACTATTTCACTAAGTGGGTTGAAGTCGAAGCACTAGCAAGTATCAAAGAAGCGGACACAAAGCGGTTCGTCATGAGGAACGTAGTGGTGCGTTTCGGCATCCCGCGGGTACTGATTGCGGATAATGGAACACAGTTCAATGAAAAGATCTTCAGAAAGTTTTGTGCCGACCTTAGAATCGAATATCGGAACTCTTCTCCAGGGTACCCACAAAGTAATGGGCAGGCAGAAGCGTCAAACAAAACCATTATCAACGGAGTAAAGAAACGGCTTGAAAATGCAAAAGGAAAATGGGTAGAAGAGTTACCCTACATGTTATGGGCGTACCGAACCACAGCACGGCGCTCAACGGAGGAAACACCTTACTCCTTGACTTATCGAATGGAGGCCATCATTCCACTCGAAGTAGGTCTCCCAACCCTCCAGTCTGAATTGTTTGAAAGCACCAGTAATGAGGAGGCTATTGCATAAGCACTGGACATGGCAGAAGGCCGAAGAGAAGCAGCACTGATCAGACTTGTAGCATATCCGCAGCAGCTCATCAAGAGTTTCAACCAAAAGGTTTTTCCAAGGCAATTCATGCCTGGAGAACTGGTTTTGAGGAAAGTTATGGATCACAAAAGGGTGCCTGGCGAAGGAAAACTTGGGCCTAACTGGGAAAGTCCCTACAAAGTCACAGTTGTTGCTGGAAATGGAGCTTACTACGTAGAGGATCTTAAAGGCCGAGCCATACCTCGGCCCTGGAATGTAGCAAATCTCAAGAAATACTATCAGTAGAATTAAACCCCAACTTCTCTATCAGGATGTAAAGACATTTATCTTTTGGCCAATACAAATGCCTCCCCACTTCTCTCAAGACTATTAAATTTTTGTAATTAGCTTTGGTACTAACCAAACGGAAATAGCTTTGATTTTATCAAATGGAATTAGCTTGGATGTTTATCAAACGGAATTAGCTTTGGTGTCCACCAAACGGAATTAGCTTTGATGTTTATCAAACAGAATTAGCCTTGGTACTTACCAAACAGAAATAGCTTTGATGTTTATCAAACGAAATTAGCTTTGATGTGTATCAAACGAACTCAGCTTTGGTTTTAACCCAAATGGACTTAGTTTTAGAATGACTGAACTGAATTAAAATTTAGTTAGCACTCAAACATGCCAAGTGGAACTGCTTGGTGGAATTATGTTTGGCAACTAAATTGGACTTTAGCCAAGTGGAATTGCTTGGTGGAAACCGCACTAACATATCTTAAGTAAACATCTCTGAGTCTACAAAATCTCTTAAGTATTGTCACATCAACACTTCAGTACTGCTGCATACAAACAGAGTTGGAATAGACTAGGCTAAATTCCATCGGGAGCAAACTTCCAACACTAGTCTTACTCAACTCCAACTGGGGGCAAACAATTGTTTTTTCAAACTGACCTGGACCTGAGTAAGACACCTCTTCATACCTTTATCCCATTCAAATGCACTTATGCTATCAAAGTTGCAACAGACTTAAGCAGCCCTACCTAGAGAGCACAGTCTTCAGCATTGATCTTACTTAGCTCCAAGTGGGGGCAAACAATTGTTTTTTAGAACCAACCTGGACCTAAGTAAGACTCTCTTCCTTTCATTACAAAATCAAGCACAGTAATGCAACATATTCATTAATCAGACCGAGCACCTGTTCGGCCGCGAGGTCCCAACAGTGCTCGGCCGAGGGCAAACAGTACAGAACTAGACGGAGCATCTATTTTTACACAGTACAAAACCAGACCAGCATCTGTTCGGCCCCAAGGTCCCAACAGTGCTCGGCCAGGGGCAAACAGTACAGAAAACATTCAGATGTAAAAGCCAGAAAGCATCAGATTGCAAAATCAAAAGGAAAATTCCATCATCCAACAAAGGCACAGATGGCCTTATAACCAGCAACAAAGAAAAGAAAAGAAAAAAGAAAAACTGTCTTGGCAAGTGTAAAGAAGAGAACTCGTCAAGGGGACCAAGCCACAGTACATTAAAACAAAAGAAAGTCCAAAAAGCAAAAACTTCAAATCTTTCCAAAGAAAACTTCACCTTTCATCAACAGAGGGAACCTCAGGAGCAGTGTCCACGATTTTGTCCAAGCCGTCTTGGGGAGGAAAAGTAAAGGCAACTCCAACTTCCTGAGAAGTGGAAGCTTCCTTAACCATATCTCCCGCAGCTTCAGTCTCCAAGGTTCCACCCCCTTTAACTTTCACCGTCTCAATGGCAACATCACTCTCCTGAGTCTTGTTTACAAAATCAATTTATGGGGAAACCTCAGCCGGAAGAACTACAGGGGTAGAAACAATCTTTGAACCCAAGGACCTTGAGGGAACTGGGACATCTTGAAATAGGGGAGAGCCTTCAGGAACCAGAGCAGCGACTAGAGCACTCGACCAACCCTTCAGAAAGAGCTTGTCTCGCAGCACCAACACCTTCTCTTTATGGGCAGCCCCAGTCTTATCCCAACCTTGTCGCCAATACTTAGCCTCCAACACAGAATGCTCAGCAGCCATCATCCCGATAACGGCCTCCAACTCTGCCACTTTTCCTTCAAGCTGGGCCCGCACGCCAATGGCAGCCTCCTTTAACTTCTCAGTTGAGGCAGCAACCTTGTTCAGACGGAACGTCTCCCTCTCAGCAGTTCGACGTCCTTCTTTCTCGGCCTCCAGACTCACCGTCAGTCTCTCAGTGTTCATAGCGGCCGCCAGTACGACCTTTTCCAGTTCCTCCGCTCGGGTGATGGACAGATGCATCCTCTGAATACACTACAATGGATTACAAAGTATTAAAAGAAAGAGAGCAGCAGCATAACACCAAAAACAAGTGAAACAATAACGCACTTACAGCAGTCATCATCTGAAGGGTCCCCTTCAGAATAGGAATGTCGTGGGGCCCATTATGATCAGCCATGTCTACCGGCATCAACAGGGCCTTGGTTAGGTCAAAAGTAAAATCTCTAGAAGCAACAATTGAATCAGAAGTAGAAATGGGCCTGCCTTGGTGCAGCATTGGCGGCTCCCACTTCTCAAATGCCTCATCCTCAATAGGATCTTCGGAAGCTTCTCCAACCACTGCCTTGCCAGTCTCTCTCCTCTTCTTTTTCTTCACTCTTGCAGCAACCGAAGCAGAGGGCTCGACAGCAATAGCATGAGTTCTAGAAGCTCACACCTCCAATTTCACATCCACGAGGCTCTTCGCCAAAGGAGTCCCTAAAGCATCAGAGAAGCCAAAAGCCTCAGCCTCCAAATCTACTAGCACATTTCTCTTCGACACAGACCCACCCCTTGCGAAACTGGGGGCAAGAGAGGGCGTTCTTTCAAGCAGTGCACCCTGGCTTCGGCGACGATTCGTAACCAGAGGAGTGAGGGATGTACCGGTCTCAGTGTCAGAATCTAGAAGGGATGCAGCAAGCCACGCCTTCTTCGGAATGATGGAGCGGTAAGTCGCTTGGTAATCCAAAAACTTTGGTACGGACCTTTTCTTGTATCTCAGAACAGCTTTGATGGCCTCAGCGTTTTCTCGGTTCGACCTGCGCTGAAAACGGGAAGCCTCTGCAAAAAAGAAGTACCACATTAAAGCAATGTCCAAAACAAAGGCAAGAAATACAAAAGACACTAGAGGAAGGATTCGAACCTGGGTAGCCATCCTTCAGGGGCATCCGTTCGGACTGGAATTCAGTCCCAGCAGGGAACTCCCAGTTGCCACCAACTTATAGAAAATCATCATTGTGTTTGTCTGAATCGGGCAAACCGGTCACCAGATGACAATTGATCGAACGAACACGCAAGTAATACGTGCTATGATCCTTATTGTGCGAGAGAGTGTAGCACCCAAAATGTGCCATATCAAGATTCAAACCCAACCGCTTGTTGAGAGCGGACACACCATAGACGACACGAAATAGGTTAACGAACACTTGCATTGGGGTGAGTTGAACCTGGTGCAGAAATCGGCGCACCAAAGGGTCGAGGGGAAACCGAACCCCTCCCTCAACGATGGATGCAATCGGAAAAGTGACAGTATTCGTAGTGCCCATACGCTTGGCATCGACCTTTGCCAGCGAAAGGGTCACATCATCGGGGATATTATAGTTACAATGAAACATGGCCATGGCCTCAGGAGTATCAACTAATAAGCGAAATTTTCCCATTAAACCAAACCTAGTGGTACAAGGGTAGAACTCAGATATTAAGATGTGGAACACAATGGAGCAAGGGCCAAACGAGATGATTAAAATAGAAAAAGATAGGGGAAGAAGGATCGCAAGAGAACTTACAGAGATTAGAGCAGCGGTGGCGAACGAACGGCGCTGAAGCAAAAGCAGCAGCGGAACGTTTGGACAGAGCACCAACGAGATTGGCTCAGAAGAACGGAAAGGGTTTTTTGAAACTCTCTAGAAGAATTAAAAGAAGATAAAGGGTTTTGGATTGATAGCCCAGAGCATTTATTGCACCAGCCAGCGTGAAGGTACACGAAGCACGACCATCGGTATGGAATTGACCCACTATCTCTGCACACCTATCCTACGTCGCCATGTGTCACCACGAAAAGACGCATACAGGGGTTGTGTGTCAGGATTGAACCGTCACCAAGGCTGAACTAGGGCAGAACCGAAGCGACACGACGCTTGGGGTACAGAACAATAGCTCCCCCCAAGGGGAACCTTAGCGCGAGCTATGGGGCAAATGAAGGGGCTAAATACAAAACGGGTTAGATCCAAACCTTGGGCCGGCCCAATCCACCAAAGCCTAAATCCAAGTGAGTTAGATGAACATATGGGCAAGCCAATTAAGCCCAACTCCATTACCAACAGCCCACCCAAGTCCTCAAGCACTTGGGCCCAACTCGCAGTGGAAAGGCCAGTCTAGCTGCGATACTGGGCAAGGGCTGAACTGAAGGACTCATTCTATAGGCCGAGTTGACGGGTAAAACCCATCACTATACACAGATATCTAGATGGGCCAGGCCATCCTGACAATGGTCTTGCAGAAGGTCGAGCTACAGCACAACGGCACCGAGTTGAGGGAACCTCTCGGAGAAACGTGGAAGTTGTGAGTATATGCATGTGCAAGTTGCCACCTCAGCTAGTCCCCTACACCTAGAATCACAGAAGCAGTTAAACCAGAAGAATGTGGTTTGTTATCAGCATGAATATAATGAGTATATGCATTCTATGACAACTGCCAGATGGTCCCCTCACCTTGGGCAAGGCTAAAATGAAACTTGGCAGCACCAGAGCTCCATGAAACCATCTTGGGAAACAAGCAAGGAGTTCTATATAAATTACATTAACTTCACATTGAAGGTAACTGATCTAAGCCAAACCCCCCTTTTACTAAAAACTTAACTCTTTACATTTCTTCTCCGATCATTGATTCCCACACCGGAGGGGTTATTCGGCCAACCCCGGCCGGGCAACTCTTACGGTGCTTCTTCCCGCAGGGACCTCATTCCTTGGATAGCCCAACCGAGTGCGGAGCCCCGATCTACTTTCATCTAGTGCGGAATTCGGTACGCACAATAACAATGAAGATTAAATATTGCATAATATATACAAAAAAAAACTCTGAAAATGGGAGAGAGAAACCCCAATAAATATATATGGAAATAAGACTTGCACGCAAGTATGAAGATTTGAAACCACTAACCTCCAAATGAAGTGTAAGAGTTTTGGCCAAGCGAAATCTTATCCTCTTAACTTGTACGTCGAAAATATCAACTTAAACTTGTAGAATCTAATGAGATTGGGTTGATATGGGTATGGCAAGACATGTAACTCGATTCAAGTATAGAAGTAAAAAGGATGCAACTGAAACCAGTCAAATAGGGTTAAGAGTCCTAAACTTAATTTGAAGTATAGATAGATTTGTGTAAACTCGACCAAAGCTAGACCTCTACATTGTATTGATTTTGTTGAGCTTAAATCCAGAAAATTGACTTACCAATACTAAGTACAATTGTTCAATTATATATCAATATGGTTATTCGGCATCGTGGTCATTTCACACCACAAGATCTTTATTTTTACATTGAAGTATCATCTAATCATATGTAAAAATACAATCAGTATTTTATTAAAAATTTGTAGAAAAATGGTATTGCAATTTGATAGAAAAAAAAATATATATTAATAACAATAGATATGAAAAATTACAAATAAGAGAAATCTCTATAAAATTACAAAACTACCATTCCTTTCTCTCTTCCCATCCTTTCTTATCTTCCCTCTAAAAACCTCCACATACCCACCAGTACTCCTCTCTAGCCGTGGCAGTGGTGGCACTAGCACTCATTCCTTTACCTTTATCGCCTCTGCCAATCTCTCATATGTCCTTCTCTAACTACCCTAGATCTTTCTCCACTCTTTTCTGAGTACTCTAGTCCCTCTCTAACCTCTTAGCCCGCCCTTCTCCTACATCCCCCACTCATTTTCAACCATTTCCCCTATCCTTCTGTCTTACCTCCCCCACATGATTTCTCCTACGCAACTCTTCTCTCCCGAATTCCACCCCCCTCTCTCTCTCTCTTTCTCTCTCTCTCTCTCTCTCTCTCTCTCTCTCTCTCTCTCTCACACACACACACACACAGAGTATGTATAAGCGGCTAAGTTTTGAGATTATAGATCAAGGTGGCTAGGATTAGGGTTTGAGATTGCAGATCATGACTAGGGTTTGATCTTCACTATCTTATACATATAATATGTATAGAGGACTAGGGTTTGAGATTGCAGCATGTTTGAGAAGATGACAAAGGAGAAGGATATAAAAGAAGAAATATGTTGACGATGGAAGTTGGTGTGAAGAGGTTGTGGGGAAGGAATCAAGAGGAGGAGGCAAAGCATAAAGATGGGCAAGAGGTTGCAAAGGTTGTAACGCCCCGAAGAAATAACACAATATAGACTCAATAACTTCCAATTACATTATCCTGTTTCCAAATCAATTACTTCTATTGCTTAATGTATACAGATAATAAAGCCTCAACATTGACATCATCATTAAATCTCTAACATTTGTATTCATTAAACTCAAGAGATTTACAAAACAATATTCCACATGCGGTTATAATGCAACATTCCTAGAATATGAATCTACAGCATGTGGCACAATATGTCAAACACAATTCAATGCCCTCAAGGGCTACAATTTCCAAGGCTTATGCCCGGTTATACAAAATAATGGTTTTCAAACCCATATATGTAAAGCCTTAGCTTGTCAAAAATAATTACAAGAAAAAGGAAAAGAGCCTTGTACTCTCAAAATACATTCCACGCCTTTAACTCGATAGGATCACCACATCCTTTCCCACACAAAATCCCATAGGGTGAGCACAAAGCCCAGTAGGAAGATCTTAACAAAGTATATACATTTTATACAGTCTCTTGAGATGAATGCATGTGTCATGTCATGCTCAAAAACATACATCTCTATTTTTTGAAACTTTTGTACACAATGCAATTTGAAGATACAACAATTCAATAACTTCAATGTAGTTCAAGGAGTGGTAAATACGACTCAAGTAATCCCGAGGTTGGTGTCTGCAAGTAGGCATAACAAGCATTACCAATGTGACACCCCGAAATAAACACAATATACTCCCATCTCCTAACAACTAATAAATAAGAACATAACTGAAATGATAAGCCTTCATTAATCAGAGTTTGATATACAAAAGGTAACACATGTGATAGTGAAAAGAAATGAAATGAAAGCTAAACAAATAACCATATACCTTAATGGCTTACATCTTTTCAAGTCAATGCTTGGGTACATCAAAAGTGAGTCTTAAGCTCAATACAAATAAAGCCCTAAGCTTGTAGGAAACTAAATACAAAATAACAACAATGAGCCTTCATCTCCACAATCCTCCCAAGCTAAGTCCTTGGTAGAGGCATATCATCAGCACCTGAAATGTTTTCCCACATAGGGTGAGCCAAAGCCCACTGGAAGTAATCCAACACAATGTATGAATCTTAACAAGGCTATAAGGTGGATGCATATGCAATGCTCATGCCAAAATATTTTTATATCTCTTTCCAATACTATGCAATGCCATAATAATGTCATGATTCATAAATCATTTCATTACAACAGATAATAGGGCAGTGAATCACACTCTGGGAATTTCAAAACAATACAACATTTCTTAGAAATTTCATCTGGAGGAAACCATATGTAAACCAGGACCCATGTAAACATAGGCTATACAAGCACTACTTTTGCCATTTCACGAAAATTTCATCCATGGGATCGACACCTATGTATACGCACAATTTTCAGGACTTTCAGCCTAAACACACAGGCCAACTTAACTTTGGTGTTACACACCTTCTTCCTAAGTCCACCCATTTTTCTCAAATCATATACATTTTCAATGTATTAATCAATATGCACAGTGATCAATACAAAATGGATGAGAATTTAGTTTTAGTTCACCTAATCCTCATGCAATTTCTATAATAATCATTGTAACGCCCGAAAATAAACCAATATGATTCAACCACATCAACTAACATTCACTATATAATGATAATAATCCTTCCACCTCTGCATAGTTAATGAATGAGTTTTATACAAAGGATTCACATGCGAATTATAATGGTAAGAAAACACATGAATCTATAGCATGTGAAGCATATAGTCTCAAAATAAATAAAATGCCCTCATGGGCTTACCACTTCCAAGGCTTGAGCTCGGTTACACAAAAGTGGCCTCTCGACCCCATACAAAAATAGCCCTTGGCTAGCAATTAAATCATATCAAAATAGAGCCAATCACTCTTCACAAAACATGTCCACGCCCGTAACTCGGCGAGATCACTACGTCTTTGCCTGCACCAAATCCCATAGGGGTAAGCATAAAGCCTAGTAGATAAATCCTTAACAAAGTATATACATTTATGCAAGATACCCAATATTAAATACAAATACAAATGTCATGCAATACCATTCTAAAGAAAGATTTCATTTCATGCTCTTTTTGAAAATCATCATGTTTCAATAACAGTTTGCAATTCTCGACAATTTCAAAACTTTCAAATTTTTAAACTGTAGGCGCAGTAAATATGACTCAGGTAATCCCTAGGTTAGTGTCTGCAAGTAGGCTCAACAAGCACTACCAATAACCCCACTTTACCAGTTGCTAACCGGAAGAGAAGTGGTACCTCCTCCGCGCATGTTTTCTGTCTTTCACCTCGGACACTCAGACCAACTTATCAATTTCATCTACACTACCTATCCGGACTTGCCAACATACTTACCCCGTAGAAAATTTCCATGATTTTATTTCATGATACCATTTTCTCAATGCAAGCCTTTCGAACGTATTTAAAACGCAAAATTTTTAATTTAAAGAGAATGCAATGCAATAATTAACAACGCTACATAACAACTCTCATCATTAAGTGCCTCAACAACAACACAAAGGTAACCAAAATTTCCATATCATTCCCTCAATTCCATTTCACAAATTGGTCATAGAGTCAATAGAAGTCGCTAACACATGGCAACATTTCATCATTTTGAACAATTTTTCCACTATTTAGTTCTTTCAAAAGTATAGGCAATATTTTGAACATCAACTTCTAAAATTTACAATTTCGCGTATTCCATGGAATTTCAACAATGTACCCTTTTATAGCCACACGTACATATATATTTATATACGTATTTAACAAAAATCTCAATTTTCCTTTTGGTTTCCAAGGCCCCCATTCATCAAGGGGTTATCATATTCAACGCAACAACATAAATCTTTACTCATTCTTTCATTCAATACAAGAAATTTTCCCAAAATCCCCTCATGGCTTCCAAAACCCCCAATCTCTAGGTTTTTCACAAAAACCCCAATATTTTTCTCATACTTTCAAAACATCACTAATACATTAATATCAACCCATGTGATTCAATATTTCAAGAAGATCTAAAAATAAAAGAACAAGGGTATATTTTCTTCTTACAAGACCATCACTTTCTTGAGTCAAACTCATTTTGAAATAAACAAGGAGAAACTCTCAAAATCAATCAAAACTTGCACAAACATATATATAACTCAAAGTAATTTCCCTACCTCAATTTTGATGAAGAGATTGATGAAACCCTAGGATCAAATAGTGTAGGAATTTTCGACCTCCACCACACAAGGGATGTTCTAGCTTAGGTCTCCAAAGCTTGAGAGAGAGATGATGATGGATCTAGACCCAATGGATTGCAAGAACCAAAGAGTTTTAGTGTTTGATGAGGTTTTCTAGAGAGAAAGGGGAGTAAAAGTGTTTTTAGAGAGACAGGAATGAGATACACGCAGCCCTAAAAGAGAGAAAAAACAGAGCCCTCGAACTGCCCAGATTGCCGCACGTGCGGCGTCTATCCCCGTACGTGAGGAGCGCCTTCCCCGCACATGCGGCCCTCACCCCCGTACGTGCGGTGGTCCTTTCGCACTTCAATCCGCACCTGCCTTTTAGGCAGTGTGCAGCCCTCAGAACTCACCCCTCTCCGCACGTGTGACCTCACCCCCCCCTGGCACGTGCGACCCCCACCTCGCACGTGCGGCCTTGGTCCAGCAACCCAGAATTTTTCTAGTTCAATCCCCAGGCACTCCGGACCTGACATCGCACTCCCGGGAACAAGTGAAACTCAACACCAAAGAGGCAAGAAGAAGAATCTTGAGAAAAACTTTCGAGCACAACAATAACTCAAATGATTAACAAGGCGTCAAGTAAGACTCGACACACTATCGTGACAAATCCGAAGTCAAACAAAGGAAAAGGGACTGATGGCATACTAGGTCGTCACAATCATAGCTATTATCTGCAGATAGTCCAAAACAAATATCTCAAACAGATAAATAAATTTCCATTAAAGATACACTTTCCCAAAATCTCAAATCGGAGTGATAATACATATCCAACTCCACCCTCATCATTATCATCATTTCAATTTCACAATTTTCAATATCAATTCCATTTTCTCTTTAAAATCTCAACATTTACATTTTAGGGCAAAACCCCTTTCTCTTTAAAAATCCATTTCAATAAAAGAAATACCTCATTTCAACATATGACCACCCCAAATTTATGATCACAACCTTTTTAAAGAAACCATTTGAAAACCCCTCTTTTCATTTTGATTTCAAACCCTAAGTTTTTGCCAAAACCCCCAAACCACTATAATCTTTCGAAATAACAAATAGCAAAGGCAAAACCCATACTAGAGTATGAAGAATCCCTATCTCAAAGCTAGAAGACCAAAGAGAGAGTGGAGAAACCTCAAAGAAGTTGAAATCCACTTTTGTTCGGATGGAAAGAGAGCTCATGGAGTGTTTTACCTTTTTAACAAGGGGAGTAGGGTGAAGAAATCACTAGATCTTGGTGTTTTTGTAGAGAGAATGTAAGTTTTAGAAAGAGAGTGTCTAAATCTAGGGTTTTTTGAAATGTTTAGAGAGAAAGAGAGAGAGAGAGAGAGAGTGAAATGAAAAAAGTGACCCAAAAATGTGGTTCTACGATCTGATAGACACACAGCTCACTTGAGCGTAAGATGTGTCACTCGAGCGACCAAACACAATAAGTTTTATCGCTCGAGTGCAGAATACAAACTCCAGTAGTTTGAAAAGGCCAAATTCTTCAAGCTTCCCAAGTCAACAATTCTCATCTTTTTCTTCTTTTTTTTTTCTCATGAAATTTCCTCATTTGATACAATTATAGAAATTTCCTCCATCATTTACTCACATAATAATTTATCAAAGCATAAATTTCACAATATCATAAACTTTTCCCAAAATCCCAAATTCTAGGGTTTCCACCAAAACTAGGTTTTTGTCCCATTTTTGAAAATATTTTTCCAAAACAACACCCATATCTTAGAACATAGCTCATACTTTGTTAATCTTTGGGGGAAAAAAAAAAAAAAGAAATATCATTTAGGGTTCATTAACCCAAAATCATGATCGAGACATGAAGAAATACTCCAAACAAGTTTAGACTTGCAAAAATATATATATAACTCAAAGATTATCCCTACCTCAAGCTTGGAAGAGGAAGGAGATGAAAACCCTAAAATTCAATGTTGATGAAAACTCGATTCGATCGGTATAAACATAGCCCTCATCGCCCTCTTCTATTTGGTGTAAAAAGCCCCCTCAAATTCTTGAAGATTTTTGCTAAAACTTAGAGAGAAGTTTGGATTTGGGTGTGTTTGTAGAGAGAAGGAAAAGAAAAGATGAGTATAGAGAGAGAGATGTGAAAAAGTGCCCCAAATACGTTTTTGGCATTAGTTTTGAGGAAAAGAGCTCGAAATTTAAGATAGATGCGCCGAAATCCGCACGAGCGGAATCCCAATCCGCACAAGCGGATTCTGATGCCTCCATGGATGGATTGCTCTAGAGAAATCTCAGAATTTTCACAAAAAATTCGCTCGAGCAGAACCCAATTATCCGCACGAGCAGTTTGCCTAGAAATTTCCCAGCACACTCTGTGTAATTTCGCTTGAGCAGTTGCCCAATTTGCATGAGCAGTTTTGCCCAGAAAACCCAGAATTTGATTTCACATCCCAAAACAAGTTAAGAGAGGTTAAGTAAGAGTAAAAAAAATTCTCAACGACCCAAAACGATAAGCAAAACACCGAAAGTAATGCACACTATCTTACTATGCAATACCAGTCAAGTCCAAGGGTCGGGACATCACAAAGGTGATCTTGGATGTCAAGGGAGGTGTTGGGGTAGCTGGTGGAGGGTGGAGTTATAGCAAAAAGAGAAGGTGAAAATGAGCGAAGAGATATTTTTGTCTTGTTAAATAATGTTTCCATGTTTTTGCAATTAGTTTTAAACATTTATTCCATGTTTATTTATATCTCAAACAAAAATTAATTCAGGTTGACAGTTTTTAACCTTAGTCCGTATTAAATTCAAAATTCGACTGTCAAATCCTAGAAGTTTATAAATTAGAACTTCCTAATATAAAGGGATAAATTGTTAAATGAATCAACCTACTCGAGCTCGATTGATTAAGAGCCCGTTCGAGATTGGTTTAGAATGTAAACAAATTGAATTTAAACACAATTTAAACCTGTTACATTTTCAAACTAAACTTCAACATTATCTTCTACTTGACCATATGTTTATATGCACTATAAAAATCAAGTTTGAGTTTGACTCTTGTTTGATTCGTTAAAAGATCGTTTAAAATCGGTTCGTTATATAAATAAATCAAATTTGAACATATTTTAACTCTCGTTAAATTTTCAAGACAAACTTAAACAATCTACTACATAGATAGACTTGATATATTTACTGCCCAAAGAAAGGAAAAATTGACCCAAATTTGATGAGTGATTAAAATCTTTCCAACAGTTTTATATTCATATTTTTTAGTTAATTTGGAAAACCAACAATAAAAATACCATTCTAACAAGTTTTTTAGACACCTCCCTATTTTGTACTTTAAGTATATATAGATTAAGTAAATTTAAAAATTAAAATTTTCTAATTAAAATATTTAAAAAATTTACCAAAAATAAAAATAAAAATACAAATTAAAAATTTCTTTTTAAAAATTTTAAAACTAAACATAGTAATTGTTTCTCTTTTATATATCTTTTGTCATCTCTCTCAATAAATAAGGAATATAGAAATTAATATTTAAGAAAAAATTACAAATACATCTCTTGAAATTTGCTTAAAATTTGAATTGCCCTATGTGATTTTAAAAATTACAAATTTCTCATTGTCATAATTTTTATTTACCAGAATTAACAGAAAAAATAAAATTCTTAACTATTTTTTTATAGAACAATAAAATTACCTGAATTATTAAATGAACTATATTTATGAAATCATTAAAAATTGTTAATTGACTTGATAATTTATTAATAAAATATGTCATTTATTATGCGATAAAAAACTTAAAGAGACGGAATATAATTTTTAGAATCACAAGAATAATTTATATTTTAAATACATCTCAAGAAAATACTTGTAATCTATCTATACATTCTATAAGGGAAAGTGGATTTCTAATCCACAAGCCTTGTTGGAATTTCAATATTTCAATTTTAATTTCCTAATTTTCTGACCCACCATTCAATTTCAGCCTTTTTGAAATTTGAAAACCATAAGCCCTACCGCCGCAGCATTCAATTTCAGCATTTTTAACTTCTCCCATACAACTACACATTATATTTATTTACAATCATCACTTATTTTTTCTACTGTAAGGACAAACCAAGATAGAGCAAAAGTTTGAGAGAGAGAGTTGGAGAGAATCTGGGGAAAAAGGCTGACATCTCTATGGTCACAAGTTTCACTCCAACACAATCTTCAAAGCTTATAAGTAATCTTTTCATTTATTTTTCAATGTTTTTTTTTTAAATTTTTTTTTATTATGAGCAAAAATGTGATTGTGATTTTTACGTTCCGTGTTGATCACACGGTGATTGTATTTTTAAACTGATTGGGTTTTTTAACTCACTGTGTTCTTTGAAAAAAAAATGATTATGTTTTTTAAATATCAATTAAGAAAACTTTGTAATTAATTTCTGAATGGGTTTTTAACTTACTGTATTTGTGATTGTGTTTTTTAACTATCAACTGACTTGGGTTTTTAACTCATTATGTTTTTAACTCAAAGTATTTATGATTGTGGCTTTTAACTATCAACTGACTTCATTACTTCTTTTTATTATGAGCAAAAATGTGATTGTATTTTTTTCACACATTTTGATAACATAGTGATTTTATTTTTTAATTGATTGTGTTTTTTACACTCCATTTTGATCACATGATGAGAAAAAAATTTGTGTTTTTTTACACATTTTGATCACACAGTGATTTCTTTTTTTTTAACTGATTTTTTTTTTTTTTTGCACTCCATTTTGACCACATGATGAGAAAAAAATTTGTTTCGATTGTGACAATCTCAAAGTTTTTTGAAAAAATAATTGGACTGTATTCATTAGGTTCACATAAACCTCTTATTTATGATGATTAGATTTTATAGCAAAAATATATATATATATATATATATATATATAATTTGGTTTTTTAATTCACTTTGTTTTTTGAAAAAAAAAATGATTGTGTTTTTTAACTATCAATTGACTTAATTTGTGATTGAGTTTTTAATTTACTGTGTTTTTTGAAAAAAATAAAATGATTGAGTGATTGTGTTTTTTTAACTACCAATTGACTTCATTGTTTATTATTATTATGAGCAAAAATATTATTGTGTTTTTTTACACTACGTTTTGATCACACGGTGATTTTATTTTTTAACTAATTGTGTTTTTTTACACTCTATTCTGATCACAAGAGAAGAAAAAAAAATTTGTTTAGGTGGTGACCATCTTTGTATTTTTTGAAAAAAAAAAAAAAAATTAGATTATATTCATTATGTTTTTTAACTATTAATTGACTTCATTTGCTTTTCTTTTTATTATGAGCAAAAATTCACTTATGTTTTCTACTTGGAGGACAAACCAAGGCAAGGACAAACCAAGATAGAGATAAAGTTTTAGAAAGAGAGAGTTGGAGAGAATCTGGGGATAATCTTCGTAATCTTCAATTCAAAGTTTGTAAGTGATGTTTTTATTTATTTTTTAATGGTTCCTTTTTTTATTTTTATTTTTATTACAAGAAAAAATATTATTGTGGTTTCACACTCCTTTTTGATGACACGGTAATTGTATTTTTAAATTGATTGTATTTTTTTACACTCCATTTTAATCACATGGTGAGAAAAAATAAATTATAATTGGGTTTTTTTAAAACTCAGTGTGTTTTTTGAAAAAAAAAATATTTATTTTGTTTTTTAAATATCAATTAATTTTTTTTAATTAATTTGTGATTGATTTTTAACTTATTGTGTTTTTTGGAAAAAAAAAATGATTGTATTTTTTAACTATCAACTGACTTCATTGCTTTTATTTTTATTATGAGCAAAAATGTGATTATATTTTTTTATACTCCATTTTGATTACACGGTGATTGTAATGCCCACAAAATAAAAAGGATAATCCAACCCATGAGATTAATAAACATAATAGAAAATGTTATACTATCATTCATTAGAGTTTATATTACAAGAGATGTTACATGCATTATACTTTTATAAATGTTCATTCTGAAACTACAGCATGTAACACTGATTGATTACAACAAAATAAACGCCCTACGGGTTTATATCTTTTCAAGATATCACTTGGTTACAACAAAAGTGTCCTACACTCTATACATGTAAAGCCCTTGGCTTGAATTAACATTTAAACACAAAAAAAACAAAACAAAGCCTCCAACTCCTAAGTCCTCCCAAGCTACGCCCTTGGAGGAGGCATGTCACCTGTACTTGAAAATAGTTAAACCAAAACCCAGTAGAGATATACTCACACAATATATGAAGTTTAACTAAGATATATGCATCAGTTAAATGTTCAACATTTGCGATCAACTTACATACTATCCATGATCATCCGGTATTGATATTAACATTTCAATCTATTTCCATTCATTCATTTCCAATCAATTCATGAGTATAGTTCATTATTATCAAAGCAACCTAAATTGAGACTACAACTCAATGGTTCACAATTTAATACATTCATCACTCCAACACTTCTATTTTGGCCATTTTACGGAATTCTCATCTGAGGGAATCGACACCCATATACACAAGATTTTAGGACTTTCACCCTGGACACTCCGGCCAACTTAATTTTAAATGGAGTCCATTCCCTATCTCCTCCCAAAACAAAGATACATATACAATGTATTTAAATACGCTGTCATATACAATGACTATCCAAATCATATATTCAATGGTTTAAATCAAACCGTCATATTTAATGACATAATTCAAATGATTAGTTTCAATTTACCTAATCATCATGCAGTTTCTACAACAATCATAGCTATCCTCCACCGATAGCCCAAAACAGATATACTATCTATCAATAGATAATTTATCAAATTTTTCTATAGGTGAGTGATTTATCAAATCCAATTACACCATTCATTCATATAACCTCTCAATTGCATATTTTCCATTTCGATTTCATTATTTATACAAAACAATTATTGAGCACAAATTAGGGCAATTTTTTCCCTTTTTCAAATATCAACCTCAAGTCCAAATTTTATCATTTTAACCCATATAACCTCATATTCAATACCCTATATATATATATATATATATATATATATTCATGGACCCCAATATAAAAACCCCTATTTCAATTTTGAATCTAAACCCTAACTTCACCAAAACCTTCCCAAATCCCACCATTTATACATAATAACAAATATCTAGGTTAAAAAACATATTAATGTGTAGAATATCCCTACCTTAAGTGTAGAAGCTCAAAGGAGAATAAGGAGATCTTCAAAAGTGCACAAAACCTAGCTTTGTTCGGGTGAAATGGAAGCCCACAAGATGCTCCACCTTTTTCTCAAAGGAAGTATGGTAGAGATGCTTAGATCAAGGAGTATTTGTAGAGAGAGAGTGTGTGTTTTAGAGAGAGAGGATGCTGGATTAGGGTTTTGAGTGAAAAAGATACAAAAAGTGATACAAAAATACTCTATTGCGAACTGATATACGCGATCCTTGCTCAAGCGAAGGAGTGGTCGCTCGAGCGACCAGACACAACAAGTGACCTTGCTTGAGCACAAGAAGTGTCGCTCGAGCGTAGAATACATACCTTCAGGTATTTCACAGACACACACTCTCACTCGAGCGCAAGAAGCCTCGCTCGAGCGAAGAACTTCATCTTCCCAGAAATGCTGCGTCTGGGAAGGAAACCTGAGAACCCTCAAAACTCACTCGAGCGCAAGAAACCTCACTCGAGCGAAGAAGCAAATTATACAAGGCTTGCTCAAGCGCAAGAAGCCTCACTCGAACGAAGAAGTCAAAATCTGGGCAGCAACAGTCTAGACTAACTAGCAACCAACATGTTCCAAACACGCCCAACATATTCCAAAACTCAAATTCAAAGAGTTAAAAGAGGAAAATAAGACATTGATACAATACTAAGCCACGAAACCTGAGTCCGGAATACAATGAAGGTCGGGGCAAAACCGGGATCGCTATAGTGATTTTGTTTTTTTAATTGATTGTGTTTTTTTACACTCTATTTTGATTACATGATGAGAAAAAAAAAATTGTTTGGATTATGACAATCTTTGTGTTTTTTGAAAAAAAAAATGGATTGTATTCATTAGGTTCTTATAAAGTACCTACTATTGATGATGATTATATTGTATTTTGTCTAGAAAAAAAAAATTGTAATTGGGTTTTTTAGCTCACTGTTTTTTTTAAAAAAAAGAAAAGAAAAGAAAGTGATTATATTTTTTTAACTATCAATTGACTTAATTTGTGATTAGGAATTATTGTATTTCTTAACTATCAATTATTTGTGATTGGCCAATTGACTTCATTACTTCTTCTTCTTTTTTTATATATTTTATTATTATCATTATGAGCAAAAATGTGATTGTATTTTTTTACGCTTCATTTTGATTACATGGTGTTTTTATTTTTTAACTAATTATGTTTTTTTAAACTCCATTTCGATCACATGATGAGAAATTTTTTTTTGTTTGGGTTGTGATAATCTTTGTGCTTTTAAAAATAAAAACAAAATATATTGTATTCATTAGGTTCACATAAATTATTCACTATTAATGATGATTAGATTATATTTTGTCTTGCAAAACAAAAATTGTAATTGGGTCTTTAACTCATCGTGTTTTGTGGAAAAAAAAAATGATTGTGTTTTTTAACTATCAATTAACTTAATTTGTGATTGAATTTTTTTATACTCTGCTTTGATCACACTGCGATTTTATTTTTTAACTGATTGTGTTTTTTTTTTCATTCCATTTCGATCACATGATGAGAAAAAAAAAATTTGTTTGGGTTGTGACAATCTGTGTGTTTTTTAAAAACTTGCTTAGTCAAGTAATAGATTGTGCACCGTACATGACCTTTGTTTTAAATATAGATTGGTCTGAAGAACGTCTATAACTTTTAGAAGGTAAAATATATATATATATATAATATGTAAGTATAACATTTTTACTTTATAACATTTTATAAATACATAATATATATGTTGTTCATCAATTATAATAATAACTATCATATTGACAATGCAGGAATATTGATAGAAGACCCACAACAATTTAAATTTTAGTTATAATATATTTTATTTATTTAGTGAATTTCGTACAAATGTAATAAATTTTTATTTTTTTACTTTAATTTTGAAATGTCAACATTTTCTTTCAAAATTACGTATATTTTATGCTAACAATTTAAAAATATGTTTAACATAACTATAAATAATTTTTTTAAATCTAATTTCGTGCATAGTACGGGTAATATGCTAGTTTATTAAATATTTAAATAAAGAAACATTTATTTATAATTCTCTTTTCGCTTTCCTATGTTCCACTTAGTCTAAATTATTATTATTTTTATATTTCAATAAGTCTTATGAGTGACATACTTATCAAAATATCCCTAATAATAATAGGGTGAAACGCACATTAGTATTCACATTGACAGTGTAAATGTTTCGTGATGTGAACATTCACACTGTCAAATATAAATATTCACAGCACCAAATTGCTAAGGGTTAAAAAAATATTTATGTAACGTCCCGAAATAACTCATAAATCCAACCAAGAACAAATATGAATAACAGCATGAATCCGAGTGTAATGTTCTTTTATTTCATAGAGTTAATGATACAAAAGAGTTTAACATAAGTAAATGCCCTATATGCTTACATCTTTCCAAGTCATGGCTTGGTTACAACAAAAGTGAGACTAGCTCAATACAAATAAAGCCTTTGGCTATACAAAAGAAACTATACAGCAAAAGGAAGCCTTTGCTCCAAAGTCCCTCCAAGCTATTGCCTTGGCAGAAGTATATCACTAGCACCTGAAAATGGTTTTTCCCAAGTAGAGTGAGTTAAAACCCAGTAGAAACAAACTAAAACAATATATAGATCTTAACAAAGATATAAGTATGAAATGCATATATAATGCCCGTAATAAAATCATCAGTATTCTACAGAATTATGATATGCCGAGTTCTATATCTCAATTCATTTCAAGTCAGTTCATTTCATCTAAATTCATGAGTCACATTTATTATTATCCGGACAACCCAAATGAGACTACAACTCAGTGGTTCACAATTCAAGACAATCCTTATCCGACCACTTCAATTTGTCATTTTACGAAAATTTCATCCGTGAGATCGGCACCCATGTATACACAATACTTTCGGGACTTTCACTCTAGACACACATGCCAACTTAATTCAATGGAGTCCATCCCCTATCTCCTCCCAAACATAGAGTACATTCCATTTCTCCTCTCAAATATCATACATATACAATGTATTGAAACACCATATTGAATGATTAGTTTCAATTCACCTAATTTTCATGCAATTTCTACAATAATCACAGTTATCCTCCACCGATAGCCCAATACAGATATTTCTAAACAGATATTCAATCTCAAGACAAATAATTCATGCAAATTCCCATAAGTGTGAGGTAATACATATCCAACTCCACCATTTATATCAACATCCCTCCAATTACACTTTTACAATGCCAATTTCATTCATTTATACAAAATAAATATATTAAGAATTTTAGGACAAACTTCACTCTTTTCCAAATATCAACTCAAATACAAAAATCAACTATTTTGTCCCAATATAACATCACTTTCAAACCCCATAATCATTTATATCACATTCACTTAGAAACCCTTCTTTTGATTTTAAATCCCAAACCCTAAGTTTGTCCAAAATACTCTCAAATCCCACCATAGTTACACAACAACCAATAATTAAGTTAAGAACCATATGAAAGTGTAGAAAATCCCTACATTAAAAAGAGATGACGAGAAAGGCAAAGATGAAACTTCAAAGATGTTCAAACCCAACTTTATTCAGATCAAAATGGAGATCTTGAGATGCTCACTCTTTTTAACAAAGGCAAGTTGGTAGAGAGATCACTAGAACTAGGTAAAAATGTAGAGAGAGTGTGTTTTAGAGAGAGAAGGTCCTGATCTAGAGTTTTTAGGAAAAAGAAGTATGAAAAATGATGTAAAAAGTCACTTTCGCGATCTGATATACGCACAGTCCACTCGAGCGCAGAATACGCGCATCCAATAGCTTTGCAGACAATAGACCAAGGCTCGAGCGTGAGAAAATGCCGCTCGAGCACATAGGAAACGCTACTCAAGCGTAAAATACACTCTCCCAGTAATTTTGCAGATCTGCAAAAGTATTGAGAGTTTGCAAATCCCGCTCGAGCGTAAGAAGTGCCGCTCGAACGGAGGACCAAAATCCTGGGCAACAAAAGTTTGAAAACTACGTAACCAACCTATTCCAAACATGCTCGATACAACCCAATAGTCAAACTCAAGTAAGAATAAGAGGGAAATGACATGATCAACCATACGAGGTTATGAAACCCAAGTCCGGGATACACAATGGGTCGGGTCTAAATAAAAAACGCTATAATTTATAAGGTAAAATTATTCATAAAATACATTAAATATGAGAATTAAGAATTAATAGATCAAATTTTCAAATAAAAAGACCCATTGAAATATAATAATATGTTATGAATTGAAAGCACTTCGTTGCTATTGGCTTTCAATCTCGATTTGCCAATAGTCAATCAAAAAGAGGCCTTCCTTGGTGTGCAAAGAATAAAGGGTTGTTTGGAGTGTCCTAAATAAGTGTATTTTTTGTCTTTTTGGACTAAAAAATTGAGGAAGAAAATATAGATGTTTGGGTTAACTTTTTGACTTTTTATGAAAAAATGTGTAATAAAAAATTGTAAAAATTGGTTTGTAGGAAAAAATTAGGATTGAGAGTTGCGCAGCCGTAATTGTTAACTTTTGGTGAATAGTGTTAACTTTTTAACTTTTTAAGTAACTTTTTGACTTTTTGACTTTTCCTAGACATGCCAAACTTGACCTAAGTAGCTCAGACTGGGGAGTATATCAGGTATCCAACAGCGCTGCTGGGAATTGAATCAATTAATTGGAATACAGGTAATTGAAAAAAAATTTCTTAATAAATTCTCCTTAAATTAAAATGAAAAATATATATAAAAATCATTAAGAAAAAGAAAATAGTAATAATTTATTATTGGAAAGTCTCCGACCAAAAAAATTTATTATTTAATTTTAAGACACGTAATTATATTTCAAATCAATCACAAATTTTTATATTTTTTAATTATTTAATATAAAATTATAAATATTATTTTCTCATCAATCACGATACAAATACAACATCGCGTAACATCTCCAACCACCACTCCGCTCCGCTCGACCTTCATTCCAACTCCCAAGTCTTTCACTTTCACCTCCAACTCCAAGAAATGGATAGTCCTCATCCATCATTCACGTGGCGACCACACAATGGTCACGTGACCCTGCTTACATTCTTCCTTCCTTGACCATATATATTTGGATCAGCTAAACTGCTTAGCTGGGTGGATCATATTTCACCAAACAAAAATCACAAACTAAAATATCACTCTTACAATACATACACATACAATTTTTACTTATAGACCCAGCTTCAAAATTTACTTACAAACCCAACAAAAACTGAAACAAAATAAAAAATTAGCACAATGATGACATCTCCATCTCCAGCTCCAGCATTCTTCCCCTCCCCCTCATCCCTCAATCACCCCCCCAAATCACTCCTCCCTTATGCGACGTCGTTTCCTCCTCCACTCCTCGCCGTCGACGCCGTTGCTCGGAGAAGATCGTTTCCGCCGCTGGTGCGAGCTTCAACGACCGTCGACGCGGCGGCGGTGCTGTCGGAGGAGGAAGAGAAGGCCGAGGCCAAGATCGGAGCTAGGGTTAGGGTTAAGGTTCCATTGAAGGTGTACCATGTTCCGAGAGTTCCGGAGATTGATTTGACTGGAAAAGAAGGGGTTTTGAAACAGTACGTTGTTGTTTGGAAAGGGAAACGAATTTCGGCCAATCTGCCTTTCAAGGTTGAGTTCTTTGCAGATGTGGAAGGCCGAGGAAAGGTCAAGTTCTTCGCGCATCTCAAGGAAGATGAGTTTGAGTACCTTGAGTGATTGATTGATACACTTACAGTTGAGTTTTTGTTTTGCTTTTGCTTTCAATTAAAATCCTAATGTTGTTGTTGTTATCATGAATGCCACTACTGGAATAATAACTCTGCCGCGCAGGTTTTATTTTGATAATTGATGTAGATAACTGATCTAATATGTTCAGTGAATTTTTATTTT
The DNA here is from genome assembly GCA_030407325.1 of Camellia japonica. NCBI lineage: Eukaryota > Viridiplantae > Streptophyta > Magnoliopsida > Ericales > Theaceae > Camellia > Camellia japonica. The sequence goes on from JAPPVO010000029.1 coordinate 70,937,276, forward strand.
GGGGGGTTCAGAAAGTTTCAATCAATCAATTGTTTTTGTATAATTGTCACTATGCTGATGCTGAAGTGCCCAAATGATTGTTTTCCATTGAAGTACCACTCACGAGTGAATTCGAGTGATCAAACTAAATATGCAAAATTAATGTAGTTTTTAAGTATGCCTATTTAAGTAGGTTAGTATTTTTGAGTTTAGAAAGATCAATAAACCATTTGTTTCCAAATCAAGTTACTCAGCGGATACTAAATGGCCAAAAAAGTTGTGTTATTTAGAAGAGTACTCGCGGCTGAGTTGGATTAGAGTGATCATACTTCTTGGTGAAACACAACCTGTTAAATTAATGCATCATTTGTATGTATATTTTGGTTAGAAATGTTTTGGTGGTTGGTACTGGGCAGTCTTGGAGATGATTATTGATGTGTTGAGGCTGGCTATCAGTAGTATGTCAAGAATTGACAAATGTCACCTTGAGTATTGTTGATTAAGTTTTCAAACTTCCGTTTCAGTTTTAGTGAGTATCTCAAGATTTTTGTTGCTTCTCACATGTTCCAAGCTAATATAGAGGTCAAGCCAGTCATGGTTTTGCTTTAAATGAAGATGAGCAATGTTTCTGTTTCTTTCTCTTCTCTCTCCCCTACTTGCCCTTAAGCCCTGACCCAAGCCTCGACAAATCATAATCAAGGCCAACAGGCTAAAGGAGGGCCAATTTCTGGCTTTTTTTCTACTGTGTACAATGTCTTGTAGTTATCCTCATAAATATATAATGAGTACAAAATGTAAAACAACTGGGAGATAGCTACAGGTTGAGATAGTGATGATGGTGGATCTGTAGAAGTTTGTTTGGCTTTTAAATAAAAGAACATACTTCGGTTTTCTTTTGTAGCTGATTGTTGCTCAACGTTTGACTTGGTGGATTATGTTGTTTTGTGTCACTCACTTCCTTTCCTATTCAAATTACTGTTCAGTTGAGATCAGTTCAACTTTCGTATTTGCTATTTTCATGGACTTGATTATCAACGATCAATACAAGTAACTATGAAACTCAAGTGTCAGTACAGAGCAAGATGGATGAATATTTGTATATGAAGTCCAACCTTTTTATGGTTTCCTTCCTCCCTGTTTGGATTGAGTTCTAGTTCTGCCATTCTGATCCCAATTGTGGCTATACTTCTTGAGGGTGAGTTAATAATATGCAGTTTCACTTCAGTTTGTTGTATTATTATTCCTCTGAATGAGGGGATAAGGTTTATAAGGTGTATGTATAGTTCTGCAAATTTATTGGGAAAAATGGTACTAAATGGTATGTTCTTGCACTGAACCTTTTGTTGGGCAGATCTGTCATTATTGAATCATGTATCCTTGTTTTACTAAACTTATGTGACTTTAGTAGCTGTGCAATTTATGAATATATATGTTTTATTAATTTATATGTTTGCTTGTAATTAGGTTTTGAAATATGCCCATAAGTTGTACAGGTTTCGTCAAGTTATTGTTATATTAAATGAGATGTCTTATTAATTTTCCAAGTTGGAAGACAAGTTATTGTTAGTCTCATAGTGTAGTTTTGCGAAACTTCTATGGTGTGTCTTATATCCTAATTCAAGCCTTTTGAGCTTTTTCTAATAAAGTGGATTCTGGATGGAATCCTTTTTGTTGCTGATCAACCAAAAAAACGTAGTTAGAATTTAAAAAGGAAAAAGAAAAAGAAAAAGAGGATTCTGAATAGTTGTTTTAGAGTTGATTAATCTTATTTAGCAAGTTTAGCGCTTAGATTGAATTAGTAAGCCAATGCCTACTTATTCCAGTTTTTCCCTCATGATGGAAATTATTTTGGTTTTCTTTGTAAGTGAAGGAGTTGGACTCAAAACTTGCTTGGAGTGGTAGTTCCGTAGTTGCAATTTGCAAACACTTCATTGACTGGTATAATTTGACATTTCATTGTTGAAAGTTTGATTTTTGTTCTCAAAGGGCTGAAGAGATGCTGCAGGTTATGGGTGGTTTACTTTTGTATTATTTTTGTGGAGAAACTTTATCAGAAGTAAAAATTTGTTCGCATTTAGGAAACTAATGAAACTGAAGAAGTTACCAAAAGGGTGAATTGGAATGTGAGGAAAATTATAGCTGGTAAGTACTACCCTTCAACAAAGCAAGATATTTACGCAGAGAGGAAGAAAATGGTGTTTTTGTTAAATGTGGTGATGTGAGATGAAAATACTAAAAATTTCCCAACGAAATTGTTTTGAGAGAAAGCTGTGATCCTTCCTATGGTTGGAACTGACGGATAAGGTAAGGAAGGATATGCTTACTCAATTAGTTTATGGTGATAACGAAGTGGATTGCATTTGAGCTAAGATGTAAATATGGTCACTTCAAAAGTTCTAAAAGCAAAAACCTTTAGTGAACATGGAACCATGAAGATGGATATTGTAAGTCTGCCTGTGATTAGTCTATATGGAAAGAGAGACTTTCTTATCTTGGATGCAATGAGGAATGGTAACAACTAAATATGTAATAACTTGATATCTTATTGGCCACAAGGGAAACTTTGATTGTAGTAGTACGCCAAATGAAAAGGTTGTGTGATGCAGACAAGCTGATTACACCATTTAGGAGTTATGCTAAAGGTGATATTTGTCTGTGTGTGCCATGGGCGTCATAATGAAATCTGGAGAAAGAGAATCCAAGTCCACTGAATCCTGGATATGAAATTGTAACGAGGTCTCAAGGAGTTTGGCTAGATGTTGTAACACAAAATGAACTTTTTACTCTAATTCTTATGGACAACTGTATATTTAGTTTTTCAAGGACAATTTTTTTTGCCAGTAATGAAGATTAGTTAAGATCATTAGCCATTTTTTCAGAGAGGTTATCACTTAATTTGTAGTGTTTCAGTAAGATTATAAATTGAGGAGACACTGATTTGTTTGTGGATAACTAAAGGGTCCTTTCAATCGTCAAACAGAAAAATCATGTATGCCATTGAAATGAACATCATGATGAGAGCATCCTTGTCTTTGGGGACCAGTGTGGCCTCATTGTTTGTTATAAGAGGGAGGGAGGGCATGTGCTGGTGCTGGTGCTGGTGCTTGTGCTTGAGCTGGAGCTGCTGTTGTTGCTGTTGCGTCCAAGATCAGAGTAAAGGTTAGGGTATGTTGGAAGGTATATTAAATGCATTTGAGATTGATCTGGTTGGGATATAAGGGGTTGCTAAAGTTGCATGTTGGGTTTTGGAAATGTGAGTATGTTTCAAGGTTGTTTTGGAAATTTATTTTTTAGTATTTTTTGACTTTTTACGAAAAGATGTTCAAAATAGTCAATAAAAGACGCACATTTTTGGGTTAAAATGTGGTTTTGCCAAAATAGGCCTCAGTTGATTGAACTAGAGTTGGATCTCAGTTCCTTCTATCTTCTTACTATTATCAAGCCACTAAAATTTTACTTTCATATTGATTTAGACAATGCACATAATCTTTGCATGATTATGGATCTTCAAAGTGTTTATCCAATGGATTGGCTGTTTTAGTGGGTAACCTGATACAGTGGTGCTCTGTTAATTGTGTGATGTGCTAGTTAGTTGATGTTTGTTGCCTAAACATTTTGGCTTTAATGAATGAAAAATTACTTCTATCTGAGGTAAACCAGAGTTGTGTTGTGTGTAATGAATTGTTGATTGGATGCAATCCTAAATTAGAACATTTGATTATTTACCTGTACTAGTCCGGATGTGGGGTCACTGCTTCCCTGCTATACTTTAAATGGCACCAGTTGATTTTTTTTTTTTTTTTTTTTTTTTGGGGGGGGGGGGGGATGATTCGGTGATAACCTCTTCGCTGTCTAATTTGTTCTTCAAAAGGATAAAAATTATATGAATCCTTTCAAAATTCTCTAATATTTTAAAATTTGTTTATTTTACTATATTATCCTCTCTCACACACACACACACACGCACACACACATATACATATGTATATATCAGATCTACAAGCACTGTCTCTCTCATCTCAACCTCTCGTCATTGTCTCGCTCTCTTTACCACCGTTCTCCATTAGCGCTACCGACACTCTCCATCGGGGCCACTATCACTCTCTATGGAACTCTTTCTCCACCATTTCATTGCCATCGTCGTTTATCGCTTCCATGACCTCAGAGATCATTCACCATCGTCATCGCCGGAAAATGACGGTTTGAGGTTTGCGAACCTCAAATTTGAGATCCTTCACTCTCTCTCCCTCTGGTTCTAACAATTTGTGTTCTATGTGTATGTGTGTCACTCACCATTTATGAGCTCTCTCTCTTCTTCTTCTTCTTCCCATGATGATTTGTTTTTGAACTCTATCTCCCTATATCTCTCTCTTCTTTTCATGATGTTCTGTTTTTCGAACAGTAAAATTTTACTCTGGTTCATGATGCAGCTCTTTCTTTTAAAACTATATTCGCAATGTGTTTCAGAGTAAAATTTACTATGATTCAAAGTAAAATTTTATTGTTACAAAAAACAAAGTATATACTAAATGAATGAACTAAAGTTAAATTTTACTTTTATATCTATGAACAAACAAAAAACTATTGATTTTTCACCGCAATCTCTTGCTTCTTTCTTTTTCTATCAAATTTGAGTTCATTTATCTATGATCTGAAGTTATTGATCTCAAATCTGAGTTCATAGGTATCAAGTCTAAGATGGTAGTGGTTTGACGGTAAAAATGGTGGTTGTCGGCTGACGGTGACAATGAGCGACACCGGTCAATGATGAAGATGGTGGAGTCAATAAACAATCATTGGCTGTAGAGTTGGTGGAGAGAGAGAGAGAGAGAGAGAGAGAGAGTGCGCGCATGTTGTAAAAGAAAGAGAGAGTATAATGCTCAGATAAAATACTTAAATAATAAATTTTGTTCTTTAGACATGACTTTATAATTATGAGGAGGTTTTTGAAAGTATTATTATTTTTTTAGGGGTCCTTTTAACAAGAAAAAGAAACTAAGAGGGGTTTATGGTTAAATTCCCCCTCCCTCCTTTTTTTGCTTTCTTTCTAAATTATGTTCTCACAGTGCTGTTTGCTTGCTTTTAAAAAAAAAAAAAAAAAAAAAGCAAAATAAAACTCATTGATATATATTTCTTGCATTTTAGAAAAACAATTTTATTTTATTTAAGGTTATTTCAATCCAAAATGTTATGATTTGTTTATTTTTATTTTATTTTATTTTATTTTTGTGTAATCTTATTCAACTGAACAAAAGAATATGTAAAATAAGATGAGAGGATTTAGGGTAAACTACTAATAAGTCTTAATAGTTAGACTTAATTCTCATCAAATCCTATTGAAAATAAGTCTTGGTAAAATTGTTGCTAAAAATAATTTTTTTGTAATAATTTTTTATATACGTCGTTAAAAATTGACAATTAGTGACTTTTTTTGTCATGATTTTTATAAATTGTCGCTAAAATTTACAATTAGTGACTTTTTATGACAAATTTTTTCCATAGGTCCTATTAGATAATAAGTCTACTTATTAGGACCTACACGTAATTACCCCTAAGATTTAATGCTCAATATGATATTTTTTAGTTCTCCATTGAAATAATGTAGTCTTTTTATTTAGGATAAATTATACTAATATCTCTTGAAATTTGAAAAAAATATGACAACCTCCAAAGTTTTAGCATAAATACAATAACCACTTGACATTTTATAAACATATACAGACACTTCTTAACATTTTTAATATATCACGTTTGTAGATATTCCTTGACATTTAAAACATGAATAATATTAGGGATCATGAAAAAAATATCATGAAATGTTTCATGAAGATTTTTCATCCATTGATTAGTGTGTGGTGTTTTCTTATATATGTAATCTAATGGTGAAAAATATTTCATGATCATTTTTATGATATTTTTTTTCATGATACCTAGCCTTAGCAGACACTCTTATCAATTAGCAAAATTACACGAGCACTGCTTAACATTTTTTTGAAAAAGATCATAAACACCTCCTTGACTTAAATAAATCTATCATAATATTAATTAAATTATTTATGTTCTATATATACAATTATATATATAATTATTTTAAAAATATGTCGTGACATTTAGAATGTGGAAGAATAATTTTAACTAGGGTAAATTACAATTTGCCCATTTTATGTTTGGTTGCTTTTTTACTTTAGTCCTTGAAATTTATTTTTTTCTCACTTTGACCCTTCATATTTCAAGTTTTTTTCACTTTACTCTTAAAGCTAGTTTATGTTAAAAATTAAACAAAAAATGAAACATTGGTAGCTAATTCCATATTGAAAGGAATATTTCATAAAGAATTTTATTAAGTGCTCCATATTTTTCTCTCTTTCCAATGTGGGACAAAATCCCCAAGCTTATTTTTAGGTTTCCAAAGAAAAATAAAAAAGGTTTTGAAAACACTCAAAAACTCTCTATTTGGTTTGGGTCTCAAAATCATGATTCCACCCTCATATTTCAACCATCTTTTTTATTATAGTTTTCAAAATATGATTCCAAATCACATTTCAAAACATGTTTGATAAGCTAGAGAGTTTTTAAATTTTTGAGTCTACCCGATTATTCGCTCGGATATCCTCCTGGACGTTCAACCGGTCGACCGGAACAATACTCTTTTTTTTTTCTTTTTTTTTTGCAAATACCACCTGTTATTTGAAAAAAAATAAAATAATTTATATTGGTTTTTGATATTTTTTAGATATAAAAATTATTTTTTTAAGAGCAAAATGACAAATTATTTGGCCATTCATTTAAAATTAACAAAAAAAAATAAAAATAAAAATAAATTTGTCAAAGCAATTTTAAAAAATGAAAAGATTTTTTAGCAAAACAATTAAAAAAAAATTTCTAACCAAATATACAATCAAAAGTAATTTTTTAATGTTTAGTAAACTGGAATCGAAGCACCAGTACAAGAAAAATGAAAGATCAGGAGAAAAGACACTGTTTAGCTTGACTTGTGAATGAAGCACCCGAAAAAATAAAAAAATTATTTTTGCCTGAGTTGTAACCTACAGAGTAGATTTTGATTGTCATCCATGGGTGAGCATGGAAGATCATGAATATAGTGGCTAAGATTTTAGATGATCGATGAGCTCCACATCTTTAGAGATTGTCACTGATATGGTTTGGGAGAGAAGCATTGTTGTCTTTTAAGGATAATAAGATCTTCAATCTACCAGCTATTCATTCAAAGTAAGACCTTAATAGCTGAAACTCAAAATTTATGCATAAGCTCATCATCAGTAAATTTCAAATTTACAAAAACTAAAACCTGAAACAATTCAAAATTACAATGATGGTAACAATAGAAGAATTATATTTGAGTGAGTTACCATAGTGAAGAGTATCAAAAAGTGATGCTATACTTTTCAATAGACTTCAAAAAACCAGATTTATAAAGTTCAAAGCTTGTACATTCCTTTTTTTTTTTTTTTTCAGAATGAGATGTAATGCATGTTAAATGCACAACAGTAAAATAAAAATTTTCTTAAGGTCCTAACAAAAATGCAAACTCGAGATATAACTGAAACATGGTGCACAAGTAAATTTTTTTCCTTCCATTCAGGTACTTTACTTGTAGAACAAAAGGGTAATATTCTTTTGTTTACTTAAGCATGGATGAATTAATAATGTGGGAACAATTAGAATTTTAGAAGAATGGCAGTTGATTATGTATGAATTGAGCTCAGGGTGAGTAAAAAACAGGGAAACAAAGAAACTTGAAACCAACCAGTCATCAATAGCCACCCCTGACAGAATTCAGCTCTTATGCTTTGTTTGTTTCCGCGGAAAATGTATTTTGGAGAATGTTTTTCACATTTTCTGACGATTAGTTTTTTGGAAATGTTTTTTGGAAATGTTTCTTATGAAAATGTTTTTTGGAAAACGAAAGTTAAATGGAAAATGTTTTCTATGATCAAGAACAAAAAAAAAAAAAAAGATTTTCTATGATCAACAAAAAAGAAAAAAAGAAGCCTTTTTTAGTGAAAAATGTTTTACACTTATGAAAGGTGGAAAACTTTTTCCGAAACAAACATTTTTGGGTCTAAAGTCTTGCCAACACCACTACCACCACCACCCCACAAAAACTCCACCTCCTCCACTATAACCAACACCACCACTAATACAACCACTAGTACATTAGTTTCAGTTGCAATCAAACATAGGAGATCATTTTCTAGAGAAAACATTTTGTAGAAAAATAAGCTCCGTAGAAAGGCTCGGCTCCTAAGGTAAAGTAGTTAATCTTACCTTGCAGCATGGTGTAAAGATTGCTAGTGGCAGTAATAACGAATAGGGCAATTTTTCCATCAGCACCTATGAATAATACAAGATAAAATAACAAATGAGAATGAAAATTATCCATTCATTATTAAGGGAAAATTAAGAGAAAATGAAATATTTGAAAGGAAAAGACAAAGAATAAATTGAAAAACAGAGCAGTGTGTTTAATTAATCAGTAATGTATTGGTAATTTCAACATTCACAACAAACTGGAACTCTCTTATGATCCAAAAGAAGTAGATAGTAAACTCTCAGTTGTGATAAAAATCTGAGATGATATTGGTAATGAAAAAAATAAATAAATAAATAAAAATGGTACCAAAGATTTTGTGTTTGTTTGTTTGCACCTTGCATTTGGCTGCTTAATCTACTCATAAATTTACTCGAGGAATGTATTGGATGATGGACCAATATTCTTTCCCCTTTTCACACTTCTGTTTCAGTATTAGATTACATCTATGGATCACCAGTGACAAAAGCGAGGGAGGGAAGCCTTGTTCTAGAAAGGTCGCAAGCTCAGGGCAGTTATAGATCCATAGATGCAAAAGAGAGGGAGGCAACCCTTTCTTTGGAAAGAACGCGAGCCTAGAGCAACTCCAGATATGAAGTGTTTGGAGAGAGGTGAGGTTTTGAATCTCCTCATAAGAGAGTCTTTCCAGATTTGGGAAGCTTTTGATGGCCAAATAGATGAGAGAGGTGGGCAGGAACATCCTTTCTTCTGGAAAGGACACCGTATCTCCCCACGGCCAAGCTGGGCCTCGATAGGTGTTATATGGGAGAGGAGTTTCCACTGAGACTAGTTGTCCACGATGTGATAAAGGGATCAAGATTGTGGAATGCTAGTATTTTCAACGGGTTTGGCAAGCTTCTTCATTAGGCCTTATTTTTCTAGAGGAAATCCCATGTTTTTTCGGGATTGGTTCAAGCAATAGGTTAAGAAGGTTTGGAATCATGAAATTATTGTTCAATCCATTGCTATTCTTTGGATTGTTTGGCGTTGGGGAAATAGTTATGTGTTTAAAGGCATGACTATGACAGAAGTACAAGCAAATCTTCTTGCTGAAGAGCTTACCTCTAATGTTACTTGAAGATCATCCCCATGTTTAGAGTAGGCTTTAATACCTTGACATCTACCATTGATGTTTGTAATAATGATGATATATGTATGCTCGCAAATTCTCTCTCTAATGTGACAGATTACTAGGTGTGGACTTTTGTCATAGATAGTTTGTGGTGGGAAGTTGATCAAAGTGCGGGCGTGGCATGTGTTTGCTTCAATATAGATCAATCACAGGTTCAAGATTATGCTTCTAGGATGCAGCTTCCTTCTCCATTGCTGGCCGAAGTTAAAGCGTGTTGGTAAGCTATTCATTGAGCTAAAGGCCAGCATCTGTTAAGCATCTCTATTTTCACGGATAGTCAAGTTTTGGTATCTACTTTGCAATGGCAAGGCATCCCTGATTGGAGCATTGCGGCTATTATTAATGATATTAAGCTAATTAATAAGGATTTTGATTTTCTTTGTATTTCTAAAGTTAATATGGACTCATGTACTATCCAAACAAGTTAATGGCTGCTCAAGCTAGTATATATCTATTTCTTTGCTTCTCAAAAAAAAAAAAAATTATAATCACCAAAAAGGCATGGTGTGCACATCAAAGTATGGGTTTCATGTTGGAGTCTTTAATGTAGGGAGTGATGTGTATGTGCAATATACATAAATTAATTATGGAGGTTCCAAAAAATCGATTTGCTCCAAAAATCTTGATTAATTTTATGATTTTTGGAACAAATTTATTTTTTAATCAATTTTGGGTTTTGTTTATTTAATTTTTATATTTCAAATTATAAGAAATTTGATATAATAATTAAAATGTGTTATGATTATTGTGATGGTTAGTGATGGTGGTTGGTTGGATTTTATTGTCTAAGCTAAGGTTAACATAGTAAAATCTCAATTGGTTAAAATTTATGACTTCATGGTTTTGAAAATAAAAACTTGTAAAAATGCAAAACAATAAAAAATAAAATAAAATAGCTGGTCGAATGAAATAGTAACTCTGCCTCCTATAAAAAAGCAACAATACTACAAACTCACCCTTATCTACCTAGAATTTACTAAAAAAGAAATCAATGGCTTAGATTCATTTCATATGTAGACCCCACACTTCATCAATTCAATTTCCACTACAGAAACACATTCAAGGTAAATTCAGGATTCGTAAGTGTGGGTTCCTAGCATTTTTCATAAAAAAGAAAAAGAAAAAAAGAGAAGTAGTCACACACAAACACGCGCTTATCTCACACAAGGTGCATACGCAATGAATTGATCACAATATTGGGGACAGATGGATTGTACTGTGCCATATATGCTTCTCTGCCTTCACTTTGTATGGAAGTCGTGGTCATGAAGGAATTAGATGCCACACCAGAGAAGATCTTTACATCGGTGCCCTCTATAGCTGGTATGATGTCCTCTGGAGTGAAGGTGTCAGTAGTCCGCATGCAATCTGGTACCACAGTAGGCACTCTAGGGGCAACCATCCCCATAGACTAGCAGTATCCCTGCTTGCTGAAATACCAAACTCGACAGAAGGGGCCCTCTAGCAAAATCCTCTCCAACTCACTAGAGTGATGTCGAGCACCGCAATGAGGCACATCACGGTATTCGATGCCACACCTGTCCACAACGCCCAAGTCACAAACAAGACAAGCATGAAGTTTAGAAATCTCATAGCATAATGAATGAAAGCAACATAGTACATGATTGAAGAGGGATTAAGCCAATTGCCTGATTAGGGGTCACTATGTCGAAATACTATCTAAACTTGTAAAAGCTCGACAACCATGGGGCCTGACGGTGATGCTAACAAAAGTATTGTCGGGACCAAGAGACGACGTGCTAGTCCATCTCTTGAGCGTTAGGGACATTTGCCCTAAAATACTCAAAGCTCTAGATCTACAATTCAAAGAGTTGATTAGTACAAGATGAGGCAAAAATTTCAGAATAAATGCATAAATGACATGTGCAATGTAGAAATGACATAAAATAGCAAATTGTACCTTCCATCGTTTCTAATACCCTTCAATGGTCATCTCTCAGCTGCGCATGACAACACTAGCGTATCTATATAGGGTGACTAGAGCAACGCCACCCCAATCGTAGTTGTCGATGTGATCAATGTCCACCACTAAGTAGTGGAGATGTATCTTGTTTAGAGGCGACTCCATATAGTAACCGATGGTGTCTGAGAAACCCATCAAACTATCAAAAAAAAATTTACAATAAAAAAATTTATTTATGTTATCAATATTTTGTTTGATATAAATTAATCTCATTAAAAAAGTTAAGAGACCCCATCAAATATAAATTCATGATCTATTGTTTTGAGAAGTTTAAATCACTCTTACAATTATTAAAAATAGTTTTTGAGTTTTTTATTTTTTCATTTTTAGTGAACTTCTTAAATATTTTAAGTAATTTTTTTACTTTGTAGATTCACTTAATCTACACACTTAGATACATTTCAAAAGTAAAATATTTATGAAAAATATTTTAAAACTTCACTTACATACAAAAATAAAAAATTTAAAAAATTAGTATATTTTAATTTTTTTTCTTTTGTATTTGTTGAATTTTTAAAAAAACAATTACAAATATTTTACTTTTTAGATGCATATAGGTTAGTTACATCTAAAAAGTAAGAAATATATATATATATATATATATATTTTCCCCCTCTAAAGATAACAAAACACAAAAAATATAAATAAATAAATAAATAAACAAATAAAAATTCGTATTGTTTTTGAAAACTCAAAATCACTCAAAACAAAACAAAGTAAATGTTGTTTAGTTTAAATTTTTTTTAATAGAATTTATGGAACTTAAAGCTTTTGGAGTGACCCATCTATAAGCCAGTACAAATTTATTAAAATTGCCTTTTTGAAATTCAAAAAGAAAAAATCAGCTACATATGTATAAATAAATCAATTATACACTACAAAATATACACACCTCATTGAGCCAAAACTCATTCAAGGGGCCACTCCAAAACTCGTTCCCCTTCATATCTACAATATATACTCAGATCTGGAATATTAACTTTATCACTGCATATACATATATATTCAAATTAGAAATTTCATGCAAAATTTTGAGTGAAGAGAGAGAAGATCAAAGTGAGCAAGTAGGCCTTGAAGATAACACAAATAAACATAAACACTACTATGATAAAAAATAAAAAAAAGTTTGACACTTAGCAGCAATGGAAGCCAAAAGAACACAACTATAATTTGAAGTTTGATTTTGCACCTAATAGAAAATGCAGGTGCCTACACTATACAAATAATAGTGACTAATTAATCACAAACATATACATATTAACCATCCAAAAAATTTCATAAATAATACAAAAATGACTACTTACCTAACAAACAAAAATCCAACTAATTTTTGCCACCCAAAAAAGTTTTTTTTTTTCAATAATAATTAAGCAACCAATCCAATTTTCAAATGAGAAGAATATGTTCTTTAACACAAACATTGCCTGATATGAAAATGAAGTCAATAATTAACCTACAAAAATCCTGAAAGTAGAGAAAGATTGCACTCGCAATTTCAATGAAACCAACAGAATTGTAACAGAACACTACTTATCTCTAGTGTTCAAATTTGATTTTCAAATTTCATATTTGGTTTGATTTTTAAATTATACTGAAACAGGGAAATCACAACATAAAAGCAGAGGATGGTAAATTCAAAATATATCATCTTATCTTTGTACAAAACAAGCAATCATAAATCAGAATAAAGCATACAAAGACATTGCCATATCCCTTTTTTCTTGTAGTGAATTTAACTGTACAACAATTAATTGTAATCAAAAAATTTCAAAACTCATAACCAAACACATAACTCAGAACACAATTCAAAAATTATTTTTAAAACTCATAACCAAATGAACAATTCAAAACTTTTTTTAAAAGTACGAATAGGGCAATTTTTCGGGCCATTTCCCTAAATAAGCCAAAATACTAAATCAATTCCCAAACTAAGCCTAGTTTTGAAAGAATTCCCAAAATAGGCTAAATCGTGGTTCACAACCACGATTTCAACATGTATGCGCCTGTCTCGCGTGAAATTTGGAAAGTCTTAAAATCGTGGTTACAAAACGCGATTTTGATTAAGAAATCGCGGTTACAAAAGACGCTTTTAATTAAAAAAAATTTCTTCTAAAATCGCTGTTCTGAATCACGCTTTTATCGAAAAAAAAATTTCTTCTAAAATCACTATTCTGAACCACGATTTTTACCAATTTTTTTTTTTTCTTCTGAAAGCGTGGTTGTGAACCACGCTTTCAATACACAAATGCAATAGCTAATAAAAAATAAAGTCAGTGAACCAAGTGCTATTGGACCAACTGATACACAAGTGCTATTGGACCAACGTAAAGTGAACACTCATCAACATAAATTTCTAAAAATAAAAATAAATTTCTAAAAATCTACGCTATCTTAGTGTTTAGGGATAAAATTTATTTTTTTATTTTACTAAAATAAAAATAAATAAATTTTAAGAATTAAACCCTAAACCGTAAAATAAAAAATAAAAAAAATTTATCCCTAAATACTAAGGTAGCGTTTGGTAACGTTTACGTTTTTTGTTTATATTTATGAAAATTTTATAAACTGATTTTTATTTATTTTTAGAAAAACATAAATTACAAACGCGTTTGATTTGAACAAAATGTTTAAAAAATTTTAAAAACATAAAATAAAAAATATGTTTGTTCAGGCCTAAAATATTTATATTTATTTTTATTATTTATGATAATGGGATCACACATATTATAATTGAAAAAAATTTAATTTAAAACAAAATAAAAAAAATAATTGAAAAAAAATTAATTTTAAAAAATAATTATTTGAAAAAATAATTATTTGAAAAAAAATTTAATTGGGAAAAAAAATATTTGAAAAAAATATTTTTTAAAATTAAATTGTTTCAAATAATTTCAAATAATTGAAAAAAAATAAGACCAAATATTTAATTTTTTTTCAATTAAATTTTTTTCAAATATTTTTTTTCCCAATTAAACTTTTTTTCAAATAATTATTTTTTTCAATTATTTTTTTTTAAATTAATTTTTTTTCAATTATTTTTTAATTATTTTTTTTAAAATTAAATTTTTTACAGTCCAAAAGAAATAGATAGTAAACTCCCACTGGTGATAAAAGTCTGAGATGATATTGGTAATGAGAAAATAAATAAATAAATAAATAAAAATGGTACGACAGATTTTGTGTTGGTATGTTTGTACCTTGCAGTTGGCTGCTTAATGTATATCTACTTCAGGAATGTATTGGATGATGGGCCAATATTCTTTCCCCTTTACACACTTCTGTTTCAGTATTGGAGCACGTCCCGTGATTCTCAGTGACAAAAGTGAGGGAGGGAAGCCTTGTTCTGGAAAGGTCGCAAGCTCAGGGCAAGACCAGATCCATAGATGCAAAAGAGAGGAAGGCAACCCTTCCTTTGGAAAGGACGTGAACCTAGGGCATTCCCAAATATTAAGTCTTTGGAGAGAGGTGAGGTTTTGAAACTCCTCATAAGAGAGTCTTTCCAGATTTCGGAAGCCTTTGATGACCAAATTGATGAGAGAGGTGGGCAGGAACATCCCTTCTTCTGGAAAGGACACCGTATCTCCCCATGGACAATCTGGGCCTTCAAGTTGGAGTGTTGTAAGAGAAGAGAGTTTGTGCAAACCCCACTCTAATGGGGATGGAGGCGGAAGTGGAAGTTGACCGACGTCGTCCCCTCTCAAATTCCCGATAACAAGTGAAGTGATGTTGGTGGGGAAACTCCTTTCCTTGACAAAGTAGGAGACCATTCCTGCTCTGCATTTATATAAACTCAGCTTTTGAAGCGAAGTGAGTTGGTTGATGTTGTTGTTCTCATCACGACCACCAAGTGACCAGGGCTCCAGATTAGGACAACCTGCTATCAACAATTCGCTGAGATTCCTGAGATTATTGGCTTCAGGTAAAGATTTGAGTCTCCCACAAGATCCGATACGAATAGTTTCAAGAGATGGACAATCAATTTTGATCCCTTCCTCCGCAAAAAGTGACTCTAGCTTTGCACACAAGCGAATCGAAAGTCGTTTTAGTGTGGATGGTAGCCCGCCTCTTGACAATAAATATGTGAGTGATTTACAGCTAACAACATGCAACTCTAGCAGATTATTGAGTATCATCAACTCGGGTAGAGACTCCAAAGCATTACACCTTTCAACGGTAAGTTTTCTCAGCCTAGATGGCAAACCTTTCATTGGAAAAGAGATCAGACTTGCACAACTGCCGATTCTAAGCACCCCAAGAGATGTGTATGTGTGCAGATCTTGTGGCAGTTTCTTCAGCATTCCACACCTTTCAATTGTTAAATACTCAAGTCTCGTCATGCAAGGCAGCCCCTCATGTTGCTGTTTTTTCGAACCTTCTCCTTCTTTTTCTTGCTCTTCTTCAAACAAGTAAACCAGTTGGGGGCAATCAGAAATCTTCAAATGGCAGAGGGAAGGGAGACATACTTGCATTCTCACCTTATTCTGCCACAATGTTATGAGTTCTTGGCAGTTACTAATGTTCAATTTCTCAAGTCCCATCAAATCTCGAGTAAACCATGTCGGTAGGAACGCCAGTTTTTCAACATGAGAAATGCTCAAAGCAGTTATTGAAGTCAGATGCTTAGACATTTCATTAGCCAGTAACTCTTCATCAGTTGTGCTTGGATCGCAGAGGGAGTCAAGAACTGTAACGTGGCTAATATCCAAGGTGAGGGAACCAAGTTCAATCGTGTTCTTCATCCCTAAGAGTGCTGGAAGGCTTGGGAGCATAACATTATTCATTGACAAGGATGCAAGTGATGGCTGAACGAGGCTCGAAACATCAATCAACAACTGTGGACAACCATCAATTTTGAGAGAATTGAGACAAGGAAGATCATTTGGTAATCTTCCAACAAGTTTGGGACAATTTATGATGGAAAGCTCACTGAGATGACCGAACGGCTGAACTCCCTCTGTTTCAAAAGTAGACCAATCCTCCCATTCTGGCATAAACTCAAAGCTCAGTCTCTCTAGAGAGGGGAAAGGTTTGGCACCACACTGCTGCCCAGAGAACTCACAACCCAAGCGTTTTATTGCACTCATTCCTTCAATGTAAAGGTCTTTAAGCAAGGGTAGTTGTCCAAGTGGTGGCAAAGATGTGCAACATTTGCTACCTTTTAATCGCATGAACACCATTTTGGAGAACGAAACATCTCCAACCCAGTTTGGAAATTTTGTACTGCCATACCCACTGATGGTGAGTCGTTCCAAAAATATGAAAGGTCTCATCACATCAAGCACATCCCTCTCAACTATGTCATTCTGTGAACTACAAGATTCATCCCATTCTAGTGATAACTCTTTTAACTCCTTAGACGTTAAATTGGCATCCCTTGCATCCTTAACACCATTGACATTCTCTAGTCTTGATATGTGTATTGCCCCTCGAATGTGTGATAGGTTTTTCAACTCTCCTATTTTACGCCCACAATCTTTACCCACTATAAAATTTGACAATGTTTGGAGATTAGTTAATTTACCTATATGTAGTGGCATCTCTTCTGATGATGGAATATGCACGCCAATCATGTCAAAATGGCGCAAGTTCACCAGCCTCTCCATGTTTAGAGGCAACTTCTGAAGTTTACGACAATATTTCAAAAGCAAGACTTGTAAATTGTAGAGAGTTACCACTGTGTCAGGTAACCTTGTAATCCCAGAATTGGATAAATCAAGGTACCGCAAATGCTTTAGATCTCCAATGGAATCTGGTAGCTCATTTATCCCAATACTACACAAACGCAACTCATGCAAGCATTTTAACTTTGGCAACAAATCATGCATCAAGTACTTCGTTACAAAGTGAAATTGTTGTTGTGGAAAAAATTCTAAGAATGTTCGTAAGCATTTGGCATCATCGAAAGCTTTAAATTTTTTGATTCCATCACAATAGCTAGCAACATAAGAAGCATGGCGTGCTTTGTCCGAAATCTTGTTCTGTCTGCCGCCCTCTAAATTATTTTCCAACCTAAAACATTTGTTCCCTGCAACATCTTGAGCCAAATCATTGATAAGGTCATGCATTATGAATTGCGATTTGTTACCACTTGACGGTTGAAAAAATGATCTTGACACCAATTCGTGAAAATACTTGCGGCCTAAATCTTCCATTTGGTCTCCACCGTTTGGCTTCTCAATTAAACCTTCAGCCATCCATAGCAAGACTAATTCCTCCGCCATGAATTCGTAGTCCTTTGGGATAATTGCACAGTAGGAAAAGCACCTCTTCAAATGGACAGGGAGATGAAGGTAGCTCAATTTCAATGCTGTGAGAATGCCACTTTCCTCATTCCATATATTGCTGTTTAGTATCTCTTTCCATTCATGTTCTTCTTGTTTACAGCATAATAAGCTGCCAAGGGCCCTCGCTGCCAAGGGTAAGCCTCTGCACCTGTTCTCAACAATTTTCTTACCAATCGGTACCAATTTTGGGCATTCCATGATATTTCTATTCTCAAATGCATGTTGGGCAAAGATTAACCAACAATCGTCATGTGATAAGTTGTGCAAATTGTGATATTTATCCATTCCCATCTGCTTTGCAACACCTCTGTCTCGTGTTGTCACAATGATTTTACTTCCAGGTGCTCCAGCTCCAAATGGGGATCGTAACAAATTCCACCCATCACGTCCATAGTCCCACACATCATCTAGGACAAGCAAAAACTTTTTCCCTGCCAACGTTTTGCTAAGTTGAACTTGCACCTCATTTAAGTTACTAAAATTACATGAACCGTGAGTGAACGACTCGAGAATTGCCTTTGTTATTCTCATAACTTCGAAGTCATCAGATACACATGCCCATGCTTTTAGATTGAAATGCTTTTCCACTCTGTCGTCATTGTAAATGTGCTGAGCTAGTGTAGTCTTGCCGATCCCACCCATTCCTACGATAGGAATTACATCAAAACTTTTTCCAGTAGGTGCATCCCCAAGTAGCAATTCCATAATTTGCTTGATGGCTTCATCTCTGCCATGAATGTGAGGCTCCCTCAAACATGTAGTTTGTGATCTCTGCCGTAAATCTGTAGACATCCTCCCAACAAGTCTTTTATCTAAACCAAGATCTTTTCCTTTTGTAGCAACTTCTTGTAATTGACTAGTAATCTCATTTAGCTTTGACCCAGTTTTTAAATTGAATGGAACAATAGAAGAGAGACGTGGAAACTTAGCTGGTCTTCTTCCCATCGTCGTCTCCTCCGCCATTAGCTTCCTTTCGAGAGCTTCAGTGGCAAAATCATCCAATAAGTCATCTGCATCATAAGCCAAAGGTTGAACCTCTTCTAGCCACTTTTTGATATCCTTGTCGTACACTTGTTTGTTCTCTGCATCAGCCAACAAAGTCTTTAAATCCTCTAATGCCTTCTTCAGATTCTGGATGCCAGTGCCAGCGTTGGCTGTGCTCACTAAGTTGCTAAAATAAGAGGACAATTTATCAACCATAGCTTGTACGAATGGAGAGATAAAGATCCCAAATACATCCATGGTGTTTGTTTTGAAAGAAGGAAAGGTAATGAAACCAAAATATATAAAAGGTAAGAAACGAAGCAATACAGAGATCAAAAACAGAATCAAACTCTGCAAACTTCAAACAACTTTGAAATTGTGAAGGATCTGAAAAGTCAGAAACTCATCAAAAACAAACAGTTTGAAGAAGCTGTGCGAATGAGTAGTAGTTGAAGATTGTTAGTTGTGACCAAAAGCAAATGAGGAATTGGTGAAAGAAGGGATATGAAGAATAAAGAAGTCAATAAATAATAATAATGGAGTCAACACTACATTTTGTAGTGTACCAAAACGATGCTGTTTTGGTGGAATAAATAAAAAAATTAAAAAACAACCAGAGCTCCTTCTTCCCCTTCCCAATCAGCCACCGTGACCACCTCCTGTCCATGGTGATTGGCTATCAATCAATGCACTGCTTTGCTGCTGCATAGGCTAATAGGCGTTCCAATCATGTGCACCAGTACCATACACCTGTTGCGTGGCGTCTTTTGGTTGGATGTTCCATATGCTTTGGCCATGTGGCACTTTGTGATTAGTTGAAATGTTTCATAGCCAAAATCTCATTCTATGATTGATTAAATTCGACGGGAACATCTTTCTCAAGGTCTTTGGTCATTCCGGATTCAATGATGAGCTCCATTTCTACAAATTCTGAATATTTTTGTGAGTATTAAAATAAAATCCTTACCACCCGTATTAAAATTGGGAGAAAATGGGATGTCAACCATAACCAAACTGTTTTGTGGGAAAAAAGTTTTAAACCAACTTATATTTTTATATTATTATTATATTAAGCTAACATCTCATTTTTGTGTGAACACAAAAGGAAGCTATATGTAACGCAATTTTAAAAACCAAAATTTTATAAGAAAGAGGGGGTGAAAAAAACACATTTTAACAAGTGCGATAATTTTAACTTTCATTAATTGGAAGGGCAAGAAAGGAAAAAATCTCACACTACATGTGTGTAGAATTACTTCGGTTTTGAGATTGTTAATCTTTCATTCAGTTACTGAAACAACTCTGATGTCATGTATTGACAATTATAATATATTTTCTTCAAAACTATATCAATATACACTTGCAGCATGCATTGCGTGTGCCACGAGTCTCTTATAATAGTGTGTGTATATATATATGTATTTTGTGGTATCAAGAGGTTGGGCTGATTTGGATTCATTTATGATTTTTGCCTCATATTCTATACTATGCAATTTATTCTAATAAGGAATTACCCTTCAACTACTTACTCATGAAGAAATGCTAGTTTACTATTTCGTTTTATTTTTCTTTTTCTTTTTTTATTTTTATTTTTTAAGGAGGGAATAGAGAAGAGGAACCTGGCAATTTGCATAGCACAGCAGTAAGACTTGTACCAAAGTATCATATCTGATAAGAAAGCGCTTTGTTAGGTTTTGGTAATTGGCAATCCGTTTGACAAAAACACCATTCAATTGTAATTGTTTTCGTTTTTTTGTTCTATGAGGTTATGAGAATTTAGATGCGAATCCAACACGTGTTGTGCCTGAGTAGAGGAGTTTGTACTGACGTTTTGTATTTTGACTTGAGCAGTCCTTGTTTGCTTCTTCTCTGACTAAGTATGGGGATTGAATGTTGGGAAGCATGTTTTACCGCTCAGTAATTCATTCAGTATCTCAGCCTGCATTCTGAACTTTTAGAAAGCATGTTTTACTGCTCAAGCGGTAGATGTTGCGCTCAAGCGGTTGGCCTATACGTGAGCACCGCCTTTAGTCACACCGCTTGAGCAGTCTTTGCTTCCCTTTTTCCTATAAAGTGCATTGTTTGCTCGTTTTAGGGTTGATCCCGTCTAGATTCTCAAAGAAGAGTAAAAAAAAAAGCGTTCTATATTAGACAGTGGTTATATATGAGTTTCCTTAATGTATAGAAGGTGATCAACTGATCAACGAACTACATATTGACAAATATCAAGGGTTGTTTTTGTTCTTTCATTCACAAAAGAGAGAGGTGTTAATCGGTGGGCTCCGAGGAACTTGGGCCTGAAACTTTGGTGGATTCCGAAGTTGCTGATCATCGTGGATTCGGCATCGGCATTGTGGATTTAACATTGGGCAAAGCAATTCCGAGGTGAAAATGGTGGTGAAAGACGCACATCAAGTTCGGTCCAATTCGGGCGTGGATTCACTGGATAATTGAAGGTTCTCGTGTGTAATTCCTTTTTGTCTTCTTAGTAGATTATTTTGTGTCTTTGGCCTGTGATTTTTTTATCACATTTGGAGGAGTCCAATTGTGATTTTTTCCACGTTAAATTGTTGTGCCGATTTGTTGTTGATTGTTTGATTGGGATTGCTATTCATTGTTTAAAATTGAATCATAATCACAAATCACAATCTCGGGGATTTTTAGATTTTTCACACTTCATATGCTAAACCAATCCTTGATCTTTGCTTATTGATTCTTCAAACACAAGCAATAGTTAATTTTGGTAGGTAGTAGTGTACATTTGGGGTGTCATTTCATTTGTTAGTTGGTTTTATTAACAGGTTTTCCACTCAAACGGACTGTATACAAAGAATTTTTAAGTTAGCAACTTTCCTGGATTTGAGCTGTGTGGTCCTTGTGTTCTATTCCAATAATTTATTAGTCACCTCACCTATTGGCTTATTAAAAATTTAATTAACAGTTTTACCATTTGGTTTGAAGAAATAAATATGAAATTGTCAACTTTTTTCAGTACGAAAGCTATGCAAACCAACTTTACAAAAATACGCTGCTACAGCCTTTGGGGGCAGCAACAACATATACATTTTTTAGCTTCATTTAGTATTCAATTACACGCAAAGCCAAACAAAATGTCTCCTTCTTCACACTTGACTTTAGCAATTGAATGTGTTAATTTCAAATCAAGGAGTAGTAATAGTATTTACTGAGATCTCTCATGGAAGTGGTGAGCTTTGCTGGTCAAATTGTAAAGGTATATATGATCATAAATTTTTTGAAAATACTGTCTTGAAAAGTACAAAAAAAAAAATTTAGCGATAAAATTTTGAAAATGTCCTTTATAAAAGTATATTTAGGGACAAAAACAATTTTGTACCATTAAGTTTATTTTTGTGACAAAAATTTTGGTTCCAAAATATAGTAATTCATTCCTAAATTTTCAATTTTGTCAGTAAAAATACAACAATGACACTTTTGGCAACTTAGATAATTCGTCTCTAAATTTTTCTCTCTAATACCTTAATTTGTTGTCGTGACCAAATATGGGCAAGTTCGTCCATTTTAGATTAATTTGTGTAATCTAGGTAGGTATCTTGAGGCTTTGTCTCAAGTTGTTGCCTCTATTTTAGACTTGGTTGGTTCAAAATTCTGTTTTGTTGGGAGTGTTTTTAGGCACGGTTGTGGTTCATTGTCTTTGAGCTTCCTCCTCTAATGAGCTGGATGTCCAATGGCTAATAGCCACATTACATCTGGGATTTATTTTATCAATCAACAGTGAACCTCTGTAGCTGCAACTCAACTAAAAAGAGCACAAAGATAATGAACCATACTAATTTCATACTTCTTACTTGTATGACGACATCTATGTCCTAATACAGAAAAGGAACTTTCAGACAATCCTAACAACAAATGTATGTCCTAAAAAGATTTATTCAATGAAGAAAAGCCTCAGCAGTTATATAATCGAAGATGAGAAATTGAAGGACTGCCATTCCGTGTTACTTGTAAAGAATATTTCCATGAAAAATTCGGGGTAGATTTGGATTGTTAAAATATTTTGTCAAATGAAAATGGATTTTTCTTCTTTCAGATTCAGTTCAATAAGGAAGGAGATATTAGACCAAGTCTTGGATAGTGGTACTCGGCATTTTGCAAGAAAATGGAAGCCTAATATGTATTTGTTAACAGAAAATTTTGAAGAAGGTGCCAGTACAGGCACTGTTTTGTAATATCTGCTTAGAATTTTGGACTGAGAAAGGACTAGTAACATTGCTAGTGCCACTTGCAAGCCTTTGTGTTCTGGCTGACGTACCAAATCTTGCAAAAGATTTATCTGTCTAAAAATCTGCAATTGAGGTGGGTTTTTATTTTATGTTTCCAGAGAAAATAAAGTTGCAGTTCTCCAGTGTTGATAGTTGGATTAAACCAATCAAATATCCTTGGAAACCCATTGGAGACACTAAATGCAAATTGTTTGGGCATAATGAAGTGAAATGCTTTGTGGGAAATATAATGAAAAGCAGTGGAAAATGAAATCAACAAATGACAATCCTAAAAAGGAAGAGTGGGTCATTATTACTTAGAAAATTAAAATGAAAAAAAAAAATTTGAGATCGAGGAAAAGATGGACACTGGGGAAAGCTCAAACACTATTTTCGAAGAAATTTTCAAAGAAAATGGATTGTCAAATACAAGGTGCTATTAGGTAGGCCTTTCATTTTGTTAGATTGATGATATTTCTTAGGACCTATTGGTCAATGATAAATAGTGTGAAGAAAATAAGCAGCTTGATGGCAGATTAGAAGGGGAATGATGCATACTAATAAATGCTTTCCAAATTGAGAACACATTAGAGAAGTGCTTAGGAAGTAGTATAATTACCTGATGCTAATTAATGAACCAAGATTACAACTAAACGACCTGTCAATAATACCCATACCTGATTTGAAAACAATAAACTTAGAGATGTTAGGAAATTCATAAATGAGAATAAAATGACCCTACTAGAATTAGTGGAGAACAAAATACGGTTCGGAAACAGCATCAATATTGCTCAGAATTGTTAGCCTCTAACCATTACAATATATTTCATAATGCTAATGAAAATACCATTGGGAGAATTTGGTGGGTTGAAGATAATCTTACACAGTTTTTTTTTTTTTTTTTTTCACTTTCCCTCCACAAATACCCCCTTAAATCTGTTATCCAAACACAACTTAAAATTTTTAAAGTTGCAAACCTCTAAACAATTACTACTTGCAGAGTTGAATTTCTGGATAATAATATGAAGTCTTGTTTTGTATCCCCCCCTGGGATGAAGATACTCTCAAAGAAGTCGAAGATGAGTTCTTGGCTCCTATAGGTTCAGATCATTGTGCTCCTGTTGTTACTTTGATGCCTGAAATTGAATTGCGAAAACTTTTCAAATTCTTTAATTATTGGATGAGACCTGGGAATATCAAGCCGATTCTTCGAACTTTTGAAAATTCGAATAGTAACATGTTCTCAAGTATTGAGAAATGAGTCCTAAAATAAAAAGACTGAGTCTGTTCTTAGAGAGTTGAACAAACTGCTCTAACTTCAGCTTGAGAGTGCTTTAACTCACCATATAACCATAATGAACAGGAGGCCCTTCAGCATTATATCAATCTCTATGTTTCAGAAGAATCATTCCACAAGTAAGTCCAGAATAAGATGACAGCTTTGAATATATATATATATGGTGCAGATATATTATGTATGTCCACATATATGTATTTATGTCTTTTTCCCTTGACAATTTTATACTTGACTCCATAGTTTTTTTTTTTTTTTTTTTTTTTATTTTGGCAGGTATTATGTTCCAAGGTCCAAACTAGCATTTTGCCCTGGGAACATCTACTAAACTGAATACAGAATCTGAACTTTGTTCAAGTAATTGTGCTTCTACATCATTTATACGATCACATAACAAAACATACTCTCTCTCAAGAATGCTCTTGAAAAGTGAATACCATGTGAACACTCAATTAGGCCATGTGGCACAGAGTAGAAGAAAGTTAAATTCTAATAAATCAGCAACCTAACCACCTATAAATGAAGATGTGTATCCGGGGACTTAAAACAAGGCTCAGGACTTCTTCTTTCATATGTATTCATGTTGTTTCATTAAAGAAACTGCTACACTGCCAAAAAAAACAGCACTAATTTGCCCTTAATGTACAAGTTAATAGCTGAAATAATTGATTGGTGGGACGTCTAATGGACTAGAGAATTGGATAAAACAGAAATTGTGCTGATTTAGCTATAATACGATCAAATAGCTACAACTCCAATTGTTTATTAAGGCAGTAAGCAATAAAATACAGTAGAAGCATCATGGTTTCTATTAGAGAAAATCAACTATCTGATTACATTCCGTAACTTGGAGTGCCCAAGAAATTGTAATAAAGCTGTGAATGCCGACAGTGCATGGGATGTTAACTGCTGAAGTGTGAGCAAGTTGGATGGTGTTGGACCCCTTGCATGAGTTACTTCTTTTTTTATTTGGATAAAACAGAGACAGCTAATAATAGGAATGTTCTAGAAGGATAGGAAGTTTAGCAGGCAGAGTCCATCCAAAAGATTCATCCACTATGTTGTCAGCCTCAAATGCTAAAGCATTAACCCAACAGTTTGCTTCTCTTCTCTTCCAAGAACACCATAAAGGATTCAAGCTGTTGCAAATTATATCAATCTCCTCCACACTGTCTCCAATAACTGAAATATCTGCTGAACAATTCTGAAGCAGAATCTTCAATGCAAAACTGTGTACCACAAAGCATAGGGCTTCAATATGACCTAATCAACATCCAATACAAAAGGTTAGAAGGCAATTTTTAATTTTTTACCCTAAATTTAGTGGAGATAATTTTTAATTTTTTACCCGAGAACTTAGAAGGCAAGCAAATTTGATTAATAAAAAAAATTGAAATTAGCAACCAAGCTCAAGCTCTTTTGAAGGAAAACAAAAATAAAGGACCAAACTATATCATTTCATTAACTATCATTACTTGGAAGTCATTTCATTTTTTTTTTTTTTTCCAGCTTAATTAAGCTATTTCATCTCATATTAAATGACTTCTTAAATGGTCTCAAAAGACAACTAGGAATTGATTATTGCAAGTTCTGCCATAAGGCCATTTTTTTACAATTAGACAAATTTCCCCTTTTGTCAAATTATTGGAACAAATAGGACCTTCTTGTAGTAAAAATATTACAAAATTTCATGTTCCTATGAGATGCAGGATTGGTGTTATATGTCAATTTTTCCAACTTTTTGAATTTTTTGATGAGAACCATTTTGACAATATTGTGTAATAACTAATATGGTTAATAAATGAAAGAATGCTAGAGTTTGCCTTGGATTTGGATTCTGAAATGTAGTCTAGCATGCAAGGAGAAAGGTTTTAAAACTTGTGTTAGTAAACAAATTTATTGAAGTTTCAATGATCAAAATTCTTGCCTTTGAAGACTGTATAGTAGGGAGGCTTTTTCAATTATAGTCAGTGGAAATGACTTCTTTCTCAATTTTCTTGATATATCTCTTATTTATTTATAGGGGTGACCACTGGTTCAATAGTAAAACCTTGGCCTAATAACTTTGAGGTTATTGGTTCAAGTCACGGTGCAACCACTTTGTGCACTATGCCAAAGTTAGGTGTATACCCAATCTTTTCCCTTCTAAACACACATTAATGTGTACTAATTGGCTTTTTTTTTTTTAATCTCTTATTTATTTATCACTAACAAGAGTTTTCAGCATGACTGTACAAAAGTAAATCAACATATTCAATAAAAAACCTCATGACATTTCTAAAACTCGTAAAATAGAAACCAATTGCATCCTAAATTGTTAGTATGGGTAGAATTATTCATATTTCTTCACAAAACATTGAACAAAAAAAAAAAAAAAGAAGATCGCATTCAAAGTCACAATTGCAGGTTTGTAATAGAGTCAGGAAGTTGTCCTCTCCAGAATAAAAATAAATATAAAAATCAGCATTTCAATAGAAAAATGGAACCACTCAATAGTTCTCATCTTGGAAATTTGAAATGGGGAACGAATACCATGTACTAATCAAGTTACTAAACCAATAAATTTGTAGCTGTTAGAAACATTATGAAGCCAATCCATGATGTCATACATTATACTAGCAACAATTCATGTCTTAGTGATAAGACTGAGATGGAGGTCACACAGCATATACTGACCCATAAAATAAAACTGCAAAGACTAGAAATGATTGAAACGTACTCTTTTCAACCAATCATAAAAGGAGATCCTCATTACCAAATACAAAAATGAAAATCTCCATTCATAACTTGAAATAGTTCTTACTTTCCTCTAAGGTGTAAAATAATACAGATTAAATACCAAATGAGAATGAAGTTCATCCATTCTGTAGTGGCATATAGATAGAAAAGGAAAAATAAATATTTGAAAGGGAAAGAAAAAGAATGAACATAAAAACAGCGCTTTTTTTTTTCTTCTCAATTCGATCTGTTCTGCTTTTTCTCTTTTCTCTTTTCTCTTTTCTACTTCCTTCCATCTTTCCATTACTAAAGCTTTATTCACCTATTTTTTCTTTTCTGTTTCCTGCTAGAATATTTTTTGGGGTCATCATGTGTTCATTCAGTGTACTGGAAATTTCCACATTTACAACAAAATGGAACCCTGGGCTAGGCTAGGTGACCTTCAATCGGATTGTGTTGGCACCAAAAAATAATTTTCTGTCAATTATGGCCAAATCCCGTTTAATTTATGGTGGCTTGTTGATTATGGCCAAGTCTAGTTTCATTGATTGTGGCCTGTCGATTTTGGTCTGTCAATTTAGACCATAAATTATTTTTAACATAAAATTATGGCCACATATATTATTATTATTATTATTATTATTATTATTATTGTTGTTGTTGTTTTTGTTTCTGCTTTGTGCAGTGTATAGCAGACGTGGGGCATAAAGGTGGTTGTAAATCCATGATGAGCAAAGAACATGGCAACGTGGGTGATTGTGAAGATGTTGCTTACAAAGTGAAGTAGTGGAATATAAACCTGATGTGGAAGTGGGCTGCTTCCAGCAGTTACAAGAGAAGGACGGTTGCAAGCCTATAAATAGGCAAAGAGAAGATAAAATAAAAAAAAAGGGAGAATCAGACATCAAATTCATGAGAGTTCTTTATCTAGGAGTAGTCTGTCTTAATTTAGGAGTAGCTTTTAGCAGCAAGTTTTGGTTTTTCTAACCTTTTTTATTCCTGTCGATCGTGTAACAAAGATTGTGCTTATTGTTTGATTAATGCAATTGAGTGACAAGTTTCAATTTTATTACTAATTTTTGTGTTTGTTTCTTCACATTGCAACCTCCAAAGAAGTCATTGAATCTGTCAAGGCATAGGACACCAACCACAATCGCTTGATCTATTTGTTGTTTGTGAAAGTTTGGTTTCTCTGTCGAATCACCTCTGTCGATTTGGCCCAAACCAGATTTTTTCTAACAGATTGTCTCAGAGAAAAGGGTTAGATTGCCACCCCAAGAATGACTCTTGGTTCGATATTGGATCCAACAGGCTTATTTCCTTGAGACCTTTGTGGCAATTTACTTGTTATTCTTGGTACCCAGCTTATAATAATGATTATGTTGTTGTCTAATTTAAGTGGAAAATGTCATTTGTTAATACTTTTAGTCATTAAAACTGTGGAATCTCGTTTTTGGATCAGATTGTTTTTGTCAAAACTGCACGTCAATCTAGTTTTTGTTATATACATCTTATTTTCGAATAGAACCTTATTTTCAAAACTGTATTTACTATCCATACTTCTACTCACTGAGTTATCAGCTGACTTAGTTGTTTACCATTTCCAGGTGATAGAAGGACTTAGAGTGGACTCATGGTGTAATGGGGACTCAATTGCATGGACCTCTAGAACATTCATTTTTTATTTATTTTTTTTAGGTTGTTATGTCAATTTTGTGCATACTTTTTGATTGAAATTCATTTAGGATTATTTTGTTATGTGGGTTGTTTGTGTCCCATTAGTTTGGATGGTATTGATTAGGGTTGGTTTTGCCCATTTATACTTGTGACTTGTCATTAGATTGAGTTTTAATTTTTTTATTACTGGATTATTGTTACATTTATTTTATGTGATTATAGATTCGTGTTTAGGCTTACGTGTGCCTTGGGCTAAGGCTCTGCAGGCCACAGCCAGTCATGCCCGAGTTTGGGGTGTGACAGAGATCACATATGAAATCGATAAGATATTTGAAGAATTCAACCAAATATCTAAATTCACGTATGAGTCGCTTTGATTGACTTCTACAAATTGAATCTATGCTTTCATTTATTGCATCTATTGTGGATTAGAGGGGTGGAATGGCATTTATATTATGTCAAATATCAGCCTCTCTTGCTTTATTTTGGAATTGGTTAGATTTTACTTCTCATGTGTATTTGTCTCCTCTTGAATTAATACGGGAGATACTTCATATGACAAAATCAGAAGTCTAAAAGTTTCTAATTCTTAATTCTACTTTTATGTTTTTTGTTTCTACATTTCTCTCAAATTGGTTTCGTCTCTTATTTAATTTTTTTCCCTCTTTTTGGCCATACTTGGTTATTTGCATATGCATATTTCAATTTCATTATTTTTTCCACCCATCTTAGAACAACAGCAACATAAATTTTATATAAAAAAACGTATTACAACTGCGTGTAGGGTCCAACTAGTATTAATAAAATCATAGAAACTATCCCAAATTAATAGTGCAACTTTTTTTAATGTGGATCTTCTCAAAATAAGAAATCGGAAGTTTTTCAAAATATGTGGGGCCATTTGCTTTGTCGACCTTGTAAAAATAAAATAGTGTGAGTGTTTTTGACGGCCCTATATATCAAATCATCAACTACCTTTTTTCTTAGGTATGGATTGCATACCATATGCAAGGCTCTCAGACATTCCTTGTACATTTATTGTTATAGGCTGTGTAAGTTTGTGTTAGTACTTACACAAATTTGTGTTGACACTTATACATTGTTGACCTGTTAAGCAGGTCAACTTACAGGTAAAACTAATAAAATAATAGATTATATTATGCGTGTAAGTATTTTTACAAAAATGCATACATTTTTACAAAAATGACCAAGTTTTTTGTCAAAAAATTTAGAGCGAAAATGAGTAAATTTTCACAAATCACGCAAGTGATTTCACAAAAATGCGTAAGTGAACAAAAATACGTGTAAATCCCTGGGGGAAAACTTTAATTTCAAAAATATGCGTAAATTTCACAAATCACATAAATTATTTCAAAAAAAATCGTCATTTTCACAAAAATGCGTAAAGTTTATTCTCAAAAAAACAGAACAACACAAAAATGCATAATTGAACACAAATACGAGTAAGTCCTTGGAGAAAACTTGAATTTCACAAAAATGCGTAAGTTTTCACTAATCACTTAAATTATTTTAAAAAATGTGTAAATTTTCACAAAAATGCATAAGTTTATTCTCAAAAAATTAAAACAACACAAAAATGCGTAAGTTTTCACAACTCACGTAAGTGCTTTCACAAAAATGCGTAAGTAAACACAAATACACATAAGTTCCTGAAAGAAAACTTGGATTTTACAAAAATTTGTGAGTTTTCACAAATTTTAAAAAAAAAAATTTAATAGATATTTTTCTGATTTTCTATATGGACAAAATTTCCCTCCCAACAATGGTACACATTTTGTATTTAACACTGACAAATGCATTCACAATGATGCGTTAAGGTGATGAGTCATATATTATTGAGTTGATAACTAATAAATTATATCATTGTGTTGAATTGTGAAATCTTGAATAATTTTTTATTTTAATGTGTGAATTTTGAATTAGTTATATGCTCAATAATATAGGACCCAACACCCTTAACACATGATACACATGTGAGTATTGTGTCATGTAAGTTTCTATTTCCCTTCCAAATTTGGAACAAAAACCAACGTTGGCAAACTGTGCCCCTAAAATCCCACCAGCCTAATACCATTCATCATCACCAACTGTCTCTCTCCTTTCTAATCTCACCAACTCATTTTCATTTCCCACATAGAATTTTGGTCACTTACTCTCCCTTTGTCTCTCTCCATTTTGGTTTTGCTCTCCATCTCCACTTACACTCTTTGTGTCACTCTCCATTTTGCTTCCTTGCTTGTGCTCTCTGACGATACCAATCACCATTTTCTTTGATATCTTTCAATCTCTCTATTTTTTTTATGTGTTTTTGTTGTACTCTGGTATGTTACATTGTTATCATGAATATTTAGACTTAAATAAATCTAATTAATAAGACTGATTGGTAAGTGCTAAAAAAATTATTAATTAACTATAGGAAAATGGCTGGTAGCTCGAAAGTGAAGGGTCGAATGGGTCGAAAATATTCTCTTACCAGTAAGAGAATACAAAAAAAGTCTAAAACGACATCATTTTAGGATTTCGAGCCATTCGACCCTCTGATATTTCGAGCTACCAATCGGAGTTGTTAACTATAACTTTGGGCTTATAATTGTTTGATTAATTTATTAATTTAATTTAAAATGTTAAATTACTTTAACGTTAATATTAATTAAATTTGTTACTATTTGAAATAACTATTAATAATTAAATAATTAATTATTAAGAACATAATAACAATTATTTTTTAATATAATTATTGTTTATTGATTAAAATCATAAAATTTCCTAAATTTATTTTTTCATTCAAAATATTAATTAAACTTTAATAAAGGTAAAATTACAAACATAAATAATAAAACTTTTTAAAAAATGTATAAATTAAGACCAATTTTTACTATAAAATTTTGTCCCAAATTCAAATTTGTTCTCAATATTTAAAACAAACCCTCCAAAATTTTGCCTAAATTAAAATTTCCTCTTAAAATTTTGCCTAAGTATCTACTCAATGGTCCTTAAAAAAATGAAGAAGAAAACAAAAAGGAAAAAATAGAGAAAAACTAGCTGGAGAGAGATGTGTTCGAGAGAGAGAGAGAGAGAGAGAGAGGGAGCGAAGAAGGAGATCATGAAGACAAACGGAGGGAAGAGCAGTCCTTCGGAGCGACAGCCATTGCTTCGCTCGAATGGTGTTCGATGAAATGTCAGAAAGAGTTGCATGTCTAAGTGTCAATTTGGTGCATTGGCTTTGTGAGCTTTTGAATTCTAATCTGTTCGTATGAAGTCAAGGTTCTGAACCACGTTGATGTTTTTCAAATCTTCGTAATTAATGTATGTGTGGTGTCTCCAGGGAAGATTCAAGTATCTACCGGGCCAAGTTAGAGCCTTTGGGAGCTTTTGGGATGCTTGCTGGTACCTAACTTATTGATAAAAGATGAATAGGTTTCCCCAAATGAGGACTCTTTCTTGTGTTGAACAAAAAAGATGTTGGTTTTGCCCTTCAAAAGCAAGTTTTATTCTTTTGAATTTTTTTGTCCGATTGTTGATGTTTGGGATTATATTGATTTTTGCAGGCTGAGAAGGCAGCATTTGATGAGGCAGAGAAGAAAAGAGAGAGGAGGTATTATTTTTTGTTCATAATTGAACTATTTATTGATGATACAAAACAGTGCCAGTTCTGGCAGTTCTAACTCTTTCGTCGATGCACAGGTGGCAAGCTAGGACAGCCATATAAGCATTGCTCAAAATGGCAGACACAATAAGTTTGCCAGTCGCAAAAATTATTTTCCAACCCCATTTGCCGTCGCATGGGCCGTCGCAAAAAACTTTTTGCGACTGTGTTTCTATTTTTTGAGACAGCTTGTAGCGGTCACAAACTGTACTTTTTTTAGTAGTGAGAAGAAGTGTGGCCTATCTGAAATTGAATTGATAAAAATAATAACTTCATTTATTTTTAAAGAGCAGTTGATTATCCCAGTTAAGATTCTAATATCATTTTGTATAGTGGGTTATATGCATCCTTCATTTGGATATGGCTTTCTGGAGGTGGATGGTTAAACGGTTTTTGGAGGAAGAGGCTTATCAATGTATATGTAGGCTTTTGTGAAATATTTTTGATGTTGATAGAGGCTGTATCTGTAGCAGGGATCTTTGTATTTGGCTTGAAGAATTGTGAATATTTAACTATGGAGATTTATTCCTAAAAAAACTATAGAGATTTAAACAATATTTGAATTAGATACAGTTAATATTGTTGCATGATTTTGCAAGTAAAGGCAATAAAGGGATTAAAGTGTAAATTGAAAATTTTGAACTCGGAAGCCCATAAAATGGGATTTTTTAACGTCTATGACTTCTCTCTAGCTTTATACCTTGCACTTCACTTTATTTCTGTATAGGAGTTACAACCAGATGCTAATTTGCACACAGCTTCAGTTTCTTATTACCTTTGGCATTTTGGTAACTTGAAATGCCCTTAATCTGAATATTTTTGCTGAATTATTAGGTTATTGGATCTTCTCTCACACCTTTTAAACGAGTGATGGGGGCTATTTAACTTGCAATCCCAGTTCACTCAAATATGATTTCTACCGCGGATCTTGCCCCCAAGCTGGGCAAATCATTGAATTAAAGGTTCACCGTCTGTACGAAGTCTGCTCCAATGTCAATGAGCATTATTGCGGCTCGTCTTCCACGATTGTTTCAATGAGGTGAAATTTCTTGTTCTTAATTCTCGATATTTCTTTTTCTTCCTAAATTGTTCTCAAGGAAAAGAAATCCATGGTTTTTTTTTTTTTTTTTAATGCATGTCCTTTACCTTTTGCATGAATTTTGTTGTTTGTCAATTGGCTTGAGCCCTCCAACTTCTTTCTCTGATGTTATTGCAATTCAAATTCTGTGTTATTTATTCTGGATCGTGTTGTTTGGTGACTCAGGAAACTTAGGATAACAAAAGAAATTGAACACTGAAAAAAGGATTATGATGTAAAAGGTTGAAGAAAGACACTTACACCTAACTGGGTACTTTTGTTTCATTTTCTGAGTAGGTGCTCATAACATTGGAACAATTCACTGCAAATTCACCCTCAACCAGCTCTTTGAGTGATTAGGATCAAAGACAGTAGTGTGTAAACATAAACACACACAATCTGGAAAGGAATATTGGGGTGTTCTTCCCTATTTGTGAGTGCTAATTCATTCCTTCCATTTTTCAGTTATTGTGTTTCTTTGATATGTGAGGTTTGATGGATATTAGATTAATCTTTCATTACAAGTTTATTACAGACATGGTTTTTTTTTAGATTTTTAGGACAATGAAATCTTTATGAAAGCATGAAGTGCTAATTATGTTTTACAGTAAGCTGCTCTACTTTTGTGAAATTCTATTTTATGATAATGATTAAAAAGGGATTAGGGTATTACTGGCGAGAATAAAATTAGCCAAGGCTAAAAGATATATATATATATATATGGCTCTGAAAATCAATATCAGTGTATTTGAAACTTTAGAAATATTTTAATCGATCAATAAAGAACATAATTTTGGTTGAGAGTGGACTCGGACCAAGTTTGGGGTTACTGCCCCCTAAGTGCAGCAGCAACTCCTATGTCACAAAATGACACTGCTTTGCTTGTTTTTCTATTTTCTTATTTGGTTAGTTAAACACATTTTCAAGGACAAAAGATCTAAGTAGCGTTTGGAGCATAATAAACAATTTTTCAGATGTTTGCTTCATATATATATGACAAAAGATATAAGTAGTGTTTGACTTCATATTAAATTATGTTTGCTTCTGTTAATTTACATATATTAATATATCATATAGTTAGTGATATAGTTAGTGCACATATAGTTAGTGCTATAGTTAGTGCCCCATATAGTTAGTGATATAGTTAGTGCTCCATTATGGTATAGTGCTCCATTATGGCTCCATTGTATCTGTAAGAAATTAATGTATTGATATTATTGATTTATTTCTAATGTTCTTACAAGAGCTCTCTTTTATAGAGAGAAAATAGGATACAATGGAGCCATAATGGAGCACTATACCATAATGGATCACTAACTATATCACTAACTATATGGGGCACTAACTAATGGAGCACTAACTAATGTGGAGTAGGTGGAGTATTTGTAGGTGGAGTAGGTAGAAATTGTAGGTGGAGTAGGTAGAAATTGTTACATTCAACAGCCCCCCTCAAACTCAAGGGGGTTAGGAACTAACCAACTTGAGTTTGGAGAGAGTAACAAAACAGGAGAAAATAATCTGACAAATAAAATAAAAGTGGATAGGAGACACTGTATGGTCGTGTCAGACCGTTGTAGAAGACCGTATGGTTATGGCAGACCAAGGTAGAAGACAGTTTATGGGGTCATGTCGGACCGTTGTAGAAGATAGTTTATGGGGTCATATCGGACCGATGTAGAAAACAATTTACGGGGTCATGTCGGACCGTTGTAGAAAACAGTTTACGGGGTCATGTCGGACCGTTGTAGAAGACACTATATGGCTGTGTCGAACCGTTGTAGCAGATAACCGAAATCAATGTCGGGATAGTTTACAGAGTCTTGTCGGACCCATATAGGAGCTAACCGGAATCAATATTGGGACAGTTTACCGAGTCTTGTCGGACCCATATAAGAGCTAACCGGAATCAATGTCGGGACAGTTTACAGAGTCTTGTCGGACCCATATAGGAGCTAACCGGAATCAATGTCGGGACAGTTTACAGAGTCTTGTCGGACCCATATAGGAGCTAACCGGAATCAATGTCGGGACAGTTTACAGAATCTTGTCGGACCCTCAAAAGGCGTGCCCAATCTTATCAAAAGGCGTGCCATCAAAAGATGTGCCCGACAGCCATCAAAAGGCGAGCCATCAAAAGGCGCGCCGATTTGTCGTCTGGCGTTGAGAGGCGCGTAAGGCGCGTGTCTGCATTGCCTATTTATACCAAGGCGAGGCTGTCGCTTATGCAGAACAAAACATCGGCTGAAAAACTCAGAAAAAGCTCTTCATTTTGCTGAGAGATATACTCTGTAACACTTCTGCCCAGAAAATGGCTTCTTCTTCCCGTTCCGCTACCCAGAACATAGCCTCTTCTTCCCGGGGTCTTACTCTCTTTCCCGACCTCAATGAGTGCACAAGAGAGATAACCGGGGCAGTTGCCCTGGAACCGCAACCAAGTGCCCTTGGACCAAGCCCCCTGGTTTTGCACCGTTGAACTATCCGATGGTGGCAGTTGAGCAGATAATGGCTGCTCAATCTGATATTGAGGCCAATTATTATACATTAAGGTCATGTGTTGAGACCATGACTGCGGTCAACAACCTGTCGCACCGGCTTCAAAGTAGAACAAATGAGGTGCAGCAGTTAAACGCCCAACTGGCTCTGCTCCAGGGCATGTATAAGGATGCCCGAGCAGAGATATGTGGGCTGAAGGCAGAGAACAAGGAACTGAAGCGGAAGGCCACCGTGATGCTCAGATTTGGAGGGCCGCCATATGTGACGGTTGAGGAGCAACGGGAAGTGAACGTGCTCGGCGGCGTGGGAAACACGGAGGCAGCACCGGCAAGGGCCGCCCAAGACAAAGGCAAAAAGAAGAGAACAGCTGAAGAGGCGAAAAAATAAAGCCGGTTGTTTGTGGTGGTTATAGGTTGTGGTTTTTTTTTTTTTTTCTGTGTGTAAAATGGTGATCGGGTTTGATCCCCGGCATGAATAAAATAAGGTTGGTGACATTACTGCAATTGTTTTCTCTTTTTGGATGACCCAGATTTCTTTTTCTGAGTATTCCAATTCTTGGAGAAGAAATCAAAGCCTCTTAAAATAATCTTTGAAAGCAAAGTTCAGGGCCTGGGTTGGGTATCTGGTTCGATCGGAGCAGTAGTTGTAGATGGTGTACTTTTGGCGGACCCAACGGAGCCTCCGATACTGAGCCGCGTCGAGATCTTGGAATTCCTTTGGGTCCCACCAACGCTTCCGCTGCGCCACTCTGATTTTACAGCCCCTCCTTTCTTACTAGCAGGAGCTGCTTGAACATGCTTTTTCCCACTAAGCATGCTTGCTGCTGACCTTCTGGTGAATGATCCTCCTGAAGCCTCCACAGAAGAAATGTTTCCACTGGAAGTTTGGACTGAACTTGTACCAACTGGACCAACAAACTTATGTAAAGCACCAATTAGTTTAATAGTGGCATTTCTTGTGCCAGCAGCACTCGATTGCAAACCGGTATCTTTGCAAAAGTCAATTAAATCCTTAAGTTTCAAGTGTGAAACACCAAAGTCTTCAACTGCAGAAACCATCCATAAAATGCCCTCACTAAGAACTTTGGGATTCTTGTGCTCCTTCAAGATTTTGAAAAGTCTTTCAAAAATAAATCCTGGGCCTACAGCTTCAGAAAAAGTAGTAAGGCACTTCATGGCATGAGCACGGGTCTTGATATCTGCAACCCGCTCACTTATGCCAAGAAGGCAAAGAACAACACATTTTTTTGGAAACTTGGATGCAGATGCAGCTATATGGGTGATAACATCAACAACCTGTTGCTGGACCTGAACGTTTTTCTCACTCCATCCAGGAACAGCACAGAGTAAACGGATTAAGACCTTTGCTGACCGGTCGAGTTCCTGTATCCCTTCCACTTGCTCTTTAAATGAGACAATTGATTCTAAACGAACCTTCCAATCAGTACTTTCAAAGCCCTTCAGCAACATAGGTGAAATCTTTCCACTAATATCTTCACGTGGTAGGCTATCTAGCCCACCACCAGACAATGATGACGTGAATTCCACTACCTTTATAGTTTTCTTTGGAACTGCAGATGCACCCTCAAATGGATTTTTTTCATACTCTGCTTCAAGTGCACTAAGAAGAGCAGGTTTGATGTCTGCAAGAAATCCCTTTGACTGGAACCCAGTACCAGTGTACTTGTCCAGGGAGAGCTGAATCTCAGAGCCTCCATTGAAGTACTTAATGTGGTCGAAAGCCCAAGTAGGAGCATAGTTTCTACCAAATTGAACATCAACAGGCTTCCTGGGTGCAGCACCCATTGTTCCAGACACCATCATCAGACCAAGCGCTAGAAGGACCACGCTCCATAAGTGAGAACCCATGTCTCTCTGCACCAAGAGTCCAGAGAACTCCAGCAGGTTGAAGAAAGGAAATTTCAAGCCTCGTTTCATAACTCTCAAATCCAATTGCGGAGAGTTGGAAGATGCAGGGAATTGAAGGTATGTGTAGAAAATTCCAGCGGGCAGCGAAGGCAAGGTTGCCGGCCGACTGCCCGCCGGTGAGAAAACAAAATACAGGCCTAAATCTTATAGCTCTGATACCATGTAAGAAATTAATGTATTGATATTATTGATTTATTTCTAATGTTCTTACAAGAGCTCTCTTTTATAGAGAGAAAATAGGATACAATGGAGCCATAATGGAGCACTATACCATAATGGATCACTAACTATATCACTAACTATATGGGGCACTAACTATAGCACTAACTAATGGAGCACTAACTAATGTGGAGTAGGTGGAGTATTTGTAGGTGGAGTAGGTAGAAATTGTAGGTGGAGTAGGTAGAAATTGTTACATTCAACAGTATCCCATTTCTCTCTATAAAAGAGAGCTCTTGTAAGAACATTATATATCAATCAATAATACATCAATATATACAATTCTCTATTTTCTCTATACATTAAATTTCTACATGGTATCAGAGCTATAGGTTAAGCTCTTAGTATTCTTTGCCTTCCGGCGGGCGGAAACCTTGCCTTGACCGCCCGCCGGACCTCAACCAATTTGAGACCTCCATCAACTCTAGCAAGACCTCTCTCACACTTTCTCTCCCTACTCCACGTTTTGCTATCATTGGAACCTGAAAGACTGTTCAGGGTTGGTTCCTGACCACCATATCCAGTGAATCAACCAAAAACTATTGGCGATCTGTCAAGGTTGGCTGGGACGAGTCGACTGCAGGTGAGAGGCAGACCACGGGTATCGTTATGGGAAATTGAGCCTTTGACTACTTTTCCCATGTATCCATCACTCTTTTCTCTCAGGCTGAAACGCCCATGGTATCCTGGAGCCTCATCTTTTCAAGATAGCAGAGAAGGAGCCGTTAATGGCATGCCGTGGTTTAGAGGAGAAACTGGAGAGCAGGGACTTCAATCCATTAATTTTCAGAATGTTGGTATGTTTCCCTGGACTCAGCAGAGAGTGGATGCATCCTTTGTCAGAAATGACCTTAATCAGCAGTACCAAGCCATGTTGGTGGCTGGTTTGCAGAATATAGGAGGTGGGGATTCTCTGAAACAGCAATATTTGCAGTTGCAGCAACCTTTCCAATATCTTCCTCATCCGGGCAGCCAAAATCCATTGTTGCATCAACAGCAGCAAGTGATTCAGCCACCAAATCCTTTGCATATTCTTCAAGCTCAGACTCAAA
Organism: Camellia japonica; assembly: GCA_030407325.1. Lineage (NCBI taxonomy): Eukaryota > Viridiplantae > Streptophyta > Magnoliopsida > Ericales > Theaceae > Camellia > Camellia japonica. The sequence continues at coordinate 70,976,338 of JAPPVO010000029.1, forward strand.
TGCTACCAGAGAACCTGCCTAGGCATATGCAGCAACAAGTCTGCAATCAACCAGAGGAACAGCGACAACAACATACCTATCAGGATGCGTTTCTGATTCAAAGTGACCAGCTCTCTCCACCCAACCTTCTTTTATTATTATTATTCTTATTTTTTTTTAACCTTTTGTGATACACCACCACCGCCCATCCAAATTCTTTGTCCCTCTCTTTTCCTTTCTTTTTTGTTTTCCTATTAAAATAACATACAAACATATCCTCACCCTGCAAAGGGCATCCCACTCACCTTTCTTTTATTTTAATATCTATATCTATGTTTTTATTTTATTTTAAATTTTTTCCTTTTTCATCATCACATATTTTTTTTATTACCAATCCACAGATTCCAACCATCTTATGATTTTTCAACTCTTTATTTCATTTCATTAAAAAAAAAAAAAAAAAAAAAAATCACAAAAACAAATCAACCACAACCCACAACCACCACAACAAAAACCGGCTTTATTTTTTCGCCTCTTCAGCTGTTCTCTTCTTTTTGCCTTTGTCTTGGGCGTCCCTTGTCGTGCTGCTTCCGTGTTTCCCAAGCCGCCAAACACGTTCGAAGGCCTGTCTCCAGTACTCCCTCCAAGAACGACCACAGTATTTCCGCCACCAGAGTCTGCTCCCCGCCGGCCATCAAAGGTGAGGTACGTCGGTGCCCCAAATCTCGCCATGGAGGTGGTTTGCCTTTTCAGCTCCTTGTTTTCAGCCTTCAAGGCACAAATCTCTGCCCGTGCATCTCTGTACATGCACTGGAGTAGGGAGAGTTGGGCGTTGACCTGGTATACCTCACAAGCCTTGTTTTGCAGACGGTGAGACAGGTTCGTGACCGCTGCCACTGTCTCCATGCAGGCCTTCAACGTGTAGCTATGTTACACGGACTCTTTGGAATTTCGAAGGTACCCGTGTCGACACGACACGACACGGGTACGGGTGCGGGATACGGCCGGGATACGGCTCCTTAGAAACGGATACGGCAGAAGAATCGAAAGAGGAGAGAGCGAGGAGAGAACCTGCGAAGCTTGATCGAGAACCTACGAAGCTTGATCTGCGATCTGCGATCTGCGAAATTGATCGATCTGCGATCTGCGAAGCTTGTACTGCTCCGTCGTCTTCCCCTTTATCTCGATCTCGGAATCTCTTCGTCACCTGATCTGCGAAGGCTCTTCGTCACTTTCTCTCTCTCTCTCTCTCCCCCTCTCTCTCGCTCTCTTTTCTTTTTTTGTTCAGTCTATCTCCGACTTCTCCGACTTTTCTAATATAGTTTGAATTATATAAAATATAAACTATATTAATATAATATTATTCATTATTCACATACATATTATATAATATTATTTATCCAAAAAAATATTATATAATATAATATATAATAAATAACATAACTTTATGTCTAAAATTAAAATAATTTATTTTATCATATATAATATAATTTATTTTATGTCTAAAATAATGTTTATAATTTTATTTATTATTTATCTATTATTTTTTTAATAAAATTTATTATTCCTTAAACTTTTTAAACTCATCTTCATATAATAAATATATTTTAAAAATAACTATTTAATGTATCCCCGTACCTGTATCTCAATTTGGATTCGTATCCACGTATCCTTAATTTTTAATTTTAAAATGTCCGACCCTTAGATACACACCCGTATCCGATACCCGCACCCGAGTCCGTGTAACGTAGACGTGTAGTGGTTGGCCTCGATATCATTTGGGTAGCCATCACTTGCTCAACTGATAGTGTGGGCAGACTAGGTTGAGTCAGAGCAGGAGTACTTGGCCCAGAGGCGCTCGATGGACCATTAAGATCCGGAAACAGAGAGAGAGGGCGGGAAGAAGAGGCCATTTTTTGGGCAACAGAGTGTTTCAGCAATACAACTCTCAGAAAACGAAGAGTTTTTCGGAGTTTTTCAGCAGGTTTTTTGTCTCAGCCTCAGCCTCCGCCTCCGTCTTGTTTAAATAGCTAAGGCAGACACGCGTATCACGCGCCTCTCAACGCCAGACGACAAATCGGCGCACCTTTTGATGGCTCGACTTTTGATGGCTGTCGGGCACGTCTTTTGCTGGCACGCCTTTGTGATGGCACGCTTTTTGATAAGATTGGGCACGCCTTTTGAGGGTGTGACTTTTGTGGGTCCGACAAGATTCTGTAAACTGTCCCGACTTTGATTCCGGTTAGCTTCTATATGGGTCCGACAAGACTCTGTAAACTGTCCCGACTTTGATTCCGGTTAGCTTCTATATGGGTCCGACAAGACTCTGTAAACTGTCCCGACAATGATTCCGGTTAGCTTCTATATGGGTCGACAAGACTCTGTAAACTGTCCCGACATTGATTCCGGTTGTCTCCTACATGGGTCTAGCAAGACTCCGTAAACTGTATTCTACAACGGTCCGACATGACCCCGTAAACTGTTTTCTACATCGGTCCGATATGACCCCATAAACTATCTTCTACAACGGTCCGACATGACCCCATAAATTGTCTTCTACATCGGTCTGCCATAACCATACGGTCTTCTACAACGGTCTGACACGCCCATACAGTGTCTCCTATCCACTTTTATTTTATTTGTCAGATTTTTTTTCCTGTTTTGTTACTCTCTCCAAACTCAAGTTGGTTAGTACCTATCCTCCTTGAGTTTGAGGGGGGCTGTTAATTTACATATATTAATATATCATATAGTTAGTGCACATATAGTTAGTGCTATAGTTAGTGCCCCATATAGTTAGTGATATAGTTAGTGCTCCATTATGGTATAGTGCTCCATTATGGCTCCATTGTATCCCATTTCTCTCTATAAAAGAGAGCTCTTGTAAGAACATTATATATCAATCAATAATACATCAATATATACAATTCTCTATTTTCTCTATACATTAAATTTCTGCAGCTTCATACCCGTATGGCGCCGAGGGCATCAAATCTTATTATACAATGAGTTTAGTTAACCTAAAAATTTGTGGTCAATGGTTGTCTTTGGCATGTTGTCAATATGCCACAGAATTCGAAAAAAGGTCAGTGTTCCTTTATGAAGTAGCTGCAGAAGGTCATTTTTGTGATAACATTGGCTTTGTGTGAATTCGTGTTTTTTTTTTTTGAAAAGTGTTCCTTCCACAACCAGCTACATGGAATTCCATTGTCCACCCAACTATGATTTTTCCTGCATGCACCAGGGGAAATTTGACAATGTTAGAAGTTGTAGTTGTCTTCTTCTAAAACCTGCTTCCGCATTTTGCTCATTCATTAGTTTTATACCCATTTAATTTTAAGCGCGTTAAATTGAATATTGTTATTTTCTTCGTCGTTAATTTCCCTATGCTATTGTTGTCTTGTTCATTAACATTGCAGTGTTCTCATTTCCTCTTAGAATTGAAGATATATTCTCATTAAGTAGGTATTGACTGCAGGAAGAGGCTTCTTCATTCTCTTGCACTGGTTTTTGGTTGTATAATTGCTTCATCTTTGGTATGTGTTTCAATGAGCTCTTTCCTCTTCTTATTTTTATTTTTAATTATTATTATTTTTGGCCATGTTGGTAAATTCTGAACTGGTTTCCTCCTTGCCTTTATTTGCCTTGTCCTCAGTTTGGATGCGTAGACTGTTTTTATTATTTCTGCAACATAGAATCTTGTTTGTATGTTTCAACCTCTTGAGACTTTATGATATTTGAGCACAATGTCCTTGACATATAGATATTTATTTTTGATTTGTGACATGAGATGTGATGATTTATGATGGATATTAACCAATGTAAATTGGAATGAAATATGATAAAAATTGAATGAGAAAGGATTGAGATAATGAGAACATTGGTTTTGTGATACTTCCACTCTCTTAGATTTATATTTTGAGGGTTTTCATGTTTTTTTTCTTTTAGATTCTACTTGTGAAGGATCTTGGGCGGTCTGTAGCTTGGAAAGTAAGGTGTTTTAGGAATTTTTTTGTCATCAATATATTTAAATCGTTCTTATTCAATCTGCAATTACAAGGGCAATAGCATTGATTATTTAAGTTGTTAATAAAAATAGAATCTCAACTCTTTACTTCAAAAGCCAAATGCTCAAAATTTTAATTTTGCTCTGTTCACACACAAACTGACTCACTCATAGCTTATATAGACATGCATATTTTTCACATAACACAAAACACATTAGCAGTTTAATAGCCAAGATACATACACCCAGGATTAGTTATTAGCTTTTGACTTCTTTGAAATTTGTTGTTGGTTGATAAATATTTATTGAAGTTGATAGAGTAAGTAGCTTTTTTTTGGGTAGGTATAGAGTTAGTAGCTTAGTAAAGTGATTTGAAGACTAACCTTTTTTACTTTTATTTTTTATATCTGACTTGAATTTCTAATTGAGTTGGATACCAAGCTTTCTTTTGAATCATGAAGAATTTTCTTCAGTCTTGTAGTGTCATGAAACCTTAGCTGCAACAGAAAAAGGAAACCAAAAAAAAAAAAAAAAGAATTAAATTTTTTAAACAAACTTGTCCTCATCTATGAAAATGCGATATCTATTTCTCGTTACTAGCTTCTTGTTATCTGCTATATTGTAAATATGCTTTATTTTATGTATTGTTAATAAATAAGGAAAATAAGCAACATGTGCATTCAAGTGATGTCCCATATATTTTGCACCAAGAATGACTCTGAAATAAATTTCCAGGTCAAATTGGGAGGAGTCAGATGCAAAAGTACTTTGAAGAAGCAGCACAAGTGCTGAAGCTAGATTCATGAGTTGACATAGTGGCTATTTGGAAGCTTCCTAATATTTTTGGGTGCTATATGTAAATACTGTTGGGAAAATTATAGTTGATTTCCTCTTTATTTATTTATTTATTTTGAATATAAAAATATGTAGAATTTACATTTTGGATAAATTTGTGTATAAGCTCTCTAGTTTTTGTAAGTGGTGAAATATATGCTATTTTGTGAGGACAATGTGATTATTTAATCCTTATTGGAGTTTGTGTTGAATGAATTGAATTTTTATATTTGTTAGTTGAATTTTTTTATATATTTGGATGAAAATAGAATTCTGACTAATTTTGTTATTAAAGATATTTTATTGTATTCACAAACTATTATGGTAAAGAATTTTTAGTAATTGACAGCTCTTTGATAGCATTTCTTGAACACTATGATATACTTTTCATAGTTCAATAAATTCAATAAAAAAAAATGTAAATTTTAGCAACATGACCACCAAAGAGCTTTTGGCCACTGATTGTTTTTCTTTCTTTTGAGAAGGTTGCTAACTTAATCAAACACTGGTTTGCAACTAATTGCTTCTATGATGTATTTTACAAACCTGTTAAATGCAACAAAAAAAAAAATAATAATAATTTGCAATAAGAACTATGTCAACATTAAAAGAATAATTGGATTATACAGACAATTGATTTCCTTTCAATTGAGTTGGAATGACAAATGGTTACATTATTGAGTTGAGATGACAAATGGTTACATAATCGATTGCACAATCAATTATAAACACTTTGTTTGAACTTAGTTTCATGAATGTCCCATGTAAGTACAATTGATTGTAAAATCGATTGGCTTGCAAATGTGTTGTGGCTTGTATGTATAATCAATTCAATTGCCATAGTTTACTTGGACCAAGACTTGTGGCTTGTATACATAATCGATTACCCTAAAAAAAATAAGTCTATAGTATTGGTAAACTTGCTATGGCCTAATGCAATCTCCACCAATTTTCAAAGTGATTAACTAACATCAAAACACAATCTCACTTGATTGGTAAGGACACTAGATTAGCGTAACACAAAATATATTAACAAACACAAATAAGAATATCAAAACCCATGTAGCCATTACAATACCAAAAAAAATGAAGTCAAAACTCTTTTTGATCCAATCATAAACATTGTCAATACAATTCAATTGTTATATGGAAACCATTGCCAAGAATCACAACCCAATCCAGAAAGAGTCATGAAGTCGATCGACAAAGACATGGAACTTGTGCAGATTTACATGTGTGCAAATAAGAAATGGCATGCACTTGTGCACATTTAATGCCCAATTTGATGTCGACAAACCTCTTCTAATGCTCCTTCAACAAGCACTTCAATTCATACTCTTTTATCTTCTTGCATATTATTTCTCTTCAACCTGCTTTCACAAAATCTACAATGACCAAATATCTGTTTTGATCACTCGTCTACTAGAAATCTAATTCTAAGACATGCATTTGATAAGAAGAAAAAAAGGTCTAGTCACTCATCACTATTGATCGTTTTTTTACTAAATAAAAGAAGTGCCAAAAAAAAAAAAAATTCAAATAAGAAAAAACAGAACAAAGAAGAAATGAAATAAGATTCAATAAATGCTTCTCCAAATTAAACTCATGAGTCAAAACTCCATTCTACATCACTTGTGAGTCAAGATTTCACACCTAAACTTAAAAAAGCTATTTTTTATTTATTTTTTATGAGTCAACAGTTTAATAACATCAAAGACAATTCTACATTATGCATTCACATTGCAACTACTATAGAATTCACAAAAGCCCCATAAAAATATAAAAATAAAAAGAATTTAGATAAATTCTCTCAGTAAGAAGAACCTCAGGCTGGCCTTGAGCACAAACCAGAAAATTTTAGCCTCTGCACTAAAGATTAGAGGAACTGGGAATAACCACCAAAATAGAGGAACTAACACAATGGAACCATATAATCTTTAAGCCCTTCTGGTATATATATACATCTAGGTGCCATTATTGAGCCAATAGAGAAACTAACTTGTGAATGACCCTCATTCATTGCAGGGAGAAGGTTTGTGAATGACAATCAGTTATAATTAAAATAGCAAATGAATATCGTGACCAGATGTAACTAGAAGAATTTCCTACGAGAGACAGTCTTTAATTTTAAAAGCATTTGGTTAAGTGTTCAGTTTCAGAGTAAACAACAACAAAGTTTTAGGATCCAAAACCTGTATAAAAAAAAAGAAGCCAAATATCAAGGAGAAGATTCATATTAGGTATAGGAAAACACACCATCAACCTTGGCCAACTATTATTTTTTCTCTTTAACCCCTCTTTAAAATCAGTAATTTTGCTTGGTAGCTTCCTTGATTTTCTAAAGCAAGGGTTCAAAACTCAAATCTAAAGGTATGCGATAAAACAAAGTAGGCAGACACATTTGAGCAAAGATCTAATACCCACAAATCATAAAGGCCTGTAAACATAATCAAAGGTTAGACCAAGTAATTGAAGAGTCTCTATAGGAATTAAAGAGCATCTTGATTCTAGTGTGGCTGTGTGGGGCATTATACCATGCCCAAAATTTGCATTCCTTTCACAAGCACAACAGAAAGTACTATTAAAAGAATTCCTATTAAAAATTTGTACCTGAAAGAAAGTACTATTAAGTCATATTAGATGTGTGTGTATATATTATCCAAACTCATTTGATGCCATAACAAGATATCAAACAACTGAAATAGAAAATCAAGATCCAAGTCCAAAAGTGAAGCATAGACCATATCTTGGAATCATCAAGTAAAGCTTGGATCACAAATGAATATTCCAGACCTATACATAATGAAGTTTTAACAAATGCTTTACTATCCAGCAAAAGCAAATGAACAAATTTTAGCACACCAAGGCCAGATAACACAAAGGCAATCTAAGGCAAAGGCAAGTCAAGGCCAACACATCCAAGGGCAAGGAAATCCAAGGCCACCCCAAGGGCAAGGAAATCTAAGGCCACCCCAAGGACCAAGCCAAAAGGCAAGGCTAAGGAAGTTTAAAGCCACCCCAAGGTCAAGGCAAGCAAAGGCCACCACAAGGTCAAGGCCACCAAGGGCAAGGGTAAGACAACCAAGGGCCAAGCCAAGGTTGAACAACAAGAAGCAAGGTTGCTAGGACCAAATCCAAACAACTTTATAGAGAGAAAAATTAATCAATATTGCTATGATTGACACCTATATGAACATATCATTATCACGATAATCACTAGCAATGCAGTCACTGCCTCTTCCTACCAAAAAATCACGGACATGTGACACGACATGAATACGACTTGCACACGGCAATTTTTAAAAAATGTCGAACACGACATGTGGGAACATGGACATAATATATAATTTTATATATTTATTATATGTTATGATTTGTGATTCCAAGATAATAAATTAAGGGAAATTTGGCCATAAACCCCTCCCAGCTTCCTTTTCTTGTTAAAAGGACAAAAAAATATAGTACTTTCAAAACCTCCTCATAATTATAAAGTCCTATATGAAGGACAAAAAAAATATAATACTTTTAAAACCTCCTCATAATTATAAAGTCCTATATGAATGACAAAAAAAAATATAGCCCTTTTCTTGTTAAGGTTCGCCGTCTCTATGAAGTCCGCTCCAAATCATCTGATTCAAGTGTTTAAGCTAGGTGTATGAAAGATTTTGTCCTTCAATAATGGACCAAGAATGGAGGAATTTTCGAGGGCTAGGACCAACAATTTAGAAGGCAATGAAATGGGGGGAGAGGGTTTCTTGGCTGTGCAAAATCCCACAATTTCTTTATCTACATTATTCTTTAGATAAATATCATGCTACCCCACACCCGTTAGTACTCTACAATTTATTGAAGTGTCCTTGTAATAATATAATCACACCAGCCTATGTTCTACTAGCAATGAAAAGAAAATAAAGAATATAAGCACACCAACCAATGTTCTACTATCTATTAATTAAAAAAGACAAATAAATAAGCACACCCGCCAGTGCTATACTAGAAATTAAAATAAAACAAATAAATAAGCATACTTGGCGAGTACTTTGCTATCAAATAAAATCAAATTAACAAATTTTAGCACACTCATGCCAGTGCTGTGGCATCAATTACAAACAACAAAGAATTTTAGCACACCTGGCGGTGCTATGCACAATATTGCTCCCTAATGAGAACATTATATATACATAAAAGAGTAAAAAGCACACCCGTTAGTTGCTCATGAGAACTAAAAAAAATTATACCTTTGCTTGTATTAGAAGAATAATAACTTGAGGACCTACGACAATGCTTTGCTACCAATTAAAAGCAAACAAAGAAATAAAACACACCTGCCAGTACTTTGCTATCAACTAAAATCAAATTAACAAATTTTAGCACACTCGTGCCAGTGCTCTGGCATCAATTACAAACAAAAAACAATTTTAGTAGACCCGGTAGTGCTCTGCATAGTATAGCTCCCTAATGAGAACACTATATATACATAAAAGAGGAAAAAGCACACTCGCTAGTAGCTCATGGGAACTAAAAAAAATTATACCTTTGCTTGTATCAGAAGAAAAAGAAATTGAGGACCTATGGCAAAAGATAACAACAAATGAAGATGTGAGTTAGTACCTGGCACTTGAAACTAGTAAAATGATTTTTAATATAAATGTGAAGACAAATCGTAGCTTGGAGACTTAAAAGCAAAATATAGACTTCAAAGCAAATAAATATACTTAATTATGATTTTTGAAATGATCGTAGGGGCCATGGTTAACCCTAGCCACTCCATGTGTCCACCAGTGACTTGAGTAATGGAATGAGTAATATTTATCTCCTTTCTAGTTTGATGGAAATCTTTGTTAAGGAATGCCCTGGTGTTAGTTTTGGAGGATTTGTTTATGTAACATTCAAAAGTAGATTTTAAAGGGAGTACATTAAGTTCTTTCAAAAGCTTAATGATTAAAAAAAAATCTATTTGTTAGAAATTGGAAGCTGCAATTCTAGTTCACATTCCCTTTTTCTCAGCTAGTATTGAACAAAGCAAACATATAGGACCAATCTAGTAATAGTTCATAAAATATGTTTCTAAATTCCAATTTCTATAAGGCTTGTCGTTTCTAGGGTAATTCTTTTAGTAAATAAACATAATTGTCCGAGTCAATTTTCCTCATTGAATCTTAGGACATTTTTTTTTTTCCATTCATAGTCATTTGACTTGGCAAAAGTTAGGAGTATTTTGGCAATAAGAGAGAAGTCTCAAATCACAAACCCACCTAACCTTGTACTTACCCACCTTGCTACTATGTGTGCACACATGCAAGCTAGAAAAACCATAGAACTCTTGAACAAAAACAAAACCAAAATAGAATATCCATTTGCAAAATCGTAAATCCCCCTGAATGAAAATAATCATCAACCAAAAAGATTGGAAACATAATGATGAAGGTTGAGGTTTGGATTTCTGGAAAATAAACTTGGAACACAAAATTTAGGAACGGAATAAAAACAATGATGGTGAAAGTAGAAAAATCAATGCAGGTTTAAGAACAAAACATATGGTGCCATTCTTGAAGTACATCAAAATATTCAAACAATTTAACAAAATTTACAGACACTCTACAAGTTGATAAAAACACAAAACAAAACCACATGCACTGTTCTTAAGGGTAAAACACTTGATATAAAATTACATCAACATTTAGCACTTAGATAAAAATCAAAACCAAAATCTCTCTATCTCATATGATTATCTATTTTATACAGAATCAATGTTCTATGTAATTATGTGGCCACTATGTTCCTTGGGACAACACTTTGGAAAATTTAAAATCTACTCAAAACAATAAAGGGCGTTGACTATTGTTATTCCGAATTTGGGTAGTGGTGTTTATGGTGGGTTTAACAAGAGAAAGAACCAAAAGACTGGGTATGGTGTGTTACTTCAAGTATTCTCAAAAAGAAACCAAACAATAATTTTATTAAAATTATGAAGTAATGGAATGTAACCAGTAAAGGCAACAAATTAATTTAATATCTAATTTGACATAAAATTGAGTTTGGTATAAGAACCTCATAAAATCCATCAAAATACAATAATTACATAAGGTTATTTGTACACAAATTTCAACCAAAACTTGCGTATGATCATATTCTTTATTTTTCTTTTTCTTTTTTCTTTGATCAGCAAACAAGAGAGCACTTTATTAATGATAAAAGAGAAGTACAACAAAACCAACAAGTAGGAGCAAAAATTGCATCATAGCAAATCCATCTCATCCCAACTAGGTTGAAAGAAAGCAAAATCATGTGCAAGCACCACCAAGAGAAAACAAAGTGGTTTGCATGAGACCAACTACAGTAAGAGGAAGGAAAGAACGAAGGAAAAAAAAAAACCAAAACAAAACAAAACAAAACCAAACCATACTCCTGCAGCCCAACACCAAACCCCAACGACACCAAACTGCCATAAGGCATCCTGAAAGCCAAGTAAACAAAGGCAATAGATCAACATGGGGCCAAGGTGAATGACAACATAGCAGCAGCAAAGAAATCAACATCACAGTAGCAGCAACAAGAAACCAATGTGATGATCAACCTCACAGCATCATCAAGCAATATTTAATCTTAGCAGCAAACATTAAGGCACCAAAAATTCAATCTCAGCACTAAAAGCATTCAGTTGTTCTTCATGTCTCCTTTTTTCATTTTCCATTTTCTGTACAGGAGCATGGATGATTTTGGCTCTTCTTAGCTGAAGGTAGCTTATTCTTCTTCTTCTTCTTCTTCTTCTTCTTCTTCTTTTTTAAAAAAAAATTTCTATTTCTATCCAACAACAAAGGAGATGAAAAAGGAAGCTATACATAAAAAGATCAAGTCAAACTCATCAATTCAGTTTTGTGTATTTCCCTTTTTTTCTTTTCCTTCACTAACAACCAAAATGAAGCATTAATAACCAAAGCAACAATCATACATGAAAATTCCTAGAACCTCAATGCTTAAAGCAAATTCATGGGAATAATTATAACATTATGATAAGATTTTTAATCATAGATACAATACAAACATAAAATAGAAGGGCATAGACATACAGAGAGAGAGAGAGAGAGAGAGAGAGAGAGACCTCTGTTCGGAATTGTCAAAACCAGAGCTGGAATCAGAGAAATCAACAGGAACAACAGTGTGGTCGGAGCTGTAAAGGTCCTTGCTGGTGACATCTAGGGTTTGATCATTGATACATGTGGCCCTCAAATGGAACTCGACAAAGCAAAACTCACACTGGTCGTTGCCGTTGCAGTCCTTGCCTGGAGAAGTGCATGCTCATTGCTCGGTTGCTAGTGAGTGGGATGAGACCCAGGCAGTGAGAGCAGGAAATGGAGAACCAACGAAGTGAGAGCAAACGGATGGAGAGAGCAACGGAGTGAGAGATGAAAGAGTGAGAGGCCTTAACCGGTTAACCCATTGGCTTCATTTTGGGCATTTGCTTCTTCTCCTTTTGAAGGAGTTTCATTTTTCTTGATTCTAGGGATTGGGCTTCTGTTTCCCATCTCTAGTGCTAGGAGTTCAGGATTATTTGTTTTGACAGTTCTACCTTTTCTTTCTCTTTTTGTTTGAGGATTTATTGTCCACTCTCATTTCTCTTTTTTAATAAAATTCTTTGTTGATGCTCAAAACAATGTTTCTAGAAACTATCGCCACTATTTGCATTTCGTCCTTAAACTATTAGTTTTATTTAGGTTAAATTATAAATGAAATTTAAGTTAAAATACGAATTACCTCCTATAATTTTGAAAATTATAAATATCTCCTTACTAAAAAAATTTATTAACAGAATTAACAGAAAAAATAAAATTCTTAACTACTCTCCTATACAACAATAAAATTACTTAAATTGTTAATTGAAATATATTTATGACATTATTAAAAATAGTTAATTGACTTGATGATTTATTAATAAAATGGGTCATTTGTTATGCAATTAGAAACTTGGAAGGGTGGGATGCAATTTTCAGAACCACAAAGGGTAATTTGTATTTTAAGTAAATCTCAGGGGGTGTATTTGTAAGTTACCCTTTATTTTTATTTAGTCTTTGAAGATTCTAATTTCAACTAAAGTAGTCGAATTGAATGTTAAAACCTAATTTGATGGGCAAAAAGTCATTTTTATATTTGAACAATTTAAACCACATGACCAAACAATCATTTTTTTATTCACTAATTTGAAATGAGGGTTACAGAAGAAGATGGGTATGTGGTTATAGACTGTAAGTTGTCTAATATAGTAGTTGTATGATTTAGGCTATGTTTGGCAATAGCTAACAAAGTTACAGTGTTTATAATTGTCCATAGTAGGAATATTTGTCTGTGTTTCTGTTTCAGTACGCGAATTGAAGACCTTATCGACATCTAAACATAAAATTGACTATGTTTTGTGTTTTTTAGAATTTTTGGAATATTATGGTAGGCTTAATTAGAATTCGATTTGGAACCAAATAATTAGAATAAAATAAGTGTAATTGATTACTTTAATCAAGGCTTAATGAAACTCCACTAACAAGACTATATAAGGCTAATTGATCCTAGACTATGCCATTCAAACACTTTATCTTCATTCTTGAGTAAGGAAAACGCTGTGTGTGTGTGTGTGTGTGTGTGTGTGTGTGTGTGTGTGTGAGAGAGAGAGAGAGAGAGAGAAAGAGAAGCTTAGGAAAATTGAGGTCAAGCTTGAAGATTATTGAGAATTGAAGGATTTGACTTGGAAACTCAATCAATTGAACATCTAGAACACCATTGAGCATCTAAGGTAAGAATTTAACCTTGAATTTGAGACATTTTCCATGAGAATTCAAGAGAATTGAGATAATGAATGCAAGACTTAAGCTAGGGAAGTAGAAAAAAAAAATCATATTATGCATGCATGCATATTTCCTTACATTTTGAGCTTAATCACCAAGGATTTTCACATGCATGTGGTAATTCTAGTTTGATTTTAGGAATTCATCACATTTCATACCATTTGACCTCAATTGATCATGCTTTGGAAGGTTTGAGTTTATAACATTGCATGCATGTTTTATATATATATACAATTCAAGTTTGCTTTTGAACAATTAGCTTGCTTTTGGGCCTTGATTTTGCAAAATCATCTTTAATTCCATGATGTTTTATAAGTTTACAAGTATTTTCTCAAGTTTTAGCCCAAAAGAATGAGTTTTGATGCATTAGAATTGAGTTTTGGAGCTTAGAGAGCAACCTGGAAATTCCAGAATTTGCACAATTCGATCGAGCGATGAAAGTTGCGCTTGAGCTAAGAATGCAAGCTCTCAGAAGTTTTGCAGAGTTTGGGGGTTGGCTCGAGCGGAAAACGTTGCGCTTGAGCAACCACCCTTTGTTTTGAACCTTGGCTCGAGCAACCAAAAGTTGGCTCGAGCTTAAAATTCAAGCTTTCAGTACTTTTGCAGACATGAGCCTTGGCTTGAGCAACAGAAATTGCGCTCATGCGGCCACCTTTATTTTTGAACCTTGGCTCGAGCAACCAAAAGTTGCGCTCGAGCGTAAAATGAGAGCTCTCAGAAGTTTTGCAGAACAAGAGGTCCGCTCGAGCGAAGGAAGTTGTGCTCGAGCAAATTGCCCTGTTTTTGAAATTTTAACTAAGTGTTTCAAATGACATTTTGGCATCCTCATTGCATCTTAGGCATTCCTAAGCCTTAATTAAGACATAATAATGAGGATAAGGATTAGAAATATACCAAGACAGAAAAGAAATGAGTTAAGTGTCTTCCGAACGTGTGTTTCAATGTGTATCCGTTATGTGTTTGAGTAGGTCCCGCACCATAGATTGTTTGATTTGTCTGCTTTGTCTATTCTCCTACTAGAGCTATCTATGAGTAATAACTCTGTAAAACTATATTTGACTTCAATTATTTTCTGATGATATGATATGATAGTTTTCTAAAATGCTATGCTCTATATGAATGATCGTCAAAATTTCTGAAATATACTCGTGGCATCCTTAGCATTATGTGATATTTGTTATCTGTTACTAGGTACCAGAGGTTCCATCATGGAACTGGTTAAGCATAACCATTATCTACTCTGTATCTGCTTTGTGTCTGACCGTCCCATGTGATCATGGGCCATTTGTACGTCCCATATAATTATGGGTCATCTGTTCTATTAGCGCTAATGGATGTACCACATATGACTATTTGTGAATTTTGAATTCTGAATATGAATATGAATCTGTTTCTGACTCTAAACTCTTGATTTCTGAATCTGTTACGAATATCATTCATTAAAACCTTTACTTTGTTACTATTCTCTGGGCTCCAACTCACTGTATTATTTATGTATGTAGGTGATTAGGTGCGTGACCAGGATCAGGGATGATTGCCTAGAGATTTGTTTTATTAGCTAACCACTGTGCCTCCCGAGGAGGTTTCCATTTTAGGAAGTGATCAAGTTTTATGAACTATGTTTAAGACCTTTGTTTTCTTTTGTTTAAGTCGGAACAAGTTTTTGTACATTCTGTATATGTGGGTAACGTATGACTAATGTAAGCATGACGCCACATATATGTATATAAGTTTTAAATTTTCTGTCCCATGTATGTTTACACAACTCTATGGATATTATATTCTGATATTTGCTTCCGTTAGCCCCTTAATTTTGTTTAATCTGTTCAGAGGCCTTCGATAATCCCAAGATTACTGGCCAGTTACAGTGTTAAACCTATAGGAGTGGGTTTAGGTCATGACATCGTTTTTATCAAAGTTTTGGGAAAAGTTTTGATTTTTTTTTTCAATGCAATGATGTAAAGGCACAGAGAAGTCGACGAAAATTACTACATTTTAATTCAGAACTCTGACTCAATGGTTAAAACAGACTCAGAAGAAAATAAAAAGACAGACACAAATAGGATAGTAATGTATGGGTTATCACCCCTGAAATCACTAGACTCTGACTCACAAGACTGACTCAAACCTGATTCAAACTCCACAAACTTGGTGAAATTAGGTTCAGACTCAACACCTAATTTAGAAAGTAAAATGGAAACATTCTCAAATCGCTAAAACAGTGCATGCCATCCACCATGTTTGGAATGAGATTTGTGCAATCAGCAGGTGGTCCATTTCCAATCATAGTAATAATCATAATATCCTTTCGAGTTTACTGGTCCCGCACTAGTTTCAAAATCTATCACAGATTCAGCCAGCGTCAGACCCAGAACTTCTTCAGTGCTTCTTTGCTTCTTGATCAATCCATGGCTTAAGAAAACCATAAAGAGGGAAGTGCATACCCGTGAGATTGTTTGCCATAATGCCTAATTCCGGCTCCAAATCATCTACCACCACAAGGTGTTGGGGTTTTGACCGGAATCAAGGTACATATATCATGAATAAACCAACGCTTTCTAGAATAAGCACATCAGGCTTGGGCAAATTCGTAGGTGTGATGTATATGCTGGGATTGAAAGCAGATAGCAGAGTATATAGATTAGGTTCAGGTTGGGAATGGGTGGTATTTTTTCATGGGGTGGCAATAGGTTTGTAGTGACATTGGGCTTTTGAGGTGGAGCTATTGTTTTATTGTCAATGAGATCTTGAATCTCATGACGAAGGCGATAGCAACGATTAGTGTAATGTCTAGGTTGCTGGTGGAAAGCACAGTGTTTGGCAGGGTTATGTTTGGCTGGGAGTGGATCAGGAAATGGTCGATGATCAAGAGGTTTGAGATACCCTCTTTCTATCAAGATCCTCATGGCTTTGGTAAGGGACATATGGAGAGGGTTGAAGATTCTGGTTGAGGTTTGGGCTGAGTTGGCAAAAAGATTGGCTATTTTGGAAGTGGTGACAGTGTTGATCTCTGAGGGTATGGCATTGGCAACTGTGCTATTATTGGGAGTAGCATTGGAATTGTGTGTGGATATCTTTCTCACGGGCTCATTTCCTTCTGTAATGATCCCTTATCTGATAGCATCCTCAATTTGAACCCCAATCTTATGGAGGTCCTTGAAGTTGAAGAGGGGAAGAACTGTCATCGTCTGCAGTAATCTTCCATGTAGATTTTTGACAACCATGCGGACTAGATCTTTCTCCAAGGGTCGGTTTGTCATTATGGCCTCCTTTGTCGTCCACCTAGTGATAAATGCCAAGAAGCTCTCATTGGCATCTTGTATGGTCGCCTCTAGTTCCCGAGTGGCCACCTCAATCTAGGTATTATAAGAATACTGGGTGATGAAGGCCTCAGTTAACTCCTCCCACCTCTTTTTCACTAAGTCTTCTAATTTAGCATACCAGATGGTAGCTACACAAGACAAAGTTCTCCCAAACAAGGAAAGTTTTTGAGGCCGAGTCAGGCCTATGGATTTCAGAATGTCTGAGAAGAGACAAATGTAGACCATAGGGTTAGCAGCTCCATCAAATCTATCAATGTGTGGCATTTTAAATCGTTCCGACAACCTCACAGTTGTTTTCGTAAGCCCATCCTCAATGTCTAGAACAGAGTTTATCCCTTGCGATTTTCTGAACACTTTTTCCAATTTGGATATTTTTAGCATAATCGAGTCAATTTCATCAATATCCTTGGGGAAAAGTCCTCTCATTGGCTGTGTAAGAACCCTGAGCCTCCCTATTGGTGGCAACCTTGTTGGTAATAGCATCCATGCTTTGTTGAAATGCCAAAAGCATGTTTACGATATCTACCGAAGGTTGGTCTGTTACTGTTGAAGATTGGTCCATTATCACTGGAGGTGGGTCCGTCACTACTAGAAGTAGGTCCGTCATTACTGGAGGTGGATCCATCACGAATCCTAGAAATTCTGGCTGGCAAGGTTCTGACAATGAGGTTTTAACCTTCCTCCTTGTAATTGGCAGTAGAGAAACTAATACTAGCTGTCCTTGAACCAAATCTGCAGTTCTACTAAGTTTACTAGCGTAAGTCCACAAAAGTTGAGGGATATTAGACCGTTCTGAAACTATAGTGCAATGACTACCTATCAAAAACAAAACAGAACTCCAATCAAAATTTCGGCAGTATTTTAGCTCAACTGATCATTATACACACTAAACTCAACCCCTCAAAATGATATGCCTGATCCATTGCTCAGAATTTTGAGAACCTTAGATCCCATACATTGCACATAGTAGGAAAGAGAACAAGCACCCCTATGGTGGGTAGGGTTATCCTGTTCTAGCTTTGACATGATCTAGGGTTTCACTATTCAAATAAGTGGCATCTACATCCTAGAATAGAATAGCATCCTACCCTAATTTTGAAAGTTAATAGAGTTTACTATATGCACTAGGTCAGTCTTTGGTCAAAAAGAGTACCTTAGCGAGACACATATATACCTACCCAATCCGGCGGATCAAGCAGTACGTGGTGATCTCGATTTCAATGCTTGTGCTTCCACCATATTAGAGCCCATGACTATCAATCTGCCCGAAGCCGAATAGCCGTCCAGGATAATAGGTAATGAGAACGTGACTTAGGCACACCAATGCCAGAAATGCAATGAACATATAATTGAAAATAAAAATCATATCATGGAGTTTAAGTCAAGATTTCTTAATATCTCTAGCAGAGTCGCCAGAAACTATAACATGCCCGGTGAGTACCCGCACATGTTAAACAGTTCGGACCCTCGATTTCTTTGATCTAGTCTCACAAATTCAATGTGAAACATAAATGAGAGTCCAGATTTGGAAATTTTTATAGAAAATCCATTTTATTACAAATTCTTTTGCTAGAAATGGACTGTGTCATCAGATCTCAAAGTCAGCACCTAATGTTTTGGAAAAATTAGGAAACTCGTGCCAATGCCACTGTTCGTTGTAACCAAGGATGCTTGGCTCGAAACCTTAGGTATGAGAGGGGAATGTCATTAATTGAGCACCCCCGCTCACCCGATCAAAAGATCGGCCTCTACTAAGCAATGATATGAGTTTTATTAACTTCATATGTTCATATTCTGATTGTTAATAAATCCTAAAATTTACTATGTGAAGCAAACATATACAGACTGTGTCATTCATTTTGGAACAATTTGATTTCATTATTTCAAAAATATTTTGAATAGTGCAATCATGAAAATCAATTTTATTCCAAATTAAACAACACAACTTTCATCTACTAGCATACATAGAGCTATATCAAATAAGCACATAGCTACATGGTAGGATGCTAAACATAGTAAGAAAATCACACACAGGCGGGATGCTAAAGAACAAAAATTTACATATTTACCAACGTCCTGCAAATAGGTACAAAAATAAAGTTAGTAAACAAATGCATGATCCTATGTACAAGATCCTAATGCAATTCACTCATGAAATGCAGCTAAAGATCCGGCTTCTAAAATACATGACATGTGAATCATCTCAAGACATGAGGTAGCGCACAAAATCACATAATAATCAATTAAACTCACAGATGTAAATTTAGCCGAATCTTAAGGCATAAGACATGGATGCAAGACATGGATATGATGACAAGCAAAATAACTTGCATATTTATAGATATGGAAAGCAAATAAAAGAATGGGATAGACAAAAGCGGGGCGGGGAATTATTACATCATTTGAATATTACATATCCGAATAAAGGATGATGGGGTAAATATTACAACAAAAATTAAAACCTCACAAATCTCTCTTTAATTAAAATAAAAACAATAAAAATAGAAGTTGCAAGGGGCCTCGGAGACCATCGGAGACTGTTTTGCTCTACACTGGGAGGCTGCTGAGTTCTGTCCAGGAAAAAGTGGCTAGCCGACCAAACGATGAGCCGGCCAGCCAAAAAGTTGGCCAACCGGTCAATTAATTGGCCGGCCGGCCAATCAGGCCAAGCTGAAAACTCTATTTTGCTTCAAACAGCAAAAAACAAACGAAAAATATGCAAGTGGCTCAATTAACCACTTTTAATTAGCTTACAACAAGTTTATAACATAAAATCAAAGCAAGAAAAGAAATAGAAGAAAGAAAATGTAAGAAAGTAAAAGAAAATAAAAAGTGTGCAAAATTTACCTTCTAAAGAAAGATTTGATTTCTAAACTTCCTTTTGATCACTCTCAAGTTTAGGAAGTGTGCTCTCAATTCTTAGTTTGAAAATCCAAAATTCTTACTAGAATAGTGTTTTTGGGCTATTTAACAGTGTGTGTGTGGGGAGGGGGGGGGAGGAGTTATTCCAACTCTTTGTTTTTCACAATTTCAACAACACTCACTCATTTTTGGATTAAGGCTCAAGAATATGGCTCTCACAGAATTTCTGGGATGGTTTTGGTGTATGGAAATATGGTGTATCTGTGTATGTCACGACCCAAACCCGCCCCTATGGGTTTAGCACCGTAACCGGCCAGTAATCCGAGATTACCAAAGGCCTGCTTAACAGTAATACAGTAAAACAGAGTACAGGGGCATGGCAGAAGCCATTACAGTAATAAAACAATGTCCAATGAGCTGTGACAGTCTGTATGCAAAAAGACTTTTCATACATATACATATATACAGTACAGAACAGTATGCACAATATTTACAATCATACAAAACAGGGGCCTAATCCCCATTAGACAGTACAGTAACAGTCAGTCTATACAGTCACTACAAAACAGAACAGAAGGGGGAAAAACTAAAATGCCCCATAGCCCTAGCTTGGCAGGCTCGAAACCTCGCAGTGAGGCACAGTGGTTGGCTGGACAAAACTGAGAGTCTACCCCGACGCTCCTAGCTCCGGTCTGGTGCCTGTTCACCTACATATATATATGAGCAGTGAGTTAAAGCCCAGTGAATAACATAATGTGTAAAGGGGTTTAGAATGAATGTTCTTACAGTAATGAAAACAGTTCATTTCAATCAGTATATCAGTTGTTCAGTACAGTAAACAGTCATATGTGGTACATCCATTAGCATAACAGTAAACAGTAGGTCTTAAAAGACCGAACAGTTAATGATGGCCATCAATCAGTAAACAGTAGTGGTTCCAACAAGGGAACCAACAGAGATCTCTGTAACAGTAACAGTCAGTAACAGTAATTGCTAAGGATGCCACAATACAGTTCAGAATATAAGACATACATTCATTCAGTTAACAGTAGCAGTTCAGAAAACAGTACAGTTCAATTGTTCAGAAGATAATCATTTTTGAACATATCTTTACACAGTTGTTACTCATAGAGTTCTGGGCTACAGTAGGCTAGAGCGTCTCCTCGAAAGCCAACCCTACACAGTTTACAGAATGAACACACACTAAGCTACACAGGTTGGGAAAGATAATAACTTAATCCCTAATTGCCTCGGTGTGTTCTACATCTATATCCTCAATAAGATGCCTTAAACTAGGCCTAAGAATGCCTAGGATGGGATAAGGATGCAAGGATGTATTCAGAAAACATTTTCAGAATTTTTAGTGAAACAGGGTCCCGTTCGAGCGTAGGTTACTCTGCTCGAGAGGACAGGCAAACAAAGGTCCCCGTTCGAGCGTCAACTTACCCACTCGAACGGACCAAAAAGTACTGGATAGGTGAAATTCACGCTCGACGCCCGCTCGAGCGTGTCACTCAATCCTCCGCTCGAGCGCACATTCCTTCGCTCGAGCGGACTGATGAACAGTGAAAAGTACTGGGAGCTCGAATTTCCCGCTCGAGCGCCGTTCTCCCCACTCGAGCGGAAGACCAAAATTTGGAAAATCCAGATTTGAGCTCCAAGTTCAAAATCATGTTTTCAAACACCAAATTCGATCCTCTTGGGCCAAATTTCTGGAAAACATTTGTAAACACATAGAATAACATGTTTCCAAGTTCAATTTGTAAAATCAAGGCCTAAGGGTAGCTTAATTCAAACTCAATTTCAAACCAAATTTTCATGAACATGCTACAAACATGACATGCATGAGTTTAAATCAATTCAAAGCTTCAATACATGCTCTAATGAGCTCATTCTTTTCAAAATAAGATGAAATCATGGACTTAAACATAAATATGAGCATGCATGTAACCTCTTGCCATGAAAAACAACTCAAAACTCTTCAATATACACATGCATGCATGGAATGAGCTTCAATTCAACATGCTAGAACTAAATCATGCCTTAGCTCTACAATTTGACATGAATCATGCAAGGATCAACTTAAAGACAACAATGAGAGGTTGAATTTCCTTACCTAAGTTTTGAATTAAAGGTATGGAGGCTCAATTGAACAATTATCCTTCAATTTCTTCAAGATTCTCAAACAAATCAACAAGTTGAACTCAAACTCTCACTTCCTCTCTCTCTCTATGGTCGGCTATGCTCTCAAGATGAGCTGAGGAAATGTTTTGAATGAAGTATAATAAGGTTCAAGAATGGTCCATGTAGTGGGCCACTAAGGGGTAGGATAGTAAATAAATCCAACTTTATTAATTTGGCTTAATTTAATCTAATTTAATCCAGTTTAATCACACCAAGACAATTTTCAATTAAAGATACCATAAAATTACATAAATTCTAATTAACACAGAACATCAATCAATTTCAGATTCGGCCGCCGATAAGGCCTTCAATTTACAGTTTAAACATAAAACTTGAACAGATAATCAAATGATCAACAGATAGAATGCACTTAAACAGATACAGTCAATCAGTCAGTTCAGTATTTCAATCAATTCAATTATCAATTATAATCATTCTCAGTTTAGCAGTAATCGGCAATTAATCAGTGATCAGTGATGAGGGTTGTTACAGTGTATCTCTAAGCTTATGGCTCAAATGTTAAAGACTTCTTTATTTTTTTCTCTATCTCTTAATTCATTTCGTTCTCTAATTCCATTCCTTTCTTATTCTTCATATAGATGATAAATGCAAGCTCAATCAAGGAGATAAGAGACAAGGTTAATGGCATGACAAGGGTGGTTGAAATGGATGCGACCTTTTGGGAAGAAGACAATCCTCCTTTTGACAATGAAGGCTAATTGAAGACAATGAAAGGAATGGGTGTGTACCTTATGCATAAATATATCAACAAAAGATCTGAAAATGGCATGACCCATATGCATTCAACAAGAATTCTACCGAAACTACCCTGCTTTTGGGCAAATTAGCCAGCCGACCAAATAATCTTAGATGGCTGACCAAAAAACCTTGGCTGGCCGGCCAATTTTTTGTCTTGCTTTTGGCAAAATTAGCCGGTCGGCCAAAAAACCTTGGCTGGACGGCTAAAGACTTGGCTGGCCAATTATTTTTTAGTCGGCTGGCCAATTCATTGGTTGTGGCTAACTATTTTGCACGAAACATATTTTTTTTACAGAATTATCATCATTTCGTCCTATTTTCACACTATTCTTTGCTCAATTTCCTTAGAAAAAGTTTCATTTTGAAGGTTAAAGTGAGCCTCAAAACACTATGAAAATATTCAGAACAAAGCACGGAAAGAAAGTTTCGAAAGAGAGTTTTGAATGGAACTTAAACATCTGGCCAAAACAGGCTTAGGGTTGGAAATGAAGCACAAATTCCATCTTTCTTACTGAAAACTATTGTGAGAAACACATTCTTACTTTCATCATTGGGTAAAAAAAAAAAAAGTGCCCAAGTCTTAGGGTCGGTCAAAATGGGATGTCTGCAACCAACATAATAACCACAACCACACTCCCTGACCAGATTCACCAAGGTATTCACCCATTTTTCTCAAAACAATACATTTTCAATGTTTAAGTATGAAACAATGCTCAATGCAAGATGTATGAGTAATTAGTTTCAATTCACCTGATCCTCATGCAATTTCTACAACAATCAAAGCTATCCTCTACCGATAGCCCAAAACAGATATTTCTATTCAACAGATAATTTCTAGCAAAAGATATAATCTCATTATTTTTAAAATGGGAGTGACATTACATATCCAACTATACCCTCATCATTAACATATACATTCATTTCATTCTTTCGAAACCCAACCTCTTTTCCCTTTTCCTTTATAAACCAAATATCAATGATTTTTGAACAAAACCTCTTTTACTTCCAAAATCACATTTAAGTAAAGAAAATCCCACATTTTAACATATCTCAACCATAAATCAACCATTTGATTTTTCCCAATCTCATCCCAAACACCAAAACTACCATTTTAACTTAACACAAGCTCATATCTATTTCCATAACCATTTCCAATACGTTCATTCAAAAACCCCTCTTTTGATTTTAACCCAAACCCTAGGTTTGTTCAAAATCACCTCAAATCCCGATGTTTCTTGCACATCAACAAATATTTAAGTTAAAACTCATAGAATAGTGTAAAAAATCCCTACCTGAAGCTTAAAAAACCAAAGCAACAATAGAGGAACTTCAAAGACGCCGAAACCAAGCTTCAATCGGACCAAAAGAGAGCTCTTAATACATACTACCTTTTCAACAAAGGCACACGAGTAGAGAGATCACTAAATCTAGGTGAAAATGTAGAGAGAAGGGGAGTTCTAGAGAGAAGTTACTGCGAACTGATATATGTACAGTCCGCTCGAGCGCAAGAGTTAACGCTCGAGCATCAGACACAACAATTTGTTTCGCTCGAGCGCAGGAAGTGACGCTCGAGCATAGAATACATATATCCAGTAGTTTTGCAAATAGAAGAATGTCGCTCGAGCGCCCACCCGCTCGAGTGTTGGAAATGCTGCTCAAGTGTAGAATACACTGTCCTAGAACTTTTGCAAGCCTGCAAAAGTACTGAGAGTTTGCAAAGCCCGCTCGAGCGCAAGAAGTGCCACTCTAGCGGAGGAGCAAAAATCTGGGCAACAAAGGTTTGAAAACTAAGCAACCAACCTATTCCAAACACAGCCACTACAATCCAATAACCAAATTTAAAGAAGGATAAGAGGGAAAAGACATGAACAACCATACAAGGTTATGAAACCCGAGTCCAGAATACAAAATAAGTAGGGTCTAAACTAGAAATGCTATAGCCTCCCCCCCTTAAAGAATTTCTTCCCCAAAATTTCAAATTGAGTTTCCAAAAACCAAGTTTTAACCAATTACCATAATACTTACAAAGTAATTCCAACACCATGACCCATCCATCGGTTATTCAATCCCATCAACATGATAAACGAATTCTCATCACTGAATACACAATTCATATTTCCAAACATATACAATGTTTATAATAAACTCACATTTCCAAAACATAAATAACATATACAACGTTTCCATATTTCCAAAACATAACAATAATACAATACATGTTCAAATACTAACAAACAAGTCTGGATACTTCTCACAGACTTCCAACTCATATTCCCAAGTTGCTTCCTCAATCTCATGATGTTTCCACAATACTTAACGAAGAGAATTGTCTTGCCTCGCAAGACTTGGTCCCGAGTATTCAAGAGTCTCACCGATCTCTCCTCATATGAGATATCCTTATCTATCTCTAAGTCGGTCCAATCCAACACGTGCAATGGATCCGGCTCATACTTCCGAAGCATGCTAATATGAAACACATCATGAACCTTGAAAAGCTGTGGCGGCAAGGCCAAACGGTAAGCTGCCTCTCCAATCCGCTCAAGGATCTCAAAAGACCCAATGAATCGAGGGGATAACTTCCCACTCTTTCCAAACCTCATCAAACCCCTCATAGGTGATATCTTCAAGAACACATGATCTTCAACCTCAAAAGATAAAGGTCTCTTCCTATGGTCGGCATAACTTTTCTAGCGACTCTGAGCCGTAACCAACCTCTTACGGATAAGTGCGACTTTCTTAGTCGTTTCCTAGACTAACTCTGGACCCAACATAGGTGCATCACCCACCTCGGCCCAACACACAGGAGATCTACACAGTCAGCCATACAAGGTCTCAAACGGTGCCATTCCAATACTCCATTGGAAGCTATTGTTATAGGCAAACCCCACTAAGAGCAAATGCCTCTCCCATGACCCCTTAAAGTCAATGATACAACCCCGAAACATATCCTTAAGGATCGGAATAGTACGCTTGGATTGGCCATCAATCTGAGGATGATACGCGGTGCTAAAAGTCAATTTAGTGCCCAAGGCACTATGTAGGCATTGCTACAACCGAGCTGTAAAACATTGATCTATGTCCGACACAATTGTCATTGGGACCCCGTGCAACCTCACTATGTCCCTAATGTAAAGGTAAGCAAGATAATCTACTGAGTCACTTACGCGCATAGGTATAAAGTGCGCTAACTTAGTCAATCAGTCAACTACCACCCAAATAGCGTCATTACCCCGTTGAGTCCTCGGAAGGCCCACAACAAAATCCATCGTGACATGTTCCCACTTCCACTCGGCTATGGGTAAGGATTGCAACAAACCCGTTGGCCTATGATGCTTGGCCTTCACTTGTTGACAAGTAAGGCACTTTGACACAAACACGGCCACATCCTTCTTCATACCTCTCCACCAAGACTGACAACTAAGATCGTGATACATCTTTGTGCTTTCCGGATGCACCGCAAGGTATGAATGATGAAACTCTCGGAGTACTTCCTCTCGGCAAGACTCTAGTACGAACAAACAGTCACGGTATCTCACACTTAGGTCGGGATATACATTCAAGCCTCTTTCTACCTTCCCACTAGAGATCTTTCCCAGAGGGATTCTGCCTCAAAGTCACCCTTTTGTACTTCTATCACTCAGTTCATAAGTGTGGGTTGTGTAACTAAAGAAAACAAAGCAGCAAACTCAATAGACTCGCCAAGATACAAGTTAAACTTTCTAATAACACCCAACATCTCCCATTCCCGGATGGCAATACAAGCTACACTACTAATTGATTTCCTACTCAAGGCATCAGCCACAACATTTGCCTTTCTTGGGTGATAATGTAACTCAGAGTCAAAATCCTTTATGAACTCCATCCACCTCCTCTGCCTCAGATTCAAGTCTTTCTGTGTAAACAGATATTTTAGACTCTTGTGATCAGAAAATACTTCAAACTTCTCACCATACAGATAATGCCTTCAGATTTTTAAGGCAAAGATTACCGCTGCTAACTCTAGGTTGTGAGTAGGGTAGTTCTTCTCATGTGTTTTTAACTATTGCGAGGCATAAGCAACTACTTTCCTCTCTTACATCAAAACACAAACCAAACCTTCCCTTGAGGCATCACAATACACTGAATAGCCTAAACCCCTCTCTGAAATAATCAATACTGGAGTAGTGCTAAGTCTAACCTTAAGTTCCTAGAAAGACTTTTCATAAGTCTCATTCCATACAAACTTAACTCCATTCCTCGTCAGTCTAGTTAATGGTGAGGCTAATCTAGAGAAATCCTTTAAAAATTGATGGTAATACCAGCCAATCCCAAGAAACTAAGAATCTCAAAAGCATTCTTAGGTTGTTCCCAATCTTGCACTGCCTCTATCTTGGATGAATCTACAGTCACCCCTTCTCCGAATACCACATGGCCTAAGTCTCAGCCAGAATTCACATTTCTCAAACTTAGCATACAGTTTATGGGCTCTAAGTAACTCAAGTACTACACGCAAGTGTCCCTCGTGCTCCTTCTTAGAAGGTGAGTAAATTAGGATGTCGTCCACCAAAATGACCACAAAACGGTCTAAGAACTCACGGAATATCCAGTTCATCAAATCCATAAACACAGCTGGTGCATTGGTGAGCCCAAAGGGCATCATTAGAAACTCATAATGGCCATACCGCATACGGAATGCCATCTTTAGGAAGTCCTCCTCCCTCACTCTCAACTAGTAAAAACCCAATCTTAGGTCTATCTTAGGAAAGCAATAAGACCCCTTCAATTAATCAAACAAATCATCTATACAAGACATTAGGTATTTGTTCTTGATAGTTACCCGATTCAACTTCCGGTAATCTATACAAAGTCGCAAAGCACCATCTTTCTTTTTGGCAAAAAGAGTCAGTGCTCTCCACGACAAAGTACTAAGGTGGATGAAACCCTTATCTAGCAATTCCTGGAGTTGAATCTTTAACTCACTTAACTCAGCAGGTGCAAATCTATATGATGCCATAGAAATCGTTGTCGTACCATGCACTAAGTCAATAGGGAACTCAATCTCTTGGTGAGGTGGTGAACTGGTAAGATCCTTTGAAAAAACATCCGAGTATTCACAAACTACCTTTGTCAACTCAACTCGGACTTCATCACACTTCGTATTCAAGAAGTTGGCAAGAAGGAAACTAAGTTCGCTCCGTCCACACAGATCATACACCGATGATAAGACCCTATCCATCCGGTCCCCCAAGAAATAAAACAATCACCGTTCAAGGTATATACAATAACCCTCTGACGGTAGCAGTCTATAACAGCCCGATAGGATGACAACCAGTCCATACCCAATATAACATCAAAACTAGACATATCAATCAACACAAATGCAAAAGGGAGTCGACGACCGGCAACCTCGACACCCCTACTTCAAAATAACCTCACCACCAATAGGTGACTCTACACAAATAGGAGATGCTAACCGAGCCAACTCTAACCCCAAAACCGATGTAAATACAGACGAGATAAATGAATGGGATGCACCCGTATCAATCAACACATTAGCAACTGAATTGTAAACAAAAAGGTACCTCTCACTACCGAAGGCGCTGGTACTAGATCTGGCTTGGTAATAGCATACACGCGCCTTGTCAGTCTCTGTTCAACTTGCTCACCCCTCGGAGCATAAGCCTGATGCACTAACTGAGTCAAAGAGGCTTCCTGATTGGCCCTCGAGGCCTGTACTGACTATGCCGGCTGGTGGCTCTGTGTTTGTCTCAAACCAGACACACCAGGTGTGTCACCCAACTGAGGGCAAATCCTCTTCAGGTGCCCTGCTGCCCACACTGATAATAAGTGAGCAGCTGGCCTCTCCTCTAACTCTGGCTCTGAGGACGAACCGAAAACGATGCTGATCGATGCCCTTCTCTCTGCGGACAAGCTAGAGACTTGTGGCCCAACTGACCACACTTGAAACAAGTGACATCTCCCGGACCACCTCTTCCAGAACCCAAACTCAGTACTGGAAAAATGGACCTCGGCTGAGCTCCTTGAGACGACTGTGGGTTAGAACCCCTTTGCCTCTTACTGTCCCCCCTAAGTATCCTAACTCCTCCTGGAGTCCCTCATCCTTTCCTCTGCCATCTGCATCACGATCTCTAGATGAGCCGCCGCCTCTACTAGGCGTCCGTAATCCCTAATCATAGACCCGACCACTCTGAACAAGAGCTTGGTTCTCTACCTCTTCTCGAACTCCAAGCAATGACGCTCCTCTATCGCCACTAACTCTGGTGCAAACCTAGAGAGGCTAGTGAAGGTTGCCTCAAACTCGGCCACCGGTGTGTTCAATTGCTTGAGTTGAGAAAACTGATCCCTCAACTTCTCCCTAACAGTAGGAGGCAAATACTTGTTCTGGAAGGCGTTGACAAAGGCCTTCCAAGTCACCTTAATGCGCCCATGCGCATACTTCCACCACTGACCCGCATCTCCCTTCAGGTGGAAGGATGCCAAGGTCATTCGCAACTGGTCATCCTCGATGCCAAGTATCTCGAACGTTTTTACTATCTATTCTAGCCACTCATTTGCCTTTAGTGGCTCCTTGAGACCACCCACAAACTCATCCGGATTTGACCGGAAAAACTCTCACTTCAAGAATGACGACCTTGCCTCAGTTACTTGGGCATGGACTTGATTCTTAACTCTGAGAATGTCCATAGACTCCTGCAATGCTCCAGCCATTTCGTGGGCTAAGGCGTCCATGGCTTGTTGACCAACTAGTTCGGCCACATTGGCCTGACTAACCCTTTCTTCCTGTGCGGGAATTTCATCTGGTAGAGGCACTTCATGCCTCCTAGGCTTACCACACCTACCACTGCCACATCCACGTCTTGACATCATGATAAAGATAACAAAAGAGATTAGCACATTTACAAATGTACTGAAACTAACTCACTCACGTCCTAATACAGTGGTCAACAATAATTCACTCCACATAAGCACATAGTCACGTAGACACATACGAATTTCATTTCCGGATAATGACCGTCCCGCGGCATTGCCAGAGTTCCGGTTAGAAATAGCGATGATCAAGTGCTCTTCTAATAGGACTTCTAGAAACCCATAGACTCAATCAACATCCTAGAAATTAAATCCCAATCCCATACCCATATAATCACATAAACATGTTAGCACATAGCATTGCAAACATACAAACATCTCTGTCAAACGAGATAAACCCATTGTGGTACTAACCACTTCCCACATACCCAAAGTATTCAAACCCGGTATGCTCTGATATCAAGTTGAAACGCCCCCAAAATAATGACAAGAACTCATCTGCAAATGATTAATATGAGATGACAAAAAAAAAAAAATAGACTTTCATTAATCAGAGTTAATTTACAAAAGTGACACATGCAATATACATTCATAAGCTCTATCCTAAATCTATAGCATGTGATGCCAACTTAATGATTAACAAAATAAATGCTCTACAGACTTACATCTTTCCAAGACTATGCTTGGTTACAACAAAAGAGAGTATTTTAAGCTCCTCTAGCCCAAAGAAATAGGCTTCAATCATTGGTTCAAATCCGATAAGGGCTTCTTTCTTTCCAGTATACCTCTCTCCAGAGCGAATAAACATAAGTCCAACCTAATATCATGAATATCCTTCGCCCGTTATCTCCTCATCTTCATATTTATAAGCCATAGCTCACTTCAACGTTTCCAATTTCCTATAGAATCTTCGGAGCTTTCCTAGCCACTATAGTTTTGTTTTTTTATCTTCTTTGTCTGAAAATAGGTTTGATTTGCTTCACCTATGCGAATTTATACCAATTCTTATTTTATTCATCAAAGCTCATCCTAATTTCTATCAAGATTACTGCCTTAGCCTTGTCCTATCATCTGTATAATGGAGTTCGTCATTTATTGACGGATTTTTCGGACTATAGAAGAATCGGCATACCTTTCCTATGCCTTGCTTCTATAGTCTTTTTATTGTATCTTGGTGGTGTTTTACAGTTAGAAAGAGTTTCTTTCTCTCTTGTGGGGCGAGCTCTATCCTTTGCTCTAAGAGAAATGGGCTGCTGTTGCTCAGCAGGGCTTGCTTGACAGTAGGCTTTACTTTACGAGCGGTGCTCACAGGCGAGGGCTTAACTAATATGATGGCTCCCTCAGGGGGTTCAGGCACCTCCAACTGGAATGAGGACACTCGTGAAATCGATATACTTCTGGAGTCTTCTTGGGAAACAGAGGACACGGGCTCGTCCATAGACTAACCAGTAGCATCGTTTATGCCGCCCGTTAATCCAATCATTTCAGGCTTGTACAAATACTAAATACAAAACAACAAAATAGAGCCTTTAGCTCCCTGGTCCTCCCAAGCTAAGTCCTTGGAGGAGGCATGTGTAGACACCCCATTTTGACCGGCCTTAAGACTTGAGTGCTTTCTTTTGATTATCCGATGATGACAATCAAAATGTGTTTTTCACAAAATCCTCAATAAGAAAACTTAGAATTTGAGCCCTGTTTCCAAACCTAAACAGCCACAAATTACCTTTCCAAGGGAATATTTTGACCTCACGGTTACGTCAAGAATAGTTCGTTTAGCTGGGATCAACCTTCGCTGTACTTCTGGGGGTCTTATTGAAAAATTCTCTCGAAACTTGGGTTACAGCATAATTATTTGAAACTTCTAGGCCAAATTGTAATTTTCAAAACTCAGGGAATATTCTGTTATGTAAGGAAATATTCTGTTAAGTCAGGGAATATTCCATCCATATACAGAATATTTCGTCAATGCTGACTGTGATACTGACGTGGCAGTCTTGCTAGCGTGGCCTAACTGGATTGGTCCTTGCTAATGATGTGGCGCTGACATGTCTTTACCCAAAAAAAAAAAAAATGAATTTGAGGAATACTTGGAAGAGGGTTTGAACTCCTAACCTAAGACTCTACATCCTAAACCTTAACCACTCTGCCAAAGCATCACATTGTGTCAAATTTTCCCCCAAATAATATTTAACTGCTTCATACCCCATCATCCTCACTCATCATCCACTTTCATAATTACACCCCACCATCCCCACTCATCATCTACTTTCATAATCACACCCTACCATCCCCACTCATCATATACTTTCATAATTACACCCCACCATCACCACTCACCATCTACTTTTATAATTACAGCCCCATTCACTATCCACTTTCATAATTACACCCCCCATCCCCACTCACCATTTACTTTCATAATCACATCCCACTATCTCCATTCACCATCTACTTTCATAATCACATCCCACCATCCCAACTCATCATCTACTTTCATAATCACACCCCACCATCCCCATTCATCATCTACTTTCATAATCACATCCCACTGTCTTCATTCACCATCTACTTTCATAATCACATCTCACCATCCCAACTCATCATTTACTTTCATAATCACACACCACCATCACCATCCATCATTCACCTTCATTATACATTGTTCCCCATTAACTCCATTATCTTTCAAAAAAATGCTTCACTTTGTCTTCCACTTTATCCTCTACTTTGTCCTCCACTTTGTCTTCCATCATTGCCCACCTGCATTGGCTATATAATGAGAGCTCTAGTCTTGAATTTAGAGAGAAATTTTGAAGAAGAGAAGTGTAGGGAGAGAATGCTAAAATTGTGTTAGAATTTGAAGGAAAATTAAAAACAAGAGAGTTATCTTGCCAAATTGGTGAAGTTACATAGCTCTTACATCTTTTCTTCCCTTGTCAAAACCACTCAAAGCCTTAATCAAAGAGAGAGTATTCTTTCCAAGAAAATAGTGATCATACCCTGGTTCAAAACCGTCATTCCAAGCTCAAATTCTAGTTTTGAATTAAGGATTGAGAACACACTTCCTAAACTTGAGGGTGATCAAGAGGGATTTTGGAAATCAAGAAATTCAATATTTCTTTGGAGGGTGAATTTCTAGTATTTCATTTTCTTATATTTTCTAT
The DNA here is from genome assembly GCA_030407325.1 of Camellia japonica. NCBI lineage: Eukaryota > Viridiplantae > Streptophyta > Magnoliopsida > Ericales > Theaceae > Camellia > Camellia japonica. The sequence continues at coordinate 71,009,090 of JAPPVO010000029.1, forward strand.
CTCATATTCATTTTCTTATTTTTTATTTCATAGCGTTTTGTTATAATCCAAGTGGTTTGTTTATCTCATATTTATTTTCTTACTTTATATTTCATAGTGTTTTGTTATAATCTAAGTGGTTTGCGTATCTCATATTTATTTTCATACTTTACATTTCATAGTGTGTTGTTGTAATCCAAGTGATTTGTTTAGCTCATAATTATTATTATTATTATTATTTGTTTATTTACTTATTTGCTTGCTCTTGTTTTATATTAGTTGTGATGTAAGCTAACCGATAATGGTTAGTTGAGCCACATACATATTTCTTATTTGTTCATTTTCTTGGTTTTGCAACAAGACAGGTTTTGCTTGGCCTAGTTGACCGGCCGGTCTACTTGGTCGGTCGATTAGCTTCTTTCAGACAAGATGGCGTAATCTTCCAATGTTGACCAATTTCTGCCAACGATTCCAAGGAACATGAAACTTTTATTTTGTTTATTTTTATTTTGAGTGTTTTGTGAGGTTTTATTTTATTTTATTGCAATATTCCCTCCTCTCTCTCTCATTTGGTCTGTAATAATTTATTCAAAGTATTGTCATAATTTTCCGCCCCACTTCTTTCTATCCTATTCTTTTACTTGCTTTCCTTATTTGTGGATATGCATCATGTTTATTTTATTTTATTTTTTTAGTATTTCCTTGTTTTGCATTCATGTTTCATGCATCTTGATTCGGCTAATTTTGCATTTGTGGATTTAATCAATTCCTATGTGATTATGTGTGCTATTCCATGTTCTTGAGATGATTCACATGTCATATCTTAGAAGCCGAATCTTTAGTTGCATCTCATGAGTGAATTGCATTAGGATTTTGTATACAAGATCATGCATGATTTACTAACTTTGTTTTGTAGCTTGTTCATGGAACGACAAACATGTAAGTTTTTATGCTTTAGCATCCCGTTTGTGTGTGTTTTTCTTATTATGTTTAAGCATCCTACCATGTGATTACTTGCTTACTTGATATAACTGTATGAATGTGTAACAACCCTCGTACTGTTTACCGATTAATAACTGATTGATTACCGATTACTGTTAAACAGAGACTGAATATGAAAAGTAATTGAACTGACTGACTTACTGAACTGACTGACTGAAATCTGAAACTAAATTGATTGCCTGTATCTGTTTGAAATTGCATTGAATGGCATTCTATCTGTTTGACTGTTTGACTATCTGCCCATACTTTACGTTAAACTGCTAATTGAAGGCCTTATCGGCGGCCGAGCCGGGAATCGTTTAGTGTTTCATGATCGTCATAATTTATGTGATTTTATGGTATATTTATTGAAAAATTGATTTGGTATGGTTACACTAGATTAAATGTCGGTAAATTACATGAATTGAACTTAATTACTATAATGCCACCTAGTGGCCCACTATCTCCACTTTTTTTTAGCCTTACACATCACTTGAGCCTTATTACAAAACATATTCATCAACCATTCCTCATGTTCTTGCCGACTTGAGAGAGAGAGATAAGGGAGAGAGTTAGTCTTCATCTCATTTTGCTTGATTTGGTTTGGAAATTGAAGGAAATTGAAGTGTAGTTGCCAATTGAGCTCCTAAACCTTGAATACAAGACCTAAGGTAGTGTGATTACTCTCTTATTTGTGAATTGAACTTGTTCTTGCATGATCCATGTCTAATTGTAGAGTTAAGGCATGAATTAGTCCTAGCATGTTGAATTAGAACTCATTTCATGCATGCATGTGTGTATTGATGAATTTTGAGTTGATTTCATGGCAAATTGTCACATGCATGTTCATAATTAAGCTTAAGTCCATGTTTTCAACTTGTTTCGAAAAGAAAGAGCTCATTAGAGCATGTTTTGAAGCCTTGAATTGATTTAAAGTCTTGTATGTTCATTGGAGATTATATTCTTGAATATTGGTTTGAAATTGAGTTTAATTGAACCACCCTTGGGCTTTGATTTCTCAAATTGACCTTTGAAACATGTTATTCCATGAGTTTACAAGAGTTTTCTGGAAAATTGGCCCAAGAGGATCGAATTTAGTGCATATAAACTTGATTTTGAACTTAGAGCTCAAATCTGGAATTTCCAGATTTTGGTTGTCCGCTCGAGCGGAGGAAGTGCCGCTCGAGCGGGAAAATCGAGCTCCCAGCATCTTGCACTGTGCATCAGTCCGCTCGAGCAGAGGATTGGACGCTCGAGCGGAGGACTGGGTGACACGCTCGAGCGGGCGTCGAGCGTAAATTTCACCTATCCAGTACTTTTTGGTCCGCTCGAGCGGGGAAGTTGACGCTCGAGCGGGGCCCTTTGTTGCATGTCCGCTCGAGCGGGGAAACCTGCGCTCGAGCGGGGATCTGTTTTTTTGAAATTTTGTAAAGTGTTCAAAAGTGCATCTTTGCATCCTCTTTCCATCCTAGGCATTCCTAGGGCATATTTAAGGCATCTTAAAGAGGATATAGATGTAGAACCACACCGAGGCAAATTAGGGATTAAGTTATTATCTTTCCCAACTGTGTAGCTTAGTGTGTGTTCAATCTGTAAACTGTGTAGGGTTGGCTTCCCGAGGAGATGCTCTAGTTCACTGTAGCCCAGAACTCTGTGAGTAACAATTGTGTAAAGATATGTTCAAATGATTATCTTTTGAATACTGAACTGAACTGCTTACTGAACTGATACTGATTACTGAATGAATGTATGTCCTTTATTTATGAACTGTACTGTGGCATCCTTAGCACCTACTGTTTACTGTTACTGTTACAGAGATCTCTGTCGGTTCCCTTGCGGAACCACTACTGTTTACTGATTGATGGCCATCATTACTGTTCGGTCTTTTAAGACCTACTGTTACTGTTATGCTAATGGATGTACCACATATGACTGTTTACTGTACTGAACAACTGATGTACTGATTGAATTGAACTGTTTTCATTACTGTAAGGACATTCACTCTAAACCTCTTTACGCTTTATGTTATTCACTGGGCTTTAGCTCACTGCTCATATATATATGTAAGTGTACAGGCACCGGACCAATGCTAGAGACGTCGGGGTAGATTCCCAGTTTTGTCAAGCCAACCAATGTGCCTCACTGCGAGGTCCCGAGCCTGCCAAGCTAAGGCTTAGGGGTGTTTTAGTTTTTCCCCTCCTGCACTGTTTTGTTTACTGTATAGAATGTATAGACTACTCTGTACTGGTCAATAGGGACTTGATCCATGTCCTGAATGTTTGTAAATGTTTTGCATACTGTTCTGTACCATATATATATATATATATATATATGCGAATGTATGAAAAGTCTTTTTGCATACAGACTGTCACAGCTCATTGGACCTTGTTTATTTACTGTATTGGCTTCCGCCAAGCCCCTGTACTCTGTTTTACTGTATTACTGTTAAGCAGGCCTTCGGTAATCTAGGATTACTGGCTGGTTACGGTGCTAAACCCATAGGGGCGGGTTTGGGTCGTGACAGAATGCCAGTGGATGGAGATTGTATCGCTTAATTTGGAATAATGTTGATTTTTCATGTTTGTAAACTCAATTTATTTGAGTTGTACATCTTCAAGACTCTTTCAAAATACATGAAATCGAATTATTTCAAAATAATGACATAGTCTATACTTGTGTGATTCACATAGTAATTTTTAGGATTTATTAAATAATCGAAATGTGAACATATAAATTAAATAAAATTCATATCATGGTTTAGTAAAGGTCGATCTTTTGATCAGGTGAGCGAGGGTGCTCAATTAATGACCTTCCCCTCTCATATCTAAGGTTCCGAACCGAGATAACTTTGGTTAATGACGAACAGCGGCCTTGGCACAAGTCATAGGTTTTCTAATTTTTCAAAAATATTAGGTGGCGACTCTGAGCTCTGACATAGTCTATTTTTGGCAAAAGGTTTTGCACTAAAATGGATTTTCTAAAAGTTGTCAACTCTAGACTCTTATCTATGTTTCACATTGCACTAGTGAGACTAGATCAAAGAGATCGAGGGTCCGAATTGTTTAACGCGCACGGGTACCCCCCGGGCATGTTACAACATGTCACCAGTACCTGAAAATGATTTCCCAAGTAGGGTGAGCCAAAGCCCAGTAGAGACAATCTAATACAATATATGAATCTTAAGAAAGATATAAGTAATATGCATGTGTTCAATGACCAATGGCAAAATCCTTTACAACTCTTTTCCAAAACCATGTTATACCAAAATTACATCTCAATTCATTTTATCTCGGTTCATTAGGTATACCCACTTCATTTAATCAATCAAATAGAGGATATACCTCACAGGTCTCCAACCAACATAATTATCATACAAATACATTCACTTGCCATTTTACGAAAATTTCGTCCGCAGGAATCGGCACCATGTATACACGCGATTTTTGGAACTTTCACCCTGGACACACTGACCAACTTAATTTAATGGAGTCCATCCCCTTTCTCCTCCCAAACATGGAGTACATCCCATTTCTCCTTCCCAATATCATACATATACAATGTATACACATCATAATCATATTTAATGATAACGATCAAGAGATTAGTTTCAATTCGCCTAATCCTCATGCAATTGCTACAATGATCATGGTTATCCTCCACCGATAGCCTAAAACAGATATTTCTAAATAGATATACAATTTTTACAACATATAAACTATCCAAATTTCCATAAGTATGAGATAATACATATCTAATTCCACCATTTACATAAACATCCATCCAATTTCATATTCCCAATACTAATTTCATTATTTATACAAAATAATTATTCAACACATTTTAGGGCAAAAACCTCATTTTTTCTAGAGTCCTGATAAATGATGATTGAGACGAGATTCGGCATTTTTGAACCACGAAACACTCGGTTTCCATTTCGGTTGTAGGTGTAACCAACCCGCTATTAAAGATATGGCAGAAAGAAATAATAGAAAAAGAGCTCCAGTATAAAGATCTTCATTAGTGCGTAAACCGATTGTATACCACCACTGACAAACACCAGAATAAGCAATATTCACTGGGCCAAGAGCACCACCTCGAGTAAAGGCTTCTACAGCCGGTCGGTAAAACAAATCAAACTAATTATTATCAAAATGATCTCCCAAACACCAAAATCAACCATTTTAACCCAACACAAGCTCATATCTACTTCCATAACCATTCCCAATACGTTCATTCAAAAACCCCTCTTTTGATTTTAACCCAAACCTAGGTTTGTTCAAAATCACCTCAAATCCCAATGTTTCTTACACATCAACAAATATTTAAGTTAAAACTCATAGAAAAGTGTAGAAAATCCCTACCTCAAGCTTCAACAATGGAGGAACTTCAAAAATGCTGAAACCAAGCTTCAATCGGACCAAAAGAGAGCTCTTGATACGTACTACCTTTTCAACAAAGGCACACGGGGTAGAGAGATCACTAGATCTAGGTGAAATTTAGAAAGAAGGGCAGTTCTAGGGAGAGAGGGTCCCGATCTAGGGTTTTTGGGAGAAAAAGTTATGAAAAAGTAATGAAAAAGGAAGCTGCTGCGAACTGATATACGTACAGTCTGCTCAAGCGCAAGAGTTGACGCTCGAGCGTCAGACACAACAATTTGTTCCGCTCGAGTGTAGGAAGTGACGCTTTAGCGTAGAATACATACATCCAGTAGTTTTGCAGACAGAAGAACATCGCTCGAGCGCAAGATTGGCCGCTCGAGCGCCCACCTGCTCGAGTATAGAATACACTCTCCCAATACTTTTGCGGACCTGCAAAAGTACTGAGAGTTTGCAAAGCCCCCTTGAGCACAAGAAGTGCTGCTCGAGCGGAGGAGCAAAAATATGGGCAACAAAGGTTTGAAAACTAAGCAACCAACCTGTTCCAAACACAACCACTACAATCCAATAACCAAATTTAAGGAAGAATAATAAGGAAAAGACATGAACAACCATACAAGGTTATGAAACCCGAGTCTAGAATACAAAATGGGTAGGGTCTAAACCAGAAACAAGAACTAGAGAGGGAGAGTGAAGAAATTAGGGTTTGGGAGGTTTTAGAGAGAGAGAGAGAGAGAGAGAATGGAAAGTGATTCAAAAATCCATTTTCCTGAACTAATATACGTGCAAATCGCTCGAGCGACTAAACACTATTTGAGCATCAGATACAGTAAGTGATACTACTCGAGTGACCAAAACACTGCTCTAGCGTCAATGACCTCCTCTTATAAGTTCAGACTTGTAAAAGATCGCTTGAGCACAAGAAACACCGCTCAAGTAAAGATACTCCACTTCTAGAAGTTTTGTAAACTGTAGAAAACCGCTCGAGCGCAAGAAAGATTGCTCGAGCAAAGATCACATCACTCCCAAAAGTTTTGCAGATCTGCAAAATACTGAGACACCTCAAAAACCGCTCGAGCAAACAAGAAGAAAACTAGACAACAACTCTTTTGAAAACTAACTCCCAACCACAGCAATAACTCCTAACAACCAAACTCAACTAGCAACAAGATAAAAATGGCATGTACAACAATTAAGGACATGGATTCCCGAATTCAAAAGTAAGAAATGGATCGAGTCTAAATCGAAACCATTATAATGTGATAATCCACAACAAGTAATGACTCCATACAATGTGAACATTCATACCATGTAATAATTATGCAAAAACCATGCAAAACTCATACAATAATCAATGATATGTGAACATTCACATTATGCAATAATCATGCAATCATATGTCTACATTGCAAATCATGCAATCGTCACATGTTTCGAATGTTGAAGTTTACATCACCAAATGCAAAACATTAAAATCTAATAATCCATAACAACAATGACTTCAGTGGATGTGAACATTCACATTCATTGAAATACCTAACCAATAAGATACACTGATACATAATACCATATCAATCCATATCGAAGCCTTGGTTGGATTCTATACCATACCACAAGACAGTAATCAATTTTCACCAATTTCACAGCACTTTTACAAATTTCAACTCTTCTAAAAAAATTTCACCAATTTTGAAAACACTTTCCGATTCCAATTCTCAAAAAAACTATGTATACACACATATATCTCTTCTCAAAAAAAAAATTAAAAAAATTAAAAAAAAATTCAATTACTTTGAAAAGTAAACTCATGAATAGATTGGGATTTTTGGGATGAGGTTGCCATATAATGATCCGATCTCAAACTACAGAGCACAAGCCTTGTTCAAATGTTACTGTGATCTAGACAAAAACAAATTGGTTTGGATGGGAATTAAGCAAAGAAATTAAAGAATTCTAAAGAAAATTGAAATGGTTTAGGTGAGAAAAACTAGGGAATTTATTTTTCAAGCTTGGATTTGATCCGATTAGAATGCATAAGGAAATTCTAGAGAGAGAGAGAGAGAGAATGTGAATTGAAAATGTATAATACGTATTATCAAAATAGAACAAAAGGGTATTATAGTCTCAAAAAAAAATATAAATCAAATAGAAGTCTAAACATATTGAACTTATTAGAAAACTTTATGGACTTATTGGGTTATAAATCCACTAAATGAGATTTATAAATAAATATCTCTAAAGTAATATTATTTAATAATATTAACATAGAAAAGTTGCATACCGGGTTTGAAAAATCTATGAACTAACTTGTTTAGTGAATTTAATATGTAAGGGTCTCAACAATTTTTTTTTAAAAAAATTTCCTAGTCATTACAATTAAGACAATTGTCATTTAAATTTCGATTTTAAAGTATGTACTATGTGTTAATTTGGTCATTTAAAATTAGATTTTATTAATTTCATTATTAAAATTTTTAATTTAAGCAAATTGGTCATTTCAAAATGCTGTCAAAATCACTAATTGAATAATTATAAATAGCTAAATTATGTGGTTTTAGTCGATTTGTTTCTAGGACTTTTACTTTTGTTAATTTCGTCTCTAAATAATATAGAGTTGTATTTAATTTTCTTCATCAGTGTTTAGAGACCAAAATAACAAAATTTAAAAAAAATATTTGAATACAAAAAGGACACAAAATGCATATATTCTATTATCCTTTCATCAATAATACAGATAGTTTGTTTAAAATTGCACCAATTGGATTTAAATTAAAGAAAATTATGGATAAAATTGACACAATTAAAAATTAGAGAGAAAGCCTGTACATGATGTTTGATAATTTAATGTAACATTCAAAATTGAATGTATTAAGTAAAAAATCAATTAAATCTATTTGGTAATTACAATTTGTAAGGTAAGAATTAAAAAAAAAAAATTAGGAAAAAATTCATTTTATCCCCGTGTGGCTGGGCCTTGAAGTACTTTATCCCCTTATGGTTCAAAAATAGCCAAATTGCCCCCATATGGTTTTGGAGTGAAGTGCAACATTAATTTTGTCAACAGAAAATATTAAATGACCTTTCTACCCCTTTGTATTCTTCCTATATCCTCAGGTAAAAGTAAAAATAAATAGGTCCTGCTTGTTTCATGTTGAGATCAAGACTGGACCTGTCCAGTCTAGCCTTTGGGTCCCATTTTGATAATCCAAACCGTTTAATATGTAGAACTCGTCAAGTGTTATATCTTTGTAAAACATTACATTGATCGGATATCGATAGCTATTTGATCGGATTATATTTGTATTAACAAAAATGAACGGTGAAAAAATAAATGGTTAACAGAATTCTGATTCGATCAAATAGTTATCGATATCCAATCAACATGATTTTTTATAGAAATATAGTACTCGATGAGTTCTATACATTAAACGATTTGGATTATCAAAACGGGACCCAAAAATCAACCCATGAGCCAAACTGAACTGATCTCAACATGAGACAAGCTGGACCCAAATAAATAATTGTTATAAGGCTTCCGTAGCCACAACTACTGAAGCTATGAGCTATGCTAGGTGCACAATACCCTCAGGTCATGTTTGATTCACAAGATTAATAGTGAAGTATTAATAATCCTATCAAATTAGTGTGGTATTCACTATCCAATAGGATTAATATTCATTGGATTAATAATCCCACCCCTACCCCATTACTAATAATCCTACAAATTTGTTGGATTAATTATCCATTGGATTAATAATCCTAAACCAAAATGTTAAAACAAACATAGGATAATTGGGACCACGGATTAATAATCCTAATCCCATGCTCTAATCCACCCAATCAAACATGCTCTCAGTGCACTTAGCATTTCTCCTGAAGCTAGCGCATACCACCGTAAAAACTAAAGAAGCAATTTAAATGCGCAACATAAATATTTTTAGATAGTAGATATATACAACAATGATTCATCCCACTAAAAATACCACCACTAATAGCACTAATGCATTAAAAAGTTAAAAAAAAAAAAAAAAAAATACAACTCCAAGACCAAAACATCACATCATTACTGGTGGGACCCACTGCCACCTAATTAGTGGGAGCACTAATTAGTGCTCCCAAGCATTTTTCTAGATATATATATACAAAGAAAAATGCTTGGGAGCACTAAGTGCTCCCACTAATTAGGTGGCAGTGGGTCCCGCCAGTAATGATGTGATGTTTTGGTCTTAGAGTTGTATTTTTTTTATTTTTTTTTTACTTTTTTAATGCATTAGTGCTATTAGTGGTGGTGTTTTTAGTGGGATGAATCATTGTTGATATACAAATTATGTAGATTGAAATTATATATAGATACATACATATTATGTTATATACATGTATATGTATATATACACCAAAGCCCCAATATACACCTAGTGCATACATATGAAATTAACACTGTAAATAGATCTCCAATCTGTGTAATGGAAACTGAACACTTCCTGTGAAAAAAAAGGGGACCTGTTGGAACTCACTAATATAGTGTAAATTTAGGATCCTAATGCAATATTTGGATTGAGCTATTGTGTCCAAGTTTTTAATGCCTCTATACAAGCATGGCTTCATTTTTAGTGAGGACTTGTTGGATTGGTGCTTTGAAAAATTAAAATTTGAAATGAATTCTTGCTAAATTGGTGCATTGTACAGGCATGGGAGGTGGTGAATTGTAGCAGAATGGGTGGTGAGAGGGAAATGCTGAGTTAGGATTAGGATTTGGTATTGGGTTAAATGAAGAAGATGAAGTGAAGGGCAATGTTGTCCTTTTCAATTTGAATTTGACTTTGACTTCATTTATTTTTTTATCCCACTCTCAAAATACATACGTGAAGCACAAATTCCGTCAATTTAGACAAAAAAAAAAAAGAAGTAATGTTTGCACTTCAATCTAAAACTATATACGGGCTATTTGCCTATTTTTAGATAAAAAAAGGGTAAACTGATTTAGACTCAAATTACAAAGGTGTAAAGTGAATTTTACCTAAAAATTTAAGTTGTAGGATTCTTGACTTAAGCCATGTTTGGTAGAGCTGTGGAAAAGTATTTATAACTTATACCTAAACAACTTATAACTTATAACTTATAATTATGAATATAAGCTGATTTCTGACTTATAAATTAAGCATCTCTTGCTCCACTCAAAGAATAAGCTGATTTCTGACTTCCAAAAAGCTATAAGCTATAAGTTATAAACTAAACCAAACACATCAAAATAGCTTAACTTAAGCTGAAAGCTGAAATAAGCAGCTTTTAAACTACACTAAATAGGGCTTTAATAAATTTGTAAACTGATTTAGACTTAAACTACAGAGGTGTAAAGTGAATTTTATCCGAAAATTTAAGTTATAGGATTCTTGACTTAGGGTTAGTTTGGAATGTTTTAAAAAAATGCACTTTTTTACTTATTGGCTTATATGGGTTGGATTTGGGTTGGGTTTGATATGATGTGTTAGAGAGGTGATGTGATTTAAATAAAATGATGTGACTTAAATAAGATAGTAACTTTTTAACTTTTGTATTGTTTAAATTATGCCAAACTTGACTTTAATGAATTTATAGCTACTTTCCGCATTCTATAAGCACTATTATGATCTCAACACTGTTGCCTCTAGTGTCATTATTACACCCATACCGTCATCACCACCACAATCATCACATTACCACTATTGCTACTCCCACCACCATTGCTACAATGTTCCACGTTTCCAAAGCCTTATTTTAATAGACATTTCTCTAGGTTCAGGCTATTTGAATTTGGATTCATGGGTTGACATGACTTACGAAATCGATTGTTTATTACTTTTCAAATTCCAAAGTTGTAAAAGTATTATCAAATCCTGTTTGTTTTAATTGTTTTGTATTCTACATCTTCTGCTTGGGAGTGTTAATTTTGGACTTCGTTTGGGAACAGGCTAATTTAGTAACTTTTTGACTATTTGGCTAAAATATGAGCTAAAAAAAATTAGTATGTTTGGGATGACTTTTTGGCTTTTTACGAAAAGATGTGCAAAAAGTAGAGAGAAAAGAGAATCTTTGACTTTTTGGTATGGGTTATTGGCTTTTTGGCTAATTTAGTAACTTTTTGGCTTTTTGGCTAAAAGGGAGGGTTCCCAAATTAGAACAAAATATGTTACTGAGGAAATTCGCATGACCGGAAGGTCTACTCCGCACTCAAGTTGATCTTCTTTGGATGGATTTGCTCAAGTGGCTTAAAACCTCCACACAAGCGGAGCATGTGGGGGCAAAATTCTCTAGATGACGTGGCAGTTTCTCCTCCACTCTTTTTCTCACTTCTTTAAATCTATACACGAAAATCTCATCAGATTTTCTCTCTCACACACACGTTCTCTCTCTCTTCGACAGCAATAGATAGTGTTGGTGAAATAGAGAAATATGTGATATTCAATAGATAGGTGTTGAATGAGTGACATGTATTACATTTCAACAGATAATTTGATAAATTTCAACAATTAGGAAAATAAGGTTAGTGAAAAATAGGGTTGATGAATTTCAATAGATAGACAAAACGGATGATTTCAAGAGATAAAACATATAAGTTGATTTCAATAGATAGCTGTTGTTTTGGACAAATTGTGTCATTTTGGCTCAAAAAGATTAGAGTTTGGGGCTAATGACTCAAAAAATTTAGAAATAGACTTATGGCCTGAGTGCCCTTTTAATTATGTATGTTATTAATAGATGGGGTACTTACGGGCCGAACCTGTTTACTAAACTTATTTACTTATAAGTCTTATTTTATTTTTCACCTATCAATATCTCCAAAATGCCATCTTCTTATCTTTTTTATCCCCATTATTCACACTGCCATGATTGCACCTTTCTCTGCCAAAGACCACCTTCGACTGTAGGAGACCACTTCCATCTGCCAAAACTGGAGACCACCTCCGACCATTGTCTCCAACCACTGGCAACCACCTCCGACGATATTTTTTTTGGTACTAATTTTTGACACTTTTTCTGCCATTTTTAAAAGAAAACTCAACATCCATCTCTGCTACGTTACTCTCTCATACCTCCTTAGATTTGGTAATAATAAAAGAAATAGAAAAGAAGTAGAAATATTTAACAGTGATAAATTTAGGAAGCCGCCATTCCCACTCCACTTTACTCTAAATATACTCCATTGTTTGTCCTTATTATACATATGAGGAAGTGAATTTGGAGCAAAGTGGAGTTCTTTGTCCTTATTATACATAGGAGGAAGTGAATTTGGAGCAAAGTGGAGTGGGAATAAGAATTATGTACAATAAGGACAAAGAATAGAATGTATTTGGAGTAAAGTCAAATAAGAATAGCGGCTCTCTAAATTTATCACTATATCAATATTTATCAAACCAGTTAATCACTTATTCTCTTTCACTATCACACGGACACTTATATACATACACCCTCTCTCACTTATTCATTCAAAGAAACACATTCACACACCTACATATAAAAAATGAGTAAGACAGATAAATTTATCACTGTAATAGATTTATCACTAATAAATGTTATTAGTGATAAATTTATCATTGTATCAATATTTATCAAACTATTTAATCACTTATTCTCTTTCATTATCACACTTACATTTACATACATGCACACTCCTTCACTATTCATTCAAAAAAACACATCTACACACATATAGAAAAAGTTTCCCTAGTGATAAATTTATCACTGACACAAATTTCTCCAAACATTAGTTTGCAAGTAATTAAAAAATAGAGGTGTGATCTGAAAAATATTTGTCTCTTTCATCATTATCATCATCAACATCATCTTACAAATCCAAAACAAAACCAAAAAAAAAAAAAAGTGCTAAAAACCAAACTAAACAAAAACAAATTAAAAAGCAAAAACGTTTCTAATCGAGAAGATTTTTCAAATTCCAGTGCAGTTGTCGAGATTTTTCCGATGGATCTAATATGATAGAGTGTAGATTGGCGATGGTGAAGTGTTGATCAGAGAAGATAAAGTATAGATCGAAGATAGTAAAGCATAGTTGAAGAAGATAGAGTGTAGATTGATGACAATGGTGGTAGATTAGCAACGATGGTGGTAAATCGATGACAGTAAAGTATAGATCGGAGATAGTAGAGTGTAGATCGGCGATAATGAAGGTGGTTGGTGAGCAGTGGTAGTGGCGACTGACGGTGGGTGGTGGCGGTAGATGTGCTAACGATGGCAGTGTGCGGTGGTAGTGGGAAGCTTCATAAATGGTAAAGAGATGGTAAAGAGATGAGAGAGAGAGAGAGAGAGAGAGAGAGAGAAATTATGAAAAATCGGAAAATATTGGAGAAAGAAGAGGAGAAAAAATATTTAATGAGAGTAATATATAGAGTTATTTGTGCATTTAAAAAGTCAACAAGACTTATGAGTAATTAATTTCATTTAGTGGGACTGATCAATAATTAATAGATTAGAGTAAGTAAAAGCATCTCTAATGCTTCATCAAATTTGAATAAAAATTTGACGAAAAATTTGATCTGATATGATGCATTCCAATAGTAAATTTAAAATTTTTATCAAATCTTTTTACAAAATTTCTAATTCATCCCAAAACCTGGTTGACACATAGGTTGTTCGTTTGGTCATCCTACCTAGGAGTAAATTTTCATTAAATCTTTTTACAAAATTTTTAATTCATCCCAAAACCCAGTTGACATGCAAGTTGTCTGGCCAGTCATCCTTCCTAGGAGTTCAGTTGAAGACTCTACAAAACCAATGGCTACTTGCAAAATTTGATGAAAGAATAAAAGTTCCCTTGATGAAAAATATAGTTCTTCCATCATTTGATATGAATTTAATGAAATAGTTGGAGCATAATTTTAACTAATTTTTCATCAAATTTGAATTTGATGAAAGATTGGAGATAGCCAAACAAGCCTTATTTTTAGGGTATAATTGAACTTAATTCTCATTAAGTCCTATTGAAAATAAGTCTTAGTAAAATCGTTGTTAGAAATAATTTTTTTTGACAATTTTTGGCATATGTCACTAAAAACTGATAATTAATGATTTTTTTTGTGATGAATTTTTCAAACTGTCGCTGAAAGTTAAAAATTAATGACCTTTTTTTGTGACGATGTTGCTAAAACTTATAATTAGTAATATTTTTTGTGACAAAATTTTCAAATTATCGTTGAAAATTAATAATTAGTAATGTTGTTTAATAGTATGTGATGAAAAATGTTATTAGTTCTCACAAAATTTATTGAACAATAAATTTACCTATTAAGATTTACATATAAGTCTCTTTTTTTAATGGACACAATGACAAGATGTTCAAAATTTGATGGGGTGTAAAATGTCTCACTTTTAATAAACATCAATGACAAGTTATTCAGACAAAAAAAAAAACAAACAAACAAACAAACAAACGAATATACTCTAAGAATATTATTTAGATTAAGATTAATTATTAAACTGGAATTTAAAAACACATTTTATTTTTTATGGATGATAATTCAATGATAGTAGTGCTTCATCTCCAATCTTATTATTTGATTTCTCATCAAATTTAAATTTGATAAAATATGCTGCTTTTTAGGTTTCAATCCTGCTACCAAACTCGTATTAAATGAGAGAAAAATTATTCATCAAATCAAATTAAAAAGCGTTTAATCATTCATCAAATCTCGTAAGTAAATATTGATGGACGCCCAGGTGGACGACTAGCCGGTCAATCGAGTGGATAACTGGAATGGAAAAGATTTGATAAAAATTTACTCTAAATCAAATGATCGGTCAAATTTAATGAAATAATTAGAGCGCATCATATCAGATTAAATTTTTAGTCAAATTTAATCAAAAAATTGATGGAGTGTGGTAGATGCTCATAAAAAATAAAAAATAAAAACGTATAGATGAGAGTTAGGAAAAAAATTTACAAATATATAGAGGTGTAAGTGTATCTATGATAAAATACAAATAAAAGACTGTAAGAATGTAAATATATCACTTATACCTTTTTATGTTGGTAATTTTTTTTACCTAACTCTTGCCTACACCTAATTCTTCCAAAAAATAAAAAATAAAAATAAAAAAAAACATCAACGTCAGAAGAAATACAAAGACAAAACAATAGTAATGAGGTGGTCCATATCCTTTTTTTTTAGGTCTGCCACGCTATCTCAGGTTTTTTGGACCAAGGATTAATCCACCAAGGGAGGAGCTGTCGGGTGCATATGCGGGTCTCTCTCAAGAGGATTTACTGCATTTATAAAGACTCGAACTTGAGACCTTTAGACCTTTGCTTAAACAACCAAGGCCCTTTCTGCTTGGACCAACCCCGTTGATATGAGGTGGTCCTCTCCCATATCAAACAAACAAACAAAACCATCAAACCAGCTTGGAGCTTTTTTCTAATTTTATTATGGAATTATGGTGGAGTTATGGAATAAGAAAATATGCTAGAGAATTTAGAGACAAAGGAGAAAGCACAATGATGGAGAAAACATGGAGGGAATTTACATACATTTCTTCATTGGCGTGAATGCCAATTTATAGAATACATAAAGTGTATACAAACAAAAGCCAAAAGTTATGGCATATCTAATTTCTATCACTTTTGTCAAAACCTACAAGCCTAGGCATTAAATACAAGGACAAAAGTCATAAAGGAGAGTCTACAATTATATACATATACTGTAGCTATTTGTCATCTTTTTACTACAATTATACAATTATATACATATACACTGTCTATCCTCCCCGGTTTTCAAAGAGATAGACTGTTATAGATAAGCTTGGGCTGATCGGTTTTGGCATGTAGCGTCGGCTGAAAAGATTTGGCTAATCACTTTTCGCCAAATGATGCAGGTTGCTCCACGTGTCCTGGATATGGTTGGAGTCGATCAGGAGACAGCTGCATTTGATAGTGGGGTCCACTATGCTTCCATCCTGTTGATGAGATTGTGATATTCTTCATCAGTCTCTGATGGAGGGGAATCCGGATCTTGGCTGTATTGCTCATTCCGGAAATGTTCTACATCATCCGCAGTCATGGCTAGTTCCAACGGAAGATCCAAATTATTTCTCTTTTTGAGATTTATTAACATGTCAAGAGCCTCATTAATTTGCGTTGGAGACCTTTGATATGTTATGGGAAAATGGGTTACAAATAATATTCTTCCATCTGTAACCATGAATGGCAATTTTGCTGAGCCATGGATGTTGGACGCTGATTGTGAAACAGATATTAGACTGTCTATCCAATATTCTGTCAAAGAAAGTTTTTGGATATTTTCCAATCGCTCTCTCCGGTGATCTTCATCTAAATAATCATCTTCAAATTCAAAATCTTCAGTTTCTTTAAGATACCAAATCTGGTATGGTTGGAAAAAATGTTCTCGTTCTCGCCAACCAACAGTGCTGGAAATCCAGAAAGTAAAATATTTGCTCCATCGAAAGCCTTTTACTATCCATGAGAGCATTGCTTTGATGATCATTGGAAAATCTATCCATTGGATTGGATCTAGAATTTGAAAAATAACTTGATTAGTTATTCCCCAATCTATATCCTCAAAAAACCACATGTCATGGTTTGCCATGATGGTTATTTTGGGAATTCCATCTTTCAAATTTAATTTATCATAAGATCGTTCTAAGATTTGTCTAATCTTATCATGATGATCTTCAACTCGATTTTTGATTAACATAAAAATTTCTTTTGGAAGCAAAGTTCTTGCTTTTTCAAAAAGACAAATTCTTTTTATTTGTTCAAAAACTGGATCAGAAAACTCATCTGATATGAGGTCTGATAGTTGAAGAAAATTGTTTATTTTTTCAAAATTAAAATCTTCATTCCAATTCATTTGTTTAAGAATATTGAAACAAAGATTTTGCAAATCTTTTAATTTAGCTGTTTGCTCAGCTAATTTGTTGGCCAAAACTCCCATGTGTTTTCGAAATTTCACTTTGTTGTCTACAATGTGAGTTTTCCAAACTCCATTGAGTTCTGTATAAATTTCTCTGGATATACCAGGGTTGAAAAAATCTTTTATTTCAGATTCATCTGGTCTAGATGTCTGAATATTAGTTGGAACTGGGTTAGTTCTCATTTGATTCCTTTGAAAAATAGGCATGGCTGGTGCACTGTAAAAAGCTTTTTTAGCTTTGGTCATGCTATCATATGCTTTAAAGCTTGCTCCTGAGTATCCACAAACTTGAAGATTGGCTTTGTTCCAGTCTGTGTAAATTCCAGGTTGTCTTCCTGAAAACACAACATAAACTTTTTCTTCTCGGGGTATTGCTTTTTTAGCAATTGTCACCCAATCTCCTTGAGCGGGTTGTTTACCCTTATCCATTGTTTTCCTCTTGGTCTAGAGGTCTTCTGCAAAAATTAAATTTACTTGTTTAGCAATTTAATTTTCTGAAACAATTTCTGCTAAGAAAATCTGCAAGAAAATTGTTAGTACCTTTAAGATGTTCTACTTCAAAAGTATATTCAGAAATTTTATTATACCAGGCTAATCGTCTTCCTTGCTCAATAGGTTTTTTATTGATCAAGAAATCTCTTACTGCTTTATTATCAGTGCGTACAATAAAATTTTCTGGGGCTAAATAAATATGAAAACTTTTTATTGCCAATTTTATTGCAAGTAATTCTTTTTCGAAAATAATATATTTTTGTTCATTTGGTTTAAATGTTTCAGAATTATATCCGCAAATTAATTCTTCTTTTTGTAATTTTATGGGTATTGAATTTTTTCTTGGTCTAATCCCATTTTCTGATAAAGGTATCTCTTTATCATGCCATAAATTACAGGGTATAGCTTTAAGAACACATCCCCAACATGCTTCTGAGGCATCTGTTTCTAAAATTAATTTATCACCTGTTTTAGGAAGATAAACATCTGGTAAAGTTTTAACATGTTCTTTAATTTGTTTAATTAAAGCAACATCTTCTGTTGTCCATTCAAAAATAACATTTTTCCTTAATTTGGTTAACCAAGGAATTTCTATTTTTGAAAGATTTTTTATAAAATTTCGTCCATAATTTAAAATGCCTAATAAACTCTGTAATTGTGTTATATTTTCAAGAGTATCAGGAAAATCTCGTACTTTGGACAAAATATGTTCTTGTAATTTTAAACCTTTCTGGTCTAAAATTATTCCCAAAAATTCAATTGATTCTTTTTCTAGTTCAATCTTTTTTGGAGACAAAATAATTCCATGTTTTTGAAATTTTTCACAAATTAATTTTAAATGTTTCTTATGTTCCTCCTTGGTTTTAGAGAAAATAAGTATATCATCAATATAAACTACACAACAATCTTTAAGGTCTTTAAAAATTGTATCCATCCACCGTTGAAATACCTGTGGTGCAATATTTAATCCAAAAGGCATAACATTCCAGTGGTAATGTCCCCTAGGTGTACTGAAAGCTGTCAATTTTTTTGACTCTTCAGTCAATTGGATTTGCCAAAATCCACTTTTACAATCAAATTTGCTAAAGATTTTTGATCCTTTGGTTAAGTTAATCAAAACATCTTTTCGTGGAATAAAATATCCATCAAATTCTAAATTTTCATTTAGCCGTTTATAGTTGACTACCATTCGGGCTTTTCCTCTTTTAATTTCAGCATGGTTTCTTACCATAAAAGCTGGACTAGAGTGAGGGCTTTTAGTTTCTTCAATTAACTTTTTGTCTAAAAGTTCTTGGAGTTGAATATCAAATTCATCTATATCTTGTCTAGTATAGATCATTGGTCTTACTCTAATGATAACATTAGGGTCTTTCAATTTTAAACTACAATAACGTGGACTACGTTGCCATAGTTTTAATGGATGTTCACTAAAATTTTCTTCTAAAATTTTATAAATCCAGTGTGATTCATCAATGGTTTTGATGATGGGAGTTAAATCACCACGCGGCACGGGCGCAAACTCTTTATCACAAATGTATTTATGTTGTTCTAACAAAGGAATATGAATTAAGACATTGTTTATGCTTAATGAAATAGCATTTTCCTGTATTTGCATTGGAAGATATTTATATATAAAATTATTGCCAAGAAGGAAATCTCCATGCATATACGGAAAACATAAGATTTTTGGTATAATGAACTTGCTATCATTTAACCAAATAGCTATATTTTTAGCCTTGAATTGTATGGAAGTATGGTTGCCATCTATTCCAGTAACTAAAATTGGATGTTTCATTAATGTCCATTTTTCTTTTGGTATGGCATTCCATTTACATGAGCTGACTGTAGCTCCTGTATCTATGAGAACACTGAGGCTATAGGGTTTATAACCTGCAAAATTAAATGTTCCCAATACATATGTATATCTTCTTTTTCCTTGGCTAGGAGAAAAAATAATATCATCATTTTTTGTTTGAAAATGATACATATATGCAGATTTAATATGTTCAAGTTTTCTTGTTCCTGGAAAAATAGGAATCTGAACATTATTTGAAGTAATAGATTCTTGATTAGAATTATTACTTGATTCTCCAATACTTAACTTTGAAAATGATTTGTTAGTAAAATCTTTTTCAAATACAGAAGTTGATCTTTTAATTTTTGGAATTGTATTTTCAATATATAAATTTTTTCCTGATGCCTGCATTTGTAATTGTGCAGGTTTTTTAGAAGATTCTCCTTGTCCCACTAAGTCTTGGATTAACCATTGTCGAGGGACTTCTAAATCACTCCAATTCATTAGACGAGGTTGTATTACCGTGTCAAATGGTCTTGGTTCAAAGATTTCAACGATTTTATTATCGTTTGATTTTGTTTTAGTTTCAGGAAATTTGGTTAATTCGTGAATTGTTTTCCAACGAATAGCCAAATCATGAGAATTTGATTTCATTCCTAATCCTTGTGTTTTAATTCTTATTCTGACTGTATCTTCAAGATTAGGATCATTTATGGAAATAAAGAAATTTGGTTTAACATTAAACCAAACTACTCCATTAGCCAAATTAGACTGAATTCCTCCAATGATTGCTTTCATTGGGTCGGAAAATCTTTTATCAAAAATTACTGCCAAAATAGGAGTATCTATCCCTTGGCGAAATAAGGCTGTTATGGTTACTTGAATTAATCCAATATGAATATATTGAATTTCAGGATATTTCTTTTTCCATCTTGCAACCTTTTTCTTATCAAAAAAAGGAATATCAATATTTCCTTCTTCTGACCATTTTGCTTGAGTGTTACCACTGTATTGTTCAAACACTCTTGCTGAAAAGAAGTTGAATTTTGAAAGTTTATAAATTTCTGGAACAGCAACTTCTTGCATTTTTTCGAATTTTGCTAATTCTTCGTCGGTAAAAGTTTTTTCTTCCCCGATTACATCTCCAAGTCGAATTGCCTAATTCTTCTTGAGATATTTCTTGACTATTAGTAGTCATCATGAAGATTAGTTCTTCATCTGAACTTTCTTCATCACTAGAAATTTCGTATAAGATTTCTTCTTCGTCAGAAATTTCTTCGCCATATATTATTTCAAAATCTTGTTCTTCAAGGACTTTGATCATTTTCTTTGCACTTTTTCCCTTTTTGGGCATTCGGGTGCATAGTGACCTTCTTCGTTACAAATGTAACATTTACAAGTTTTCTTTTTTGAAACACTTGTTGGTTTTTTTTTCGAATATACTTTTTCTTTTTTGAAAAAGTTTTGTTCTTTTTCCAAGGTTTCCATTTATATTTTCTGCGTTTTTTGGAAAATCCTTTAGGAAATGTATTACAACCAATTTTCAATTTTCTTTTAAAATTTTATCACAACATTTTTGACCGTATTGTGAGTTGGAAATTTGATTTTTTATTTGTTTTTTCGCCTTTACTTCTAGACACCGATTTGCTATCTCTCTTAGAACAAAATTAATGCGAAAACCAAGATTATCATTTTCTTCCTTTCCCATTTTTTTGAGAAAAGCAGGATAGTTTTTAATACATAACTCATCCCATGGACTAGGGAGTTTATGAAAAAATTGATCTAACCAGGGTTGATTTGCTGGTGGATCAATAAGATAATAATATTTTTTAAAAGTTTGAACATAGTCTTCAAAAAGACAAATATTACATAATTCTAATTTAGTCAAAATATAATTTGCATCTGCTTGCAAATTAGTATCTCCATAAAACCCACATAAATTTTCTTTTATGAGTTTTGCAAATTCAGCTAAAATTGTGTCAAGTGTGAGAAAATTTGTTAATAAAGCCGTTTTTTGACTTTTTCCAATTTCAGATTTTTCCCACTGTCTTAACCATTGCAACACATCTCCCTGGAGAGTTGCTGCAATATAATCAAGGAATTTTTCCTTTGACCAACTATTTTTATAATTGGTAATAATGATGGACAAGGATTGTGCCCAATCATCTATTGCTTGTGGTTGATCCTTAAATGGAACATAAGACAAGTCTAAATAAGTACCATTTTGAGCTATTGGATACTTATGATTATTATCTTTTCTAGATATTACTGGTTCAGGTGTAGGATTGGAGGTACTTCCCATGTTAGTATCATTTTTAACTTCATTTGTTTGAATAAAGTCAAAATTTTCTCCATCTCCCCATGTGCCAAATAATTCGGGATCAATTGGCTCTTCTGCCTTTCTTTTCCCTTTACTTATTTCTGATGAAATATCTTGATCTATGGATTCTTCAGATGAGGATGATTGGCTGTCATCATCATTAGTTGACATATTAATATCATAATTAAAATATTGTAAAAGGGCGTCATTTTCTAGATAAGTTTCTCTTATCTAGTAGCCTATTTCTTTCATCAATACCTAAATCTGGGTCTTTATATAATTTTCTCCAATAATCTAATATTTCAACAATATTTTCATATTCAGTTCTATTATAGGTATTGGTTTGAAGTACCATAATATCTTCTGTTCCATAAAATAGCTTAGGGATGTCACTATCTCCTGGACTATTCATTCCATCATTGTTTATAGTTTCCAATTTTGTCACCAAATTGTTTATTTGGTTTTTTGCTTCTTTATTTAAGTCAACATTTATTATAGAACCCAAATTATCTATTTTAGATTCTATAGACTCAACTTTAGTCTTTAGATAATTTTGATTTATTTTTTGATTTTTATCTAATTTAGAAAACCAAGAACACATAATATCAGTAATATTATTTAAACTAGAACACACTATTTATATTTGCAGTCTCTTTAGTAATATGCAAACTATGATCATATTTATTATTAACATTATTTTTTGTATTTCCAAAACATATTATATCGTCAGAATTAATTGCCATTTTAGATTGTTGTTGGTACCTAAGACCCTCCTAGTGTATTTTCTGATGCCTAAAACCTCTCTTTATGATTTTAAAGACTTAATTATGGCCAATAGTCAAAAGATCTTAATGAGTATATGGGCTTTGATATACACTAAGCATATAGTTTTACAACAACTAAAAATGAAACAAATAATTATGAAGATATAAAATACGAAGGATTCATAAAAAACTTAGACGAAAATTTTTTAATTAAATTTTTTTTTTATAACATAAAACACACCATACAAACTTAAAATTTATACATAGATAGAAATACTGACATAGCTTGATCTTGCTTTAAAAAACTCTTTACCAAGCTCTGATACCAATTACAAAACTAAAAAGGAAAGGAACTTTTTTCTAATTTTATTATGGAATTATGGTGGAGTTATGGAATAAGAAAATATGCTAGAGAATTTAGAGACAAAGGAGAAAGCACAATGATAGAAAAATATGAAGGAATTTACAAACATTTCTTCATTGACGTGAATGTCAATTTATAAAATACATAAAATATATACAAACAAAAGTCAAAAGTTATGACATTTCTAATTTCTACCACTTTTATCAAAACCTACAAGCCTAGGCATTAAATATAAGAACAAAAGTCATAAAGGAGAGGTTACAATTATATACATATATTGTAACTATTTGTCATCTTTCTACTACAATCGTACAATTATTGATTGCAATTATTGATTGCATTGCATTGATGATAAAATTAAGGGAGAGAGAGAGAGAGAGTGTGTGTGTGTGTGTGTGTGACGAGTTGCGGATGAGGTTGAGGTTCTCAGATTCTACTTTGTGGTGCGAAACATTTAAGGATAATTTTGTGTGTGTTTGATTTTGATTTGATCCAAGTTGGCAGTAGGTTATTCCTGAAATTAGAAATTGAAGAAGAAGAAGAAGAAGAAGAAGGAATTGTCTGTTACAGTAACACCACTGATTCATTCATATTATTCTACTTGTAATTTCTTCTTGTTCTTGTTTGAATGGCGAACGTACATGAGGTAGTCGTGAGACTGGTTGTTGCGCTACTGGTTGTTACTCTCTTATCTGGTCCGATCTGCATATTTGGAGAACAATCGCAATCAGCGCTGAGATTCGGTAGAAATGGGGAGTTCAGAATATTGCAGGTTGCGGATATGCACTATGCGGGTGGCAAAACCACCCCTTGCAAGGACGTGTTGCCGGGACAGGTCCGCGGTTGCTCAGACCTCAATACCACCGCCTTCCTCAAACGCATGATCCTTGCCTTCAACCCTCACCTCATCGTTTTCACTGGTACTCCACCCTTTTCCCCTTCCCTCTTTCTATCTCAACCCTACCTTAGGCTCTGTTTGATTAACTCAATTAAATAGTGAATGGATTAATATTAGTCTATGTATGGATTAGTAATATAAATAATAATTTCCTCTTGTTCACGTTTATTTTGCAATATATATGAAAATATATAATGGGTCAATTTTGTAGGATAGAATGTCCATCCGAAACTAATTTGGATAACAAAAATTACAACTAAATAATAGAATGTGAGTCTGACGGATTAATAATCTTAGTTCTTTGTTATAATCGGTCCAATCAAACTCGCCCATATATCTTTATGTAGATCTGATGCTACTGTTGCTCCATTTTCTAGCCTGTTATAATAAGTTAGGAGGAGACAAAAGAAAATGAAAAAAAAGGTAGGTTAGGACTTAGGAGAGCATGGAACAAAAAGGAAAGGAAAGGAGAGTGATAGAAGAGATAAAGAAGACAGAAGATGGGTTTTCTCCCCTTTTCTTTGGGAAAAGATAAAATGTGAGAAAATAAATGAAAATAAACTTTTATTATACGAGTAATTAAAGGGGGAAATTGAAAACCACTTTTCTTTAAAAATTAGGGACAAAGCCCACTTCTCACTTCCCACTTGTATAATTGCAAAAGCTATTCAAATGGAAGGATTGAGTTTTATAAGAATACAAAAGTGCAATTAGAGCTTATCAACCAAAAGAAAATCAATTAGATGGCCTTTTGTGGCGACTAAACCAACATAATATTTCATCATGGAAGATCTCATGAAGTTCACTATGAATCATTGCTTACTTATTATCCACGATTTTTTTGTCTTCATTTGAAATTGAGATCACCAGAACATTAGAAAAAGAAAAATATTAAAGAAAAGAAAATAGCTTCCATTGATGGCATTCTTAATTACTTCATTGTTTCTTCCACATAACCAAAGCTCCTAGGCTCCATTCTTATATTCACTTGGCAAACATCCTCAAGATATTATCCAATTCTCAAAAATAATCATTAAGCCTTTAGTTATATAGCAGCCAGTACTTGAATAATATATTCAATTTGTTTAGTTCCTCCTTGAAAAGGAAAATTTGGCCTTTTCTTTTTTGGAGCATGAAAATTTGGGCAATTTGAAATGGTGCTTCTGGTCACAGTTGCTAAATAGTTGAGAATTCTAACATTAACAGAGGCGCAAAGGGTTCCTTGGAACAATAAAAAAAAGTTATTGGATGTCTATCCTTCAGTGTTTTTTATTTGAAATTCTGATGAGGAAAAAAAGAAAAAAAGAAAAAAAAAAAAGAAGAAGAAGAAAGGCCTCAATGATCGTATTAATTCAAACTGGCTTGCCTTATTGGACGCTTATTGTATTCATTTGGCATATGTACCTCAAAAGTTTTTCCTAATCTCGAGCTTTGCATAAAGCAATGTTAAAATGTGCTCTTGAGTATTTATTGGGCTGGAATGCAGGGGACAACATCTGTAGATTTGATGCAACAGATGCAGCTTCTTCCATGAATGCTGCTTTTGCCCCTGCAGTATTGGCCAACATCCCTTGGGTTGCTGTTCTGGGAAACCATGACCAAGAATCTACCCTTTCAAGGGAAGGGGTGATGAAACATATTGTTGGTATGAAGAACACATTTTCTCAGCTTAATCCTCCCGAGGTGCATGTCATTGATGGTTTTGGGAACTATAATCTGGAAATCCATGGGATTGAGGGTTCAAGTTTTGCAAATAAGTCAGTTCTCAACCTCTACTTCCTTGACAGTGGTGATTACTCGACAGTTCCCTCCATCCCCGGTTATGGCTGGATCAAAGCCTCTCAGCAGCTTTGGTTCCAACGCACTTCCATGAAGCTTCGGGTAACAACCTTGCACTTCTTTTTATTTTTATTATACTCTTTTTATTTTTTTTGGGTTTACTCATTTTAGTGTAGTGCTTTGTCTGAGTTAGTTGTATCATCCAGCACTATGCATTCCCTTCGTTGTCAGGTGCTCTCTGTTTGGGTTATTGTGGCCCAAATTAAGCAGATTGCTTTTGCTGAACTTTTGGTTAATTCTATGCATTAAATTTTTTTATTAAATTCTCTTATGATTGTCCTTGATGCAGAGAGCATACATGAACAAGCCAGAGGCCCAGAAGGCTCCTGCCCCAGGACTTGTGTACTTTCACATTCCATTGCCTGAATATGCCAGTTTTGACTCATCAAACTTCACGGGTGTTAAACAAGAAAACATTTGCTCTCCTTCGGTAAACTCTGGCTTCTTCAGAACTATGGTGGAAGCAGGTGATGTGAAGGCCGTTTTTACTGGCCATGATCACGTCAATGACTTTTGTGGTGAGCTAACTGGAATACATCTCTGTTATGCTGGAGGCTTTGGATACCATGCTTATGGGAAGGCTGGATGGGCAAGGAGAGCAAGGGTAGTGGTAGCATCTATGGAGAAAACAGAGAAGGGAGGTTGGGGAGCTGTAAAGTCTATCAAAACGTGGAAACACCTCGATGATGAAAAACTCACTGCTATTGAAGGTCAAGTGCTTTGGAGCAAGAGTTCTGTTGGTAATGCTTCTTCACTTGTACCGTAAGAAGCATGGATACGGGCATGTGACACGAAATGAACACATTAACATAGAAATTTTCAAAACATGTAGGTCATGACACACAGGGGGACACTTGTAAAATATATAATTTTATATATTTATTATGTTGTATATAAGGATAACTAATTACTTTATGTCATATATATGCTTATTTTAGTTAAATATAATAATTTTTAAAGTCTAAAGGAGGAGAGTGGGTATAAATTTACATTATTTTTGTTTTATTGTTGGATTCAAAGTTATTTTATTTAAACTTGTTATGTGCTTCACGGGTGTGAAAATGTTGGGCATTGTATGACGAGTTGTGTGTCAGTGTTAGACACAACACGTTACCTTATTAGAACTGTACATGCTTTTTAGCTGGTACCTTTCCTTTCTCTGGCATTGGTTCGTTCAATTCGTCATACTGATAGTGAATAGCATGCTTGAGGAACATTGATATGGTTTCATGTCATTTGGGATTCTTCTTATGAGAGAGCTTCATCAATTGAAATGGGGTTCACAAAAACTGACCCCAACATTGGAAGTATAATGGACATCTCCTTCCTTCTTAAATATATTATTATTTTTTATTTCTTTTACAAAGGTGTTACTAACACTACACCCCTCTTTCTCACATTCGGTATACTTCTTAGAATAAATGTTAGTGTGCTTTACTTTTCTCTTTCCTTTATCTTTTGACTGGGAATTAATAACAACTTGATGGCATAAGCTTTGGTATTTCCATTATAATATAATGCTGGTGTGTGGCTATATGAAATCTCAGAGTATTAATCACATTACCACTATAGCTACTCCCACCACCATTGCTATAACGTTTTAGGCTATTTGAATTTGGACTCATGGGTTGACATGACTTACGAAATCGACTGTTTATTACTTTTCAAATTCCAAAGTTGTAAAAGTATTATCAAATCATGTCTGCTTTAATTGTTTTGTATTCTACATCGTGTGCTTGGGAGTGTTTAATTTGGACTTAGAACAAAAATATGCAATTAGAACCTCTTACTCAGGAAATTCACAAGCGGATTTAGAAGACTCTTTAAGTAGATCTTCTTTGGATGACTCTTAGGGTGTGAAAATGGCCGTGGCCCATGGGCAGCCTGAAACCTGCTTACAGCCCGATGTGGGCCCAATCCGTTTAGGCCCACTTGGGCCTAGGCCCAGGCCCAGCGCGAGCCCCTGGGCTAGGGCCTAGGCCATTGTTTTGAAGCCTGGCCCAACCCATGGGGCCGGCCATCGGCCCACTTAGGGCTCGGCCCATCAGCTCGCTTAAGGAAAATAATAAAATAATAAAAATTTTGGTAGAAAAAAATAATAATAAAATTTTAATGGAAAATAATAAAATTTTGGTAGAAAAAAATTTAAAAAACAAAAAAAAAATGGTTAGGCCCACCCAAGCCCGAGGCCAGGCCCAAGCCCATTGGGCCGGCCCACCGACCCGTCCATAGGCCCAAATACCCCTAGGCCTAGGCTTAATTTTTGGCCCGTGGGTCGGCCCGGCCCGAATTTTGGCTAGAGCCCGCGAGGCCCGACATGAGTCGAGCTGGGCCGGGCTAGATTTACACCCCTAGATAAATCTATTCAAGTGGCTAAAAACCTCCACAGGAGCGGAGCATGTGGGGGCAGAATTCTCTAGATGACGTGGCAGTTTCCCCTCCACTCTTTGTTCGCATTTCTTTAAATCTATACACGAAAATCTCATCAGATTTTCACACACACATGCATTTTCTTTCTCTCTCTCTCTCTCTCTCTCTCTCTCTCGTCGACAATAGTAGGTAGTGGTGGTGAGGTATAGAAATGTGTGATATTTATTAGATATGGTATTGAATGAATGGCATGTGTCACATCAACAGATTGTTTGGTAAATTTCAACAATTAAGAAAATAAGGTTAGTGAAAAATAGGGTTGATGAACTTCAATAGATAAACAAAACGAGTGATTTCAAGAGATAAACAGATAAGTTGATTTCAATAGATAGTTGTTGTTTTGGACAATTTTTGTCATTTTGGCCCAAAAAGATTAGAGTTTGGGCCTAATGACTCAAAAATTTAGAAATGGACTTATGGCTTGAGTGCCCTTTTAATTATGTATATTATTAATAGATAGGGCACTTACGAGCCGGTTCTGTTTACTAAACTTATTTACTTATAAATCTTATTCTATTTTTCACCTATCAATATCTCCAAAATGCCATCTTATCTTTTGCATCCCCATTATTCACACTGCCATGATTGCACCTTTCACTGCCAAAGACCACCTTCGCTTGTAAGAGACCACTTCCATCTGCTGAAGTCGGAGACCACCTCCAGCCATCGTCTCCAACCATTGGCAACCACCTCCAACGATATTTTTTTGGGTACTAATTTTTGAAACTTATTCTGCCATTTTTTTGAAGAAAACTCAACATCCATCTCCACTACGTTACTCTCTCCTCCTCAGATTTGGTAATAACAAGAGAAATAGAAAAGAAGTAGAAATATTTAACAGTGATAAATTTAAGGAGCCACCATTCCCATTCCACTTTACTCTAAATATACTCTATTCTTTATCCTTATTATACATATGAGGGAGTGTATTTGGAGCAAAGTGAAGTGGGAATAGTAATTATTTATAATAAAGACAAAGAATATAGTGTATTTGGAGTAAAGTCAAATGGGAATAGCGGCTCTCTAAATATATAACTATATCAATATTTATCAAACCAGTTAATCACTTATTCTCTTTCACTATCACACTGACACTTATATACATGCACCCTCCCTCACTTATTCATTCAAAGAAATACATTCACACACCTACATATAAAAAATAAGTAAGACTGATAAATTTATCACTGTAATAGATTTATCAAGATTTATCACTAATAAATGTTATTAGTGATAAATTTGTCATTGTATCAATATTTATCAAACTAGTTAATCACTTATTCTCTTTCTGTAACAACCCTCGTCACTGTTTACTGATTATCTACCGATTACTGTTTACTGAGACTGAACATGATTGATAACTGAACTGGATAAAATACTGAACTGACTGACTGAAACCTGAAATTGAATTGACTGAGTATATCTATTGTACTGCATTTCTATCTGTTTGATTATTCGATTACCTGTTTATGTTTATATGTTAAACTATGAATTGAAGGCCTTATCGGCGGCCGAACCGGAAACCGATTAGTGTTTCATGATCGTCATAATTTTTGTGATTTAATGGTATATTTACCTAAAATGTGATTAGGAATGATTAAATTAGATTAAATATTGGTAAATCACATAGGGTTGACTTAATTACTACTTTGCCACATGAGTGGCCCACTACATTGATTAGGTGGAGCCTTATTAGCCATTCTACAAACATTTGCTCAGCTCATTCTTGTGTTCATAACCGACTATAGAGTGAGAGAGGAAGTGAATTAGGGGAGAATTGAACTCAACTTGTGATTTGCTTGGAGATTGGAAGAATTGAAGTGCAAATTGGCATAATTAAGCTTCCAAGACTTGTATTTGAGAACCTAGGTGAGGAATTTACCCTCCTAATTGTGTATTCAACTTGTTCTTGCATGCCTCATGTCAAAATTAGTGGATTAAGTCATGAATTAGTTCTAGTGTGTTGAATTAAAGCACAACTCTTGCATGCATGTTTGAATTGTTGGATTTTGAGTTGTTTTCATGGCAAATTGTTACATGCATGCTCATAATCATGTTTAAAGTCCATGAATCTCTCATGTTTTGTAAAAAAGGAGCTCATTAGAGCAAAAATTGAAGCTTTAAATGGTTTTAATCCATGCATGTCCTACTTGAACATTGTTCTTGAAAAATGGGTTTGAATTGGAGTTGAATTAAACACCCTTGGGTCTTGATTTCTTAAATTGAGTTTTGAAACATGTTATTCTATGTGTTTACAAGAGTTTTCCAGAAAACGGGCCCAAGAGGATCGAATTTGGAGCATCAAAACTTGGCTTTAAACTTAGAACTCAAATCTGGAAATTTCAGAGTTTGGTCGTCCGCTCGAGCGGGGGAAGTGCCGCTCGAGCGGGGAAATCGAGCTCCCAGCATCTTGCACTGTAGAACAGTCCGCTCGAGCGGAGGATTGGATGCTCGAGCGGGGGACTGGGTGACACGCTCGAGTGGGGATGTTGCCGCTCGAGCGTGGAACGTTTTTGCCTGACCGCTCGAGCGGGGAAACCTGCGCTCGAGCGGGGATCTGATTTCACTGAAATTTCTGAAACTGTTTTCCGCATACATCTTTGCATCCTCATCCCATCCTAGGCATTCTTAGGCCTAGTTTAAGACATCTTAATGAGGATATAGATGTAGAACACACCGAGACATTTAGGGATTAAGTTATTATCTTTCCCAACTGTGAAACTTAGAGTGTGTTCAATCTGTTAACTGTATAGGGTTGGCATTCCAAGGAGACGCTCTAGCCACAGATAGCCCAGAACTCTGTGAGTAACAATTGTGTAAAGATATGTTCAAAAATGATTATCTTCTGAACTGTTAACTGAACTGAACTGTTTACCGAGTTGAACTATTTTATGAACTGTTTACTGTTAACTGAATGAATGTATGTCCTATATTCTGAACTGTATTGTGGCATCTTTAGCAACTACTGTTTACTATTATTGCTACTGCTACTGTTACAGAGACCTCTGTCGGTTCCCTCGTTGGAACCACTACTGTTTACTGATTGATGGCCATCAATTGACTGTTCAGTCTTTTAAGACCTACTGTTTACTGTACTGCTATTGTCACGGATATCTCTGGAGCAAAGTGCTGCACAGACCTAAGTGCTACAGTGTGAGCCACCTCTAGAATCTGTGTGAGACACCTCTTGAGTCCATACTGGGCTTTAAGCCAATCTGTGAAAGCTGGAGCAAAGTGTTGCACGGGCCTAAGTGCTACAGTGTGAGCCACCTCTAGAATCTGTGCGAGACACCTCTTGAATCCATAAGAACTGTACTGTTACTGTTACTGTTATTGTTACCTTTACTGTTACTGTACTGTTACTGTCACTGCTACTGCATTGTTACTGTTACTGTTATTGTTACCGTTACTGTTACTGTACTGGTACTGTTACCGCTACTGCACTGTTACTGTACTATACTGTTACCGTTACTACTACTGTACTGACACTGTATTGACACTGCTACTACCACCGTACTGTTTTGCTATCGGTTGTGCCACGTACGATTACTATGATTTCTAAATGACTGATACGACATGAAGTATAAGCCACCGACTGTATAATTGATCTACCGAGGCAAACGACTGTTTAAAATACTGAAAGGACATTCTTTCTTAACCCCTTTACGCATTGTGTTATTTACTGGGCTTTAGCTCACTGCTCATATATATATGTACGTGTACAGGCACCAGACCGCGGCTAGGAGCGTCAGGCAAGCTTTAGTTTCGTCAAGCCAACCACTGTGCCTCACTGCGAGGTTCCGAGCCTTTCAAGCTATGGCTTAGGGGTGTTTTAATCTCCCCGTCTGTCCCTGTATCTGATTGGTATTACTGTATAGATTGACAGTCCCTGTATTGAATGATTGTAAATATTGTGCATGCTGTTCCGTACTGAATGTCTATATGTATGAAAAATCTTTTTGCATACAGACTGTCACAGCTCATTGAACATTGTTTATTTACTGTTCTGGCTTCCGCTATGCCCCTGTACTCTGTACTACTGTATTACTGTTAAGCAGGCCTTCGGTAATCTTGGATTACTGGCCGGTCACGGTGCTAAACCCATAGGGGCGGGTTTGGGTCGTGACAGAGTGGTATCAGAGCGATAGTTAACCACGAGTCGTACCGCACACACGTGTCCAAATGAGCTATAGGATGTCTTAGAAAAGAAGTTAGGGCATTGCATGAGCATAAAAGTGTGTGTGGTTATGACATGACTGATTATATGCTAATGTGTTAAACTGTTTAAGTATGCAACTGTTTATGTTTATAATTGCTACCACTGCTTATAGTGAAATGAAACGAAGCCTATATGCATACTAAAGAAGTTAAATGGAATGACATGTACTGTGGGAATCTATAAGAAAATGAACGTGTGAAAGTGAAGGGTCATGTGACCGTACCTGAACTGAAATGAAAGTATACACACGTCTGATATGAGATAAAACGTGGAATCAGTAAGAACCTCTCCTATATTGATAACCACCCCGTTGTGCGAAACAAGGGAAAGGATGAGGAACGTAGGCGAAACTGAATCTTCTAATGTTAGAGTTAACAGGCTAGAAGGAATGGTTGACGTTTTAACTGGAAAATTGAGGAGATAAAAAGGGGCGACATACGTGCTTGAATCAACTGAATATGAACTGATGACATTGATATAGAAACCCAAACAAACTGAAACCACCGGAATTTCTGGGAGGTACTGAACCACTGAAAACAGAGACTTGGGTTTAGAAACTGAGAAAATGTGTGAAGTTTTCTTCGAAAAATGCTTCCCTCAATGCATCCGAGATAGGAAAGTACCTGAGTTTGAACAACTTGAAAGGTGATAAGACTGTGCTCGAGTATGAGGTAAAAATTTACCTAACTAGCTGATAGGCACCCCACATGATAGATATGGACTACAAGACTAGAGAAGAACTGAAGGTGGGTGTGACCTAGATATGATTGACTGAATCGACGTTTTTTTTAAAACCGTCAAAGTGTGTAGATGTCCTGGATAGAGTATAATGTCTGAGATAACGTAGCAGCATTGAAATAACCAAATCAACTGAAAAGAATGAAACAGAAGTAACAGAAGGTGAAAATGACCGGTAAATCAATGACCTCAGTGAATGGAGAATGCTCGGAACACTGAAATGACTGACACAGGTGTTACCTTAAATAGATGAAATTGCTTATGTACGAACGTGTGTATGGGAATCGTATATTCCGTAATTTGGTATAGACTGTGAACATATTGACTGAACCGATTGAATTACTGGACTTATGAACCATACACTGTAAGAACTGTTAGGACTTGTGAACGGCGAGAACTTGCTGGGTTAAGTCCTTGTATCATATTGCAACGACTGAATGAGAACTGTTAGGTATGACCTTTTGAACTGTACTAGAACTGTTGAACATGGGAATACCTTATGATTGACTGTAATTCGAGAAATTTGTACGACAATGATTTGTACTGAACTGTTACGTACTGACGGACATTATTGAATGAACGGACCCTTGAACTCGAATTATACACGCGAACTGTTTGTGTGTGAGACTGCTGAAACTAAGAACCCATATTGGTTTGTAAAGATGAACTTCTGCTTATGAAATTGTGAACGAATGCCTACATGAAAACTGATTTTGAACTCACACCTGTATACATGTTCCCATGCTAGTAATACTGTTAAGACTGAGAGGAATGGACTGTGGATAATGAATCTTTTGAAATCTACCGTTGATGCAGACTATATGTGCGACACTGTAAAACCTTATGTTAACATTTACCTGTGCTATGGAAACTGTTTAGACTTATGTACATATCTGCTTACCTTTGCTCGGAATGATTGTTATGTTATTTGTTGATGATTTAACTGTTGGGACTATGACTCTGGAACTGCATGACTAAATAAAGACCCCAACTGATAAACTCTTGACTGTGAATCGTAATTGTGGAAGAATCGACATGACTGTTTGATTAGGCTTGTGAGCCTATGCTTTAGTGACTATATGACTGATTTAGAACCCTCGTAGGGCAACTCACTATTATGTGTCGCCAAGAACCTTGGGTGATGTATCACTGCATATCATATGCCTTTAAGGAAGATTTATTTAGAAATTGCTATATTGACTGTGATGCTTACCTCTCAATGTGACTAACTGCATGCCTATGCATTTGCCTGTAAACTTATTGGGAGGAACACATTGTATGTGACTTGTACTGCTTGGATATGAATTGTAATGCTACAAGACTTCGATGTCGGTTGACAAATTGTGAAACTACTGATTATGTACCTAAACGAATGGAGTCTGAACTAACATGCCTCACCTGGAAATGGTAGGAATGGAACTGTTATCCGGTCTAATCTGATAGAACGGTGGGTTGATGAAACCCTTTGTGTAACTGATAGAATTTATGTTGGATGCTTGTGCTTTGAACTTTTACTCGTTATGATTGGGCAAAACTCGCATCTGACATGACCTGGTCAGACTTTCATCGAATTGACCTGAGAAAACTCTTGTTGAGAGCTATTATCTGAATTGTTTACAATGTGGGAAAACTGGGTATGTAACCGGTGATGACTTACCCGGTAATACTGTTCTGACCATGAACTTGTTTGACTAGGAAATGATTGTCTTGGTGATTACGGTACTTCAGAACTGATGGGATCTGTTGACCACAGACTGGTTTTGATCATAAACTCTGACTGTCTGGAAGTATATGTAATCTGTATGATTGTTGTCGTATTGATATGTGCTATGACTGAATCTGTGAGAACTGGAACTGATGAATAGTAAATGAAAACTTACTTCAGAACTCTGCCTACCGCTATGGGAGTAATGTACAATTCGCCTTACATTCGCGATAACTCCCGAAGGAACTGGACTGACTGTGAGGGATTACCGAATTGAGAACCAAATTGAACTAAGACCGGGTGAACAACTCGGAAGAGGATGAATCGAAACTCTGTGATTTAACGGGGGAAACTACTTAGGAAACTGAGACCAGTGCAAATCTATAACCCTGATAAGTACTTAATATAAGTAGTGTGAATACTACTATACTGCAATTGTACTATTACTGTATTGTTACCGTTACTGTACTGTATCTGTCCTGTCCTGTACTGTATTTGTTCTGTATCTGTTCTAGTAGTGCTAATGAATGCACCGCGTATGCTCAAGTAAGAATTGTGGCATCTATGTATGCTCTGAACAAGAATATGGAAACGAATATATATATCCGAAACTGTCCTTGACCGACAACTGAATGTGCATAAGATTCTGTTTTAATATGATTGTGCTCCTGTTATAGAGTGAAAGTTACCTTCATGCTAGGTATTATCTCTGTTATTATATGTTACCTCGAGTTTGGAGGACCAAACTCTTTATAAGGAGGGGAGACTGTAACAACCCTCGTCACTATTTACTGATTATCTACCGATTACTGTTTACTGAGACTGAACATGATTGATAACTGAACTGGATAAAATACTGAACTGACTGACTGAAACCTGAAACTGAATTGACTGAGTATATCTATTGTACAGCATTCCTATCTGTTTGATTATTCGATTACCTGTTTATGTTTATATGTTAAACTATGAATTGAAGGCCTTATCGGCGGCCGAACCGGAAACCGATTAGTGTTTCATAATCGTCATAATTTTTGTGATTTAATGGTATATTTACCTAAAATGTGATTAGGAATGATTAAATTAGATTAAATATTGGTAAATCACATAGGGTTGACTTAATTACTACTTTGCCACATGAGTGGCCCACTACATTGATTAGGTGGAGCCTTATTAGCCATTCTACAAACATTTGCTCAGCTCATTCTTGTGTTCATAACCGACTATAGAGTGAGAGAGGAAGTGAATTAGGGGAGAATTGAACTCAACTTGTGATTTGCTTGGAGATTAGAAGAATTGAAGTGTAAATTGGCATAATTGAGCTTCCAAGACTTGTATTTGAGAACCTAGGTGAGGAATTTACCCTCCTAATTGTGTATTCAACTTGTTCTTGCATGCCTCATGTCAAAATTAGTGGATTAAGTCATGAATTAGTTCTAGTGTGTTGAATTAGAGCACAACTCTTGCATGCATGTTTGAATTGTTGGATTTTGAGTTGTTTTCATGGCAAATTGTTACATGCATGCTCATAATCATGTTTAAAGTCCATGAATCTCTCATGTTTTGTAAAGAAGGAGCTCATTAGAGCAAGAATTGAAGCTTTAAATGGTTTTAATCCATGCATGTCCTACTTGAACATTGTTCTTGAAAAAT
Organism: Camellia japonica; assembly: GCA_030407325.1. NCBI lineage: Eukaryota > Viridiplantae > Streptophyta > Magnoliopsida > Ericales > Theaceae > Camellia > Camellia japonica. The sequence goes on from JAPPVO010000029.1 coordinate 71,045,561, forward strand.
GGGTTTGAATTGGAGTTGAATTAAACATCCTTGGGTCTTGATTTCTTAAATTGAGTTTTGAAACATGTTATTCTATGTGTTTACAAGAGTTTTCCAGAAAACGGGCCCAAGAGGATCGAATTTGGAGCATCAAAACTTGGCTTTAAACTTAGAACTCAAATCTGGAAATTCCAGAGTTTGGTCGTCCGCTCGAGCGGGGGAAGTGCTGCTCGAGCGGGGAAATCGAGCTCCCAGCATCTTGCACTGTAGAACAGTCCGCTAGAGCGGAGGATTGGAAGCTCGAGCGGGGGACTGGGTGACACGCTCGAGTGGGCGTCGAGCGGAGATTTCACCCATCCAGTACTTTTTGGTACGCTCGAGCGGGGATGTTGCCGCTCGAGCGTGGAACGTTTTTGCTTGACCGCTCGAGCGGGGAAACCTGCGCTCGAGCGGGGATCTGATTTCACTGAAATTTCTGAAACTGTTTTCCGCATACATCTTTGCATCCTCATCCCATCCTAGGCATTCTTAGGCCTAGTTTAAGACATCTTAATGAGGATATAGATGTAGAACATACCGAGACATTTAGGGATTAAGTTATTATCTTTCCCAACTGTGAAACTTAGAGTGTGTTCAATCTGTTAACTGTATAGGGTTGGCATTCCAAGGAGACGCTCTAGCCACAGATAGCCCAGAACTCTGTGAGTAACAATTGTGTAAAGATATGTTCAAAAATGATTATCTTCTGAACTGTTAACTGAACTGAACTGTTTACCGAGTTGAACTATTTTATGAACTGTTTACTGTTAACTGAATGAATGTATGTCCTATATTCTGAACTGTATTGTGGCATCTTTAGCAACTACTATTTACTATTACTGCTACTGCTACTGTTACAGAGACCTCTGTCGGTTCCTTCGTTGGAACCACTACTGTTTACTGATTGATGGCCATCAATTGACTGTTCAGTCTTTTAAGACCTACTGTTTACTGTACTGCTATTGTCACGGATATCTCTGGAGCAAAGTGCTGCACAGACCTAAGTGCTACAGTGTGAGCCACCTCTAGAATCTGTGTGAGACACCTCTTGAGTCCATACTGGGCTTTAAGCCAATCTGTGAAAGCTGGAGCAAAGTGCTGCACGGGCCTAAGTGCTACAGTGTGAGCCACCTCTAGAATCTGTGCGAGACACCTCTTGAATCCATAAGAACTGTACTGTTACTGTTACTGTTATTGTTACCTTTACTGTTACTGTATTGTTACTGTCACTGCTACTGCTACTGCATTGTTACTGTTACTGTTATTGTTACCGTTACTGTTACTGTACTGGTACTGTTACCGCTACTGCACTGTTACTGTACTGTACTGTTACCGTTACTGACACTGTACTGACACTGCTACTACCACCGTACTGTTTTGCTATCGGTTGTGCCACGTACGATTACTATGATTTCTAAATGACTGATACGACATGAAGTATAAGCCACCGACTGTATAATTGATCTACCGAGGCAAACGACTGTTTAAAATACTAAAAGGACATTCTTTCTTAACCCCTTTATGCATTGTGTTATTCACTGGGCTTTAGCTCACTGCTCATATATATATGTAGGTGTACAGGCACTAGACCGCGGCTAGGAGCGTCAGGCAAGCTTTAGTTTCGTCAAGCCAACCACTGTGCCTCACTGCGAGGTTCCGAGCCTTTCAAGCTATGGCTTAGGGGTGTTTTAATCTCCCCGTCTGTCCCTGTATCTGATTGGTATTACTGTATAGACTGACAGTCCCCGTACTGAATGATTGTAAATATTGTGCATGCTGTTCCGTACTGAATGTCTATATGTATGAAAAATCTTTTTGCATACAGACTGTCACAGCTCATTGGACATTGTTTATTTACTGTTCTGGCTTCCGCCATGCCCCTGTACTCTGTACTACTGTATTACTGTTAAGCAGGCCTTCGGTAATCTCGGATTACTGGCCGGTCACGGTGCTAAACCCATAGGGGCGGGTTTGGGTCGTGACACTTTCATTATCACACTTACATTTACATACATGCACACTCCTTCACTTGTTCATTTAAAAAAACACATCCACATACACACAAAAAATAGTTTCCCCAGTGATAAATTTATCACTGACACAAATTTCTCCAAACATTAGTTTACAAGTAATTAAAAACTAGAGGTGTGATTTGAAAAATCTTTGTCTCTTTCATCATTATCATCATCAACATCATCTTACAAATCCAAAACAAAACCAAATAATAAAAAAAAAAGTGCTCAAAACCAAACCTAAACAAAAACAAATTAAAAAGCAAAAACATTTCTAACCAAGAAATTTTTTTAGATTCCAGAGCGGTTGTCGAGATTTTTGCGATGGATCTAATATGATAGAGTGTAGATTGGCTATGGTAAAGTGTTGATCGGAGAAGATAAAGTATAGATCGAAGATAGTAAAGCATAGTTAGAGAAGACAGAGTGTAGATTGGTGACGACGGTGGTAGATCGACGACGATGGTGGTAAATCGATGACAGTAAAGTATAAATCGGAGATAGTAGAGTGTAGATCGGTGATAATGAAGGTGATTGGTGAGCGGTGGCAGTGGCGGTGGCAGTGGCGATCGACGATGAATGGTGGCAGTAAGTGTGCTAATTGTGGTAGTGTGTGGTGGTGGTGTGAAGCTTCATAAATGGTAAAAAGAGAGAGAGAGAGAGAGAGAGAGAGAGAGAGAGAGAGAGTTCTCTAGAAAATATTGGAGAGAGAAGAGGAGAAAAAATATTTAATGAGGGTAATATATAGAGTTATTTGTGCATTTAAAAAGTCAACAAGACTTATGAGTAACTAATTTCATTTAGTGGGACTGAGCAATAATTAACCCTTAATAGATTAGAGTAAGTAAGAGCATCTCCAATGCTTCATCAAATTTGAGTAAAAATTTGATGAAAAATTTGATCTGATATGATGTACTCTAATAGTAAATTTAAAATTTTTATCAAATCTTTTTACAAAATTTCTAATTCATCCCAAAACCCGATTGACACACATGTTGTCTGTCTGGTCATCCTGTCTAAGAGTAAATTTTCATCAAATCTTTTTACAAATTTTTTAATTCATCCTAAAACCCGGTTGACACGCAGGTTGTCCGGCCGGTCATCCTTCCTAGGAGTTCGGTTGAAGCCTCTACAAAACCAACGGCCACTTGCAAAATTTGATAAAAGGATAAAAGTTCTCTTGATTTGATGAAAAATATAGTTCTCCCATCATTTGATTGAATTTAATGAAATTTAGCACAATTTTAACTAATATCAAATTTGAATTTGATGAAAGATTGGAGATGGCCAAACAAGCCTTTTTTTAGGGTATAATTAAACTTAATTCATCAAATCCTATTGAAAATAAGTCCTAGTAAAATCATCGTTCAAATAATTTTTTATGATGACATTGTGACGATTTTTCACTGAAAGTTAAAAATTAATGACATTTTTTTGTGACGATGTCACTAAAACTTATAATTAGTGACATTTTTTGTGACAAATTTCAAAATATCGTTGAAAATTAATAATTAGTAATGTTTTTTAATAGTGTTTGATAAAAAATGTTATTAATTCTTACAAGACCTATTGAATAATAAATTCAGCTATTAAGGTCTACACATAAGTCTCTTTCTTTAATGAACACAATGACAAGATGTTTAAAATTTGATACAAGTGTAAAATGTCTCACTTTTAATAAACATCCATGACAAGTTAAAAAAAAAAAAACCAGTATGCTCTAAGAAGATTATTTAGATTAAGATTAATTATTAAACTGAAATTTAAAAACACATTTTATTTTTTATGGATGATAATTCAATGATAGTAATGCTTCATCTCCAATCCTGTTATTAGATTTGTCATCAAATTTAAATTTGATGAAATATGTTACTTTTTAGGTTTCAATCATGCCATCAAACTTGTATTAAATGAGAGAAAAATTATTCCTCAAATTAGAGAAGCATTTAATCATTCATCAAATTTCGCAAGTAACAATTGGTGGACGACTGACCGGTCAACCGAGTAGACAACTGGATTGAAAAAGATTTGATAAAAATTTACTCTAAACCAAACGATCGGTCAGATTTAATGAAACAATTAGAGCGCATTATATCAGATTAAATTTTTAGTCAAATTTAATCAAAAAATTGATGGAGTGTGGTAGATGCTCAAAAAAAAAAAAAAACTGTGCAGGTGGGAGTTGGGAAAAAAAATTTACAAATACATGGAGGTGTAAGTGTATCTGTGGTAGAGTGCAAATGAAGGCTGTAAGGTTGTAAGTGTCACTTGTACCTTTCTATGTTGGTAATTTTTTGAGTGGTGTTATTAGCACCTCATGAATTATTTTGGACCCCCTATTTCTTTGGACTACCACTTATAAATTTTGAAATCTTTAAAATTTATTTCTCCCCAAATAATACCAAAATTATCCTTGTGAAAACATTTCACCCATTGAATGCACGCCCCTTACCATCCAAAAAAATCTCACTTCCAAAAAAACCCTAACAAAGCCCACGAAGAAGAAAAAAATACAATGTGATTATTGTCTCTGCTACCTCATCCATCATTATCACAGTTAGTATGCTCTCTTTCTCTCTCTCTCTCTCTCTCTCTCTATATATATATATATATATACACATAATTTCTTTATTTTTCTCATAATAATTTCTTTTCTTGCAGAAAAAAATTATAATAATTGGTTTAGTTTTCTCAGTAAAACACGTCTGAACCTATAAATAATGTTCGGTTACCTCTCTCCAAACAAATAATAAATGTTCAGTTACCGGTTCTTGAAGAAATAAACAATGTTCGGGCTTGTGTTCCTGAATTTCGATCATATGTTCGGGAGTTCAATCCTGAACAAATGACGAACAGATTTTATTATTTTTGTTATTTTTTTTAAGAAACTTACCCTTACAAGGCTAATCTTCTCTGAGTTAAAAACAACATCAAAGTTATGAATCTCCTCAAAACTTTTATTGTTGTGCTTCCATTGTCTTATAGAGTTATGGTTGTCAGAAAAAATTTCATTCATTGTCATTGCCGAAGAAGTGTAAGTAATCAAATGGTTGCTACCGTTATCGCCGAAATATTTTCGTCAAAGGGTTTTCAAGATTTTGAGGGTGGGTAAGTTTTGAAAGTGGAATTTTGAGAAGATGGATGGGTGGTGATGGAGATAGGTGCTCTCATAAACCGTAATTCAAGATATAATAGATGTGTAAATTTAATTGTGAGATGAAGTATCTAAAAATTAATAATATCCTTTATAAGAATTTTATTTAAAGTTATTATTTTAATAAAAAAAACTAAAAATTAAGATTCAAAATAATTTATAAAAATACTAATAGCAACTGTCAATTATTTTCTCAACTCTCACCTACATATTCTGAAAAATAAATAAATAAATAATCGACGTCAGAAAAAAACAAAAACAAAACAGTAAAGAGGTGGTCAACATCGAATCCGGATCCTCCGTCGCACTTTCCCGCGGCACTTTCCTGTCGCCCTCCAAAACGACGTCGTTTTGGAGGGTTTTTTTTTTTTTTTTTTCTTTTCTTTTTCTTCTTTCTCTTCGCTCTGTGTTTTGGTTTTTGAAGAAAACCAGAGGAGAGGGGAGGGGAGGGGAAGAAGAGAGAGAGGAATGGAGAAGAAGAGGGGGGCCAAAATCAAGATTGATTCGTAATCCATTCTGCTTCTCGCTCATATGCGCCCAAGTCTCACCTTGCCTTGCTTTGGGTCTTTTGGGATTAACAACACCATTGTCTCTCTCTGAGGGCAACAATGGAGGTCTTCTAGGGTTTTGTTGGGTCTCATCTAGTGAACTAGTTTTGAGATTTTGTGGGTTTGTTGAAGCTGCTTCAGAAATATCAGCCACCATTATCACACAAGCACATATAAACCAGAGTCACATTTTTTCCCAATAAAGAGACTTACCCAGAAGCCAAATCAGTATTTTCCATAGCCAAAATCTGAGATATATATATATATATATATATAAATGTTCAATATTTAAGCAATTTTTTATATATATATAAAATCAAACCCATCTGGATTTTTGTATAAAATCAAAATCTGAGATATATATAAAATCAAACCCATCTGGATTTTTATATATATATATCAGAAATCAAAATCTGAGATACACATATATATATATATATATATATAAATGTTCAATTTTTTCTTCAAAATTGTTTCCAAAACAATAGAAATCTGATTGGAAGAAGAAACAATAAACAATTTGAGGAACAAGAAACACAGATTTTGGTTGGATTATATATATATATATATCTTTATATATATATATATATAAAGATATAGATAATCCACTTCGATCCCTATATATATATATATATAAAGATATAGATTCGACATTGATGAGTGTTGTTGAGTTCAACGATTTGCAGAGGAGTGCTCCTATTCTGATTTGATCTTCTGTTTTGATCTGGATTTCAGATTTGATCTTCCTTCTTTCTTCCTTCTTGCTCTGATTTAATTTTTTTTTTTTTTTTGTTGATGATGAACCCAGCAGAACCCATTGTTGGTGAAGATAATGAAGAAACATTGTTCCTCCCATTGTTGAAGTGAGGAACTTGAGGAACATGATGAACCCAGATTTTTTTTGGGATATATACATATATTTGTATTAATGGACAACAAAAGCAAATCCCTCATCCTAAGAGAGAGAAATTTTCTGGGCTTCTTTTCCCAGACTAGAAAAGCCAAGAAAAATTTTCCCTTTGTGTTTCGTTTTGTTGTGCTTTGTTCTAACAGAGAGGAGACATACCAGTGTTTGAAAGAAAGAAAGAAAGAAGAAGAAAAAAAAAAAAAAAAAAAAAAAAAAAAAAAAAAAAAAACCTCCAAAACGACGTCGTTTTGGAGGGCGACAGGAAAGTGCTGCAGGAAAGTGCGACGGAGGATCCGGATTCGGTCAACATCAAACAAAGGTCAATATCAAACAAACAAAACCATCAAGCCAGCCTAGCTTATTGATTGCATTGATGATAAAATCAAGGCAGAGAGAGAGAGAGTGAGTGTCACGAGTTGCGGATGAGGTTGAGTTCTCAGATTCTGCTTTTTGGTGCGAAACATTTAAGGATAATTTTGTGTGTGTTTGATTTTGATTTGATCCAAGTGACAGTAGGTTATTCCTGAAATTTGAAATTGAAGAAGAAGAAGAAGAAGAAGAAGGAATTGTCTGTTACAGTACCACGACTGATTCACTCATATTATTCTATTTGTAATTTCTTCTTGTTCTTGTTTGAATGGCGAATGTACATGAGGTAGTCGTGAGACTGGTTGTTGCGCTGCTGGTTGTTACTCTCTTATCTGGTCCGATCTGCATATTTGGAAAACAATCGCAATCAGCGCTGAAATTCGATAGAAATGGAGAGTTCAGAATATTGCAGGTTGCGGATATGCACTATGGGGATGGCAAAACCACCCCTTGCGAGGACGTGTTGCCGGGACAGGTCCGCGGTTGCTCAGACCTCAATACCACCGCCTTCCTCAAACGCATGATCCTTGCCTTCAACCCTCACCTCATCGTTTTCACTGGTACTCCACCCTTTTCTCCTTCCCTCTTTCTATCTCAACCCTACCCTTATGCTCTGTTTGATTAACTCAATTAAATAGTGAATGGATTAATATTAGTCTATGTATGGATTAGTAATATAAATAATAATTTCCTCTTGTTCATGTTTATTTTGCAATAGATATGGAAATATATATAATGGGTCAATTTTGTAGGATAGAATGTCCATCCGAAACTAATTCAGATAACAAAAATTACAACTAAATAATAGAATGTGAGTCTGACGGATTAATAATCTTAATTCTTTGTTATAATCGGTCCAATCGAACTCGCCCATATATCTTTATGTAGATCTGATGCCATTGTTGCTTCAGTTTCTAGCCTGTTAGTATAAGTTAGGAGGAGATAAAAAGAAAATGAAAAAAAAAAAGGTAGGTTAGGAATTAGGAGAGCATGGAACAAAAAGGAAAAGAAAGGAGAGTGATAGAAGAGATAAAGAAGACAGAAGATGGGTTTTCTCCCCTTTTCTTTAGGAAAAGATAAAATGAGAGAAAATAAGTGAAAATAAACTTTTATTATACAAGCAATCAGAGAGGGAAATTGAAAACCACTTTTCTTTAAAAATTAGGGGCAAAGCCCACTTCCCACGTCCCACTTCCCACTTGTATGATTGCAAAAGCTATTCAAATGGAAGGATTGAGTTTTACAAGTATGCGAGGCTAAATCAACATAATATTTCATCATGGAAGATCTCATGAAGTTCACTATGAATCATTGTGTACTTATTATCCATGATTTTTTGTCTTCTTTTGAAATTGAGATCACCAGAACATTAGAAAAAGAAAAATATTAAAGAAAAGAAAATAGCTTCCATTGATGGTATTCTTAATTGCTTCATTGTTTCATCCACATAACCAAAGCTCCTAGGCTCCATTCTTATATTCACTTGGCAAACATCCTCAAGAAATTATCCAATTCTCAAAAATAATCATAAAGCCTTTAGTTATATAGCAGCCAGTACTTGAATAATATATTCAATTTGTTTAGTTCCTCCTTGAAAAGGAAAATTTGGCCTTTTCTTTTTTTGGAGCATGAAAATTTGGGCAATTTGAAATGGTGCTTCTGGTCACAGTTGCTAAATAGTTGAGAATTCTAACATTAACGGAGGCGCAAAGGGTTCCTTGGAACAATTAAAAAAAAGGTATTGGATGTCTATCCATCAGTGTTTTTTATTTGAAATTGAGATGAGAGGGAAAAAAAAAAAAAAAAGAAAGGCCTCAATGATCGTATTAATTCAAACTGGCTTGCCTTATTGGACGCTTATTGTAATCATTTGGCATAGGTACCTCAAAAGTTTTTCCTAATCTTGAGCTTTCCATAAAGCAATGTTAAAATGTGCTCTGAATATTTATTGGGCTGGAATGCAGGGGACAACATCTTTGGATTTGATGCAACAGATGCAGCTTCTTCCATGAATGCTGCTTTTGCCCCTGCAGTATCGGCCAACATCCCTTGGGTTGCTATTCTGGGAAACCATGACCAAGAATCTACCCTTTCAAGGGAAGGGGTGATGAAACATATTGTTGGTATGAAGAACACCTTATCTCAGCTTAATCCTCCCGAGGTGCATGTCATTGATGGTTTTGGGAACTATAATCTGGAAATCCATGGGATTGAGGGTTCAAATTTTGCAAATAAGTCAGTTCTCAACCTCTACTTCCTTGACAGTGGTGATTACTCGACAGTTCCCTCCATCCCCGGTTACGGCTGGATCAAACCCTCTCAGCAGCTTTGGTTCCAACGCACTTCCATGAAGCTTCGGGTAATGACCTCGCACTTCTTTTTATTTTTATTTTACTTTTTTTTTTTGGGTTTACTCATTTTAGTGTAGTGCTTTGTCTGAGTTAGTTGTATCATCCAGCATTATGCATTCCCTTCGTTGTCAAGTGCTCTCTGTTTGGGTTATTGTGGCCCAAATTAAGCAGATTGCTTTTGCCTTACTTTTGATTAATTTTATGCATTAAATTTTTTTATTGAATTCTCTTATGATTGTCCTTGATGCAGAGAGCATACATGAACAAGCCAGAGGCCCAGAAGGCTCCTGCCCCAGGACTTGTATACTTTCACATTCCATTGCCTGAATATGCAAGTTTTGACTCATCAAACTTCACGGGTATTAAACAAGAAAGCATTAGCTCTCCTTCGGTAAACTCTGGCTTCTTCACAACTATGGTGGAAGCGGGTGATGTGAAGGCCGTTTTTACTGGCCATGATCACGTCAATGACTTTTGTGGTGAGCTAACTGGCATACATCTCTGTTATGCTGGAGGCTTTGGATACCATGCTTATGGGAAGGCTGGATGGGCAAGGAGAGCAAGGGTAGTGGTAGCATCTATGGAGAAAACAGAGAAGGGAGGTTGGGGAGCTGTAAAGTCTATCAAAACTTGGAAGCACCTCGATGATGAAAAACTCACTACTATTGAAGGTCAAGTGCTCTGGAGCAAGAGTTCTGTTGGTAATGCTTCTTCACTTGTATCCTAAGAAGCATGGATACGGGCATGTGACACATGAACACATTAACACAGAAATTTTCAAAACATGTAGGTCATGACACATGGGGGACACTTGCATAATATATAATTTTATATATTTATTATGTCGTATATAAGGATAAATAAGTACTCTATGTCATATATATGAATATTTAAGTTAAATATAGTAATTTTTAAAGTCTAAAGGAGGAGAGTGGGTATAAATTTGCATTATTTTTGTTTTATTGTTGGATTCAAAGTTATTTTATTTAAACATGTTTTGTGCTTCACCTGTGTAAATGTTGGGCATTGTCTGACGTGCCAGTGTCGGACACGACACATTACCTTATTAGAAGTGTCTATGCTTTTCAGTTGGTACCTTTCCTCTCTCTGGCATTCGTCCTTTCAATTCATCATACTGATAGTGAATAGCATGCTTGAGGAACATTGATATGGTTTCATGTCATTGGGGATTCTTCTTATGAGAGAGCTTCATCAATTGAAATGGCTAGGTTCACAAAAACTGACCCCAACATTGGAAGTATAATGGACATCTCCTTCCTTCTAAAATATATTATTATTTTTTATTTCTTTTACAAAGGTGTTACTAACACTATACCCCTCTTTCTCACATTCGGTATACTTCTTAGAATAAATGTTAGTGTGCTTTACTTTTCTCTTTCTTTTCTCTTTTGACTGGGAATAAATAGCAACTTGATGGCATAAGCTTTCGTATTTCCATTATAATATAATGCTAGTGTGTGGCTATATGAAATATTAGAGTATTAATCCCATGTTATTGAGTCACTCAATAATTTTTTAATTAAAATACTTGACGATCTGTTTGTTTTGGTGGAAACTGTTTTATGAAAAACATTTTTCGTATTTTTCGATGTTTGGACAACGAAAATGATAATTAATGAAAATGTTTTTTCTGGTCAACTAAATGAGCTGAGTTGAGCACAAATGTTTTTGGACTTAGTGAGATGGACCGGACTCTTACCAACACCACTACCATTATCACCATCACTGCCACTGCTGCCACCACTACCACCACCCCATCCTATCACAACACTGTTGCCACTACCACAACCACCTGCACCATTATTTTCAGGGTAAAACCAAACATTGATTAACTTTCTTTTTTGTAGAAAACTCTTTTTTTCTGAGGAAATTTTTCCGTTAAAACAAATGACGCATTATTACATTTATACTCAGATGTTCATGCATTACATTTGTTTGTGTGAAATTTTTCATCTGCATGAAAAGGGTTCGTGGGCTTCAAATTTTTATTTTTTTTAAATATGATTTTACTATGTTCTCAATGCAAGTGTTTGGCTACTGTCAATCACGTCCTCAGTTCATTTCCTTTCAATGTACCCTAAAAACAAGTTCATTTTCTTTTCCTTAGCATGTTCTAGTTTCTCATTTTGTTCTTGGCTTTCTCTCATTTCTTATTTTTGTTGCATTTTGACAGGCGACCGCAGGAAGAAACAGATTGGACGTGCTTAAGTGATATGCAGTAGTATAATTCATACATTAAATGGCTGTGGAAGCAAAGATTTACATCTGGGTCAATTGGAATGTTGTAGTTTTGTAGTGTTGTATTAATATTCTGATATAATGTTTTAGACTTATGAGAACATTATACAACATTTTTACAGAAATTATGAAACTATGTTACGCAATAAGATCAAGAATATAATGGATAAATTTTGTATGTATTCTTGTTTCATTCTTCCATTTTTGTTTTGTTTTTGAGATTGGCTGTACACATTCTTGAATATGGTCATTATTAACACATGGGTGATGATTTTTTTCATCCTTATTTCAGTAGAAAGAAGGTTAATAGTTTGAGGAGACTACATTTTGCAGGGTCTGTGAATGCTATATTTTGAGGTGAGGCCTTGGATCATATTTTGAGCCTGATGTTTTAGTTTAGATGAAGGCAAAATTACTTGATTCTTGACTGGCACTGTTTCAGATTATTTCTGTAGTGGAAACTATTTGTTGATTGTGTTCAATACTCAAAACTCAAATACCCAAAAAAGGAACTGGAGAGAACCCTCTCCCAAAACCTTTCAATTGATTGGGATAAGAATGGCAATACACCGTAAAACAAAAAAGGTAGTCACCTTCCAAAAAAATATATGTTGTTGCCAATAATTTCTAGCATATTGTCCATGGAATAAACTTTTGCTCTTTATATGCTCTTCAGTGTTGGAAAATGGTCTCTCCTTTTGGCATTTGGTAGCGACATTCTTTTCTTGTTGCTGAAGGTCGACTTGAGGTGACACATTCAGCTTTTTGTGTTCAAAACTCATCTCCAACACCAGTAGTGTTTTTTCTTGTAGCAAAGGCAATATACCAAAAAAAAAAAAAAAAAAAAAAAAAAAAAAAAAAAAGGGTAAACATGAAACATTACGAGTTAATCACACCATGAGTTTTTACTGATGTCTGACATGTAATTAGTTGAACTAAACAAATTAATTACAGAATGGGACACAAAACACACTCACAGTTGTTCGATTTGGTCATATATTTATGTGTTCATAACATTAATAATGATTAACAGCACATGGGGTTCTCAATAGAAAATTCCATTATACTTTTTGGATTAGATTTATTTCTTCTTACTTCCAATTATAGTAATAGTAATGGGAACAAGAAGTAATGGATTCCATACCCAATAAAGGGATTGGTTGACGGGTCACATCACCTACTTTTTGAAGAGTGAAGAAGATGCTTATTATGCCTCTTCATACACGGGGGGGAAAAAAAATCAGAATTTTACTCATAATTTGAAATATGAGGTCAAGAATCTTTCCTGGGGTGACTATTGGGTATATCTCTTTATTGGAGTACGGGACTTAATATTGAGTATATCTCTTTATTGGAGTACGAGACTTAATTGGTTTATTAAAATATTTAGTTTGGTTTGGTGTTGGTTATAATATATTTTTAATATATTATACCAAACTTTTAGAGACTCAATGGGTATTTAATAATTTGTTTGGTAACAATTAGGGTTCCAATAAAACCTTTGGAATCAACAATATATATATATATTGTTTTTAGTTCTTCCTTTGGAGCGGCAGCAGCAACTTGTTCTTCCGTGGGATAGTGCTTGGGTATGATTTGTTGGTGAGATTAGTGCTTGTCAAATTCGGTGGGTTGGTTCTCGAAGTTTAGCTTGCTATGAATTCAATTCGGTGGAATTTAATTCGGTGAAGCTATTTTTTATCCGGATTTGTGGTTTTCTTCAACTTTGTTTCGAAGACAATTTTGTTCAAATATTTGGTGAGGTCTTTCCTCTTATTTATTTGTGATTATTTGGAATTCACCTAAGGGTGGTTTGTGAGACCATTCGTGTCTCGTTTGTAACCGTTTGGAAACTTTTTGGTTGATAGTGGAATCGGATTACGATCCTGTGAACGTACCTCACATTGAAGGAACCACGTAAAAATTCTTGTGTTGTTGTTGATTTACTTGTGGGAGATCATCGATTTTCCTTAACAATTGGTAATAGAACTTACGGTTTATTTTGGTTTATTTATTTGTGTAAATTAATAGAGGAGAATGTGGGTCGCATGTCTAACTTCAATGGAAGTAATTGAGTAACTTGGACGTATCTCACATTGAGGGAACCACGTAAAAATTCTTGTATTGCTGTTGATTTAATTTTTCGGCATTAGTTTTTATTCCCATTGATTGAAATCAATTACCCAATTGCTCTCTTAGCCCACAAAATTGATACAATCATCTTCACAAACAATCATGAGATCATCGGTAGTAATCGCTGTTGTGTCTTCTTGTTTCTTATCCACACTTTTGTCACGCATTTTCTCCTTGTTCTTGAGCTTTTGGCATTCCCACTTCATGTGCCCTTTCTCATGGCAATAATAACACTCAATGTCTTTCTTTGAAAAAAAAACTATCTCTTGATTTGTCACAGCTTTGATAGCATCAAAGCCTGCAACTCATCATCAAAAATAATTTTCATAGAAGCAAGTTGGTTAACGATACTCTTTATTTCATTCAAATGTTCCGGAATAGGGCTGTCATCTTTATATTTTAAATTAAACAACTTATGAAACAGAAAAGTTTTATTTGTAGTTGATTTTCTATCATAAATGCCTTCTAATTTTTTTCATAAATCATTTGCCGAAATTTCAGTAGCAACATGATGAAACACACTGTCATCAATCCATTGACGGATAACACCAACGGCTTTTCGATTAAGCTTCTTCCATTCATCATCTTGCATACCCTCAGGTTTGCCACTATCACCCTCAATAGGCCCATACAGATCTTTACAAAATAATAGGTCCTCAATTTTAGTTTTCCAAGTTGTGCAGCCACCTATTGAAGATGTGAAGGATGATGCTAATCCTAATGAAGTTGAGCCAGAAATTAAGGAAGAGCATCCAACTCAAGAACTGCCACCATAACTTGAGTTGAGGAAATCTACATGGGACCGATAACCTTCAAGAAAGTATCCTCACAATGAATTTGTATTGATTTCCGATCAAGGGGAGCTTGAGAACTACCAAGAAGAAATTGAGCATGCAAAGAAACATGATTGGAAAAAGGCCATAGAAGAGGAGATGAATTCATTATTTGAAAATCACACTTATGATTTAGTGAAGTTGCCTAAAGGGAGAAAAATTCTGAAAAATAAGTGGGTTTTCAAATTGAAGAATGATGGCAAGAATCTGAGGTACAAAGCACGTCTTGTTGTGAAAGGGTTTGGGCAAAAGAAAGGTATTGACTTTGATGAGATTTTCTCGCTGATTGTGAAGATATCTTTTATTCGGGTTGTACTTGGCATGGTCGCAAGTATGAACCTTGAAGTTCAGTAACTTGATGTGAAGACCGCATTTCTTCATAGTGACCTTGAAGAAGAAATTTATTTTGTATGACCTCAAGCAAGTCCCATGACAATGGTACAAAAAATTTGACTATTTCATGATGAATAATGGTTTTTCTAAAACCATTTCGGACCGTTGTGTGTTTGTGAAAAAATTTCCAAATGACAAATTTATTATTCTTTTGCTTTATGTTGATGACATGTTAATTGTGGGTCACGATTATACTATGATTAACAAGTTGAAGTTAGAGTGGAGCAAGTCGTTTTCTATGAAAGATTTGGGGCCGGTAAAGCAAATACTTGGTATGAAAATTGTTCGTGATCGCGAAAAGGCGCTGATTTGGTTGTCTCAAGAAAGCTACATTGAAAAAGTTCTTGAGAGGTTCAACATGGATAAAGCAAAGTCGGTTGCTTGTTCACTTGTGGGCCACTTCAAACTTAGTTCGAATCAATGTCCTACAAGTGAGAAAGACAAGGAAGAGATGCTGCAAATTCCTTATGCTTCAGCGGTTGGTTCTTTAATGTACTCCATGGTTTGTACAAGGCCAGATATTGCTCACGCCGTTAGTGTGGTGAGTCAGTTTTTCTCTAATCCGGGTAAGGAACATTAGGCAGCGGTGAAGTGGATTCTAAGATATCTTCGAGGGACTTCGAAGGTGTGTTTGTTTTTTGGAGATGGTAAGTCGATGCTTGATGGGTTCACAGATTCTGACATGGTCGGTGATGTTGATTCTAGGAAATCTACTTCAGGGTATTTGATGACATTTGCAGGGAGAGCTGTGGCATGGCAATCTAAATTACAAAAATGTATTGCTCTCTCAACTACCGAAGTTGAATTTATTGCCATTACGGAAGCTTGCAAAGAAGAGTTATGATTGAAGAAATTTTTGCAAGAGTTGGGTTTGAAGCAAGAGAGAGTATGTGCTTTATTGTGATAGTTAAAGTGCTATTTATTTGAGTAAAAATTCAACTTTTCATTCGAGATTGAACACATTGATGTGAAATATCATTGGATTTGTGATGTGTTAGATTCGAAATCGTTGCAACTCGAAAAGGTTTACACAGATGATAATATTTCGGATATGTTGATTAAGGCTTTGTCGAGGGACAAACATTTAAAGTGTCGAACTTTGGCGGGTATGGTCGATGTCTCCACCTAAGTCGGTAGGAGGAGAATTGTTGGGTATACCTCCTTATTGGAGTATGAGACTCAATTGGTTTATTAAAATATTTAGTTTGGTTTGGTGTTGGTTATAATATATTTTTAATATGTTATATCTAACTTTTGGAGGCTAATGGGTATTTAATAATCTGTTTGGTAAAAGTTAGGGTTCCAATAAAAGCCCTAGAATCCACAATATATATATTGTTTTTAGTTCTTCCTTTGGAGCGGTAGCAGCGAATTGTTCTTCTGTGGGATAGTGCTTGGGTATGATTTGTTGGTGAGATTAGTGCTTGTCAATTCGGTGGGTTGGTTCTCAAAGTTCAGCTTGCTGTGAATTCAATTCGGTATTTAATTTGGTGAAGCTATTTTTGATTCGGATTTGTGGTCTTCTTCAACTCTGTTTTGAAGACAATTTTGTTCATCTATTTAGTGAGATCTTTCGTCTTGTTTATTTGTGATTATTTGGAATTTACCTAAGGATAGTTTGTGAGACCATTCGTCTCTCATTTGTAATCATTTGAAAACTTTTTGATTGATGATAGAATCGGATTGCGATCCCGTAGACGTACCTCACATTGAGTGAACCACGTAAAAATTCTTGTGTTGCTGTTGATTTAATTTTTCCGCATTAGTTTTTATTCCCATTAATTGATTTACTTGTGGAAAATCATCAATTTTCCTTAACAGTGACTCCACATAGTAAGACAATTAAATTTACACCTTACATTTGAAATTCTGAGGAACTTTGTGGGCTGGAATTATGGGTAAATAGATTTTCTGTTAATTTCATTCTTGATTAACAGCAGAATGGCTGGAGTGGTCTGGATTGAATTTCTGAGGTCAGGAGATGATGCACATTATGATCTAGCAATTGATTCCAAAATCTCCAACTTACCTGACAGAATCTAGCATAAAGGAGCATTAATGACGTGAAAATTACTATAGAACTGCAAAGTTCATTGCCAAAATTTTTGATGTGATATTGAGAGTAAAAGCATGTTTATTCCCACCTTTTTCCTTTTCTCAGATCTTTGGAAGAAGGGGGAAGGAGAACGAAAAGTTATTCAGTGGTTTGGGACTATTAAATTAGATTTGATACTGACCAATTATGATCGGTCAAATTAAAAAGTAAAAAATTGGATCTAAGCTCTCACCTTTTAATCTTTATGGGAATTAAATCTTGACAAAGTAGAACTTCAAGTCTCACTTTTTCTTATGTGACTGGTTGTAATTGGTTGAGGATCAATACAACATGGTGGTCTGGAACCACCCGAATTGGACTCAAGGGAAGACCTTTCTTGATATATATGTACATACACACACATACTGAAGAAACACAAGGAACTTGAAACAAGTAGGAGGGCTCTTCCAAAGTATTGTCAGTATCTGTAGTGGCTACATCAGATTGCAAGCTAACATGGATTGTTGTGAAAAATGGAAGCCATTTGCTGCAATGGTGGCTGTTGATTTTGCTTTGGCTGTTGTCAACATACTTCTTAAGAAGGTGCTGAATGAAGGAGTAAACCATTTGCTTATAGTCACCTACAGACAATCAATTTCAGCAATTTTCTTAAGTCCCATAGCCTTCTTTTGGGAAAGGTATGGACCTACTACTCAATTTATATGTAGTTTCCTTTAGCAGTAGAGTAGACTAAGAGACACTGTTTCCCCAAGCAGATATTTTCATTTCTATTGTTTTTGGAGTGTCCAGTTCAGTGTTTCTCATTCATAACTATGGCTTGGACTAAAAAAAGCAATTTTTTTTGTAGTCGTTAATTGTTGCTTTTGATGTTCAAAATATATTAGTACATGCTTCTATAAGTCAATTCTCTTGCAGGAAAGGCAGGCCGAAGCTCACTCCTCTCATCCTAGGCCATCTTTTCTTTAGCGCGCTGGTTGGGTTAGTTACAATCACCTATATCTTCTTGCTTGAATCTTTTGTATCCAAAATTTCTATTTTCCTGTACCTAATGCATTCTGAGCCACACAATCGTGGTTCTCCTTATATAGTATGATTGAGAGTACATTAGGTACATGAGACCAGGAATTTTGAATACAGAAGATTCCTGTCCATTAATGCAGTTAACAACAATTATCGCTCAATATTAAATGCTACCATTACACTCATGATTCAAAACTACTTAAAATGTTTTTTGTTTTTAGGTCTACACTCACGCAGTACTTCTTCCTTCTTGGGCTGCAATATACATCAGCAACTTTCACATGTGCTTTCATCAACATGGTGCCAGTGAACACATTTATTATGGCATTGCCATTTGGGTAAGTCTTGCTAATCTATGACCATGCCACTATGTTGTTTGGGCCAAGGCTCATTTGTACTGATCAAAACAATGTTTTCATACAATTGTGTGGTTGAGAGTGTATTGGATCATTAGTGGTGCTACATTGATTGAGGTGGCTCAATCACATAACTGAACACAACCATCTCATAAGAGGTGGATCCCACCTTATTGAGAGTCTCACACCCATGTGAGAAGATTATGTCTGATTCTGTGATCGATTTCTGTGTTTCTAAAATAACAATGTTTCGAAAATGGTAACATTAACTCCATGACATACAACACCAACAGGCTAGAGAAAGTGAACACAAAGAGCAAGAGTGGGAGAGCCAAAGTGTTAGGTATGGTGGTTTCTATTGGTGGGGCACTAGTATTGACACTATACAAAGGAATGCCATTAACAAAATCACCGCCAGAAACAAGAGGAACTATGGTTCAGAAAACAGAGCATGCGAACAAGAGATGGCTCATTGGTTCAGTTGTTTTGAGTGCAGGAAGCCTGATGTGGTCTTCATGGTTCCTTCTACAAGCCAGAATTGGGAAGAGATACCCATGTCAATATTCTAGCACTGCCATCATGTCCATCTTCAGTGCTATCCAGTCTGTCATCTTGGGTTTGATTATTGACAGGAATGTTTCCAATTGGATTGTCAAAGGGAAGTTTGAGATCTCAAGTCTCATATATGCTGTAAGTCTTCCCTACATTTTTCCCTTTGCAATTTTTTATTTCATTATTCAGTAGTAGTTTTGAAGCACCAACTCAGCACGTTAAGATAGTGCTCTTAGACCAATAAGAGCCATAGTCACAACATGAGGGATAATTATTCAGTAGATTCAAAGCACTATGACACACTTGCATGATTCTTCAAATCAACCAACCACCTAGCAAAAATTTTTTTACTGGTGGGACATGGTAACTCTATTTTGTTAGGTAGTTGGAAGCAAAAAATGACCTACTTAGTGTATATTGTTATTTTTTATTTGCCGGGAGTACCACGTAGGCAATGCCACATGGTACTCTCCTCTGGCAAATGAAAAATCACAATACACACTAAGTGAGTCATTATTTGTTTGTCAACTACCTAACAAAGGCAAGTCAGCATGTCTTGTAAATTTTTTCGCTACATCGTGGTTTGGAATAATGCCACGTGATGATCTAGAACTACGAATAATTAGCTCAAAAGGAGTGAGAACCAACCTGCCCCGTCTTGGTCGACTGATTGAGAGACAAAGTCAGCCTCATCCATCTTAATTTTTTGCGATTTCATTTATCGAGAACACCATATATAATTGTCACAATGGTGCTCCAAGACTACTGAATAATTTTCCGTGCATTGTTTTGTAAAAATGAATCCAACTTTATTATTAGAATCATTGACAAGCTTGTTGGTCCATGAAATGGAAATACAGGGGATGGTAGGATCAGGCTTATGCTATGTGGTGATGTCATGGTGTGTGAAGAAAAGGGGTCCTGTATTTACAGCAGCATTTAGTCCCTTCATACAGGCATTTGTTGCCATCTTTGATATCTCCATTCTACATGAACAAATTCACCTTGGAAGGTATCATCTGGACTCTTTCTCTATACACCTGCTGCTAATTATGTTTGTAAAATATCATACACTTTATTTTTAAAATTTCAATTGTCCCACTCAGTATAAGAGTTTATGAATAAACTCTGGATACGTTTCATCACCTGCAAATCAAGTGTATCGGTTAAGTAGAGTATTTTGCAACCGTGCAAGTCGAATATGAGACCTCTAAAAATTTACTTCATAGTAGAACTCCCATGTTCAATTTTTTATCCCCCAAGTCATTCATGTGGGTTAATAAAACATGTCATATATTTTTTTATGCCAACTTTTTGCAGGGTTTCGGATGAGAAAAGCGGAAAATTGTACTCGTAGTTCATGTCTTTTGCATTAGTTTGATCTCTATAATTCTAATTGTATCAATTGTCTAAATTGTGTTAATTTAGTCGAGTTGATAACATCATTTAAGAAATTGAACAAAAATAAGGACAAATGATCCATTCAAAGAAAATGAACCATTTAAAATTAGACAGCAACTCCTCAAATCACTTTTGACAAGAGTGAATGAGTATTTTCTCCTTTGATTTTACTTTGATTTCTAAAAGAGAGTTATCATCTGATTAAATTGACACAATGTAAGAAATTTAAGGATACAATTAATGCAAATAAAATTACAATGACTAAATTGACAGAAGAAGCAAACTATGGGAATTACGAGTATAATTTTCCTTAATTTTTATAAACATATTTCTTACCATAATTTCTTGTGTACATTACTAAATACACATAGGCACCATGTCTATTTGTTAATGTGAATGCCATTATCTTGTGTCATCATGCTAAAAGAAATTTACATTATTGAGGGATAAGCTTCTCTGTAGTTAGCTAGACATCAAGTCAAATTTTCTGTGCAATGGCCAATGGGTTAGGTCTCACAATGGACCCGCGCTCATTGGCCATCTCACAAAAATTTAATTGGAGGTTCATTTTATGTACAGCATTACTCTTTTAAATAAATCCAGCAATATTATTCTTGATATTTTTTATTTTTGGGTTGTGGAAATGATGAAAAACCTTTTATTTTTTTTAGTATATCTAGAATTGAAGATAACTAATTTCTACTGGAATTGAACAGTGTGCTGGGATCAACCTTAGTGGTGGTTGGCATGTATATTCTTTTATGGGGTAAAAGCAATGAAGCTGATAATTTTATTATAAAGGATGCTCCAACAATGAAAGGGGATGAAGATTCCAATATTCAGTTGTCTTGTGTCATACCTGTGACAGTCACTGCTGGTAATCTAAGCTCTACTTGAAGTATTAAAGGAACTTGTAATTTTGATCAAAGTCTTACCAAAAGTCTCATACAATCAACCATATTAACTTTTAATTTTGATCAGTTTGTAGAATGTATCTATAATTGTTTTAGATCATCAGACAATTAGTTTAGTACAATTACTTTACTGTTTTACATGCAAACTTGTGTTTTATGTCCAAGTTATATACACCCTTATATAGCCTGTATGATAATTTTTATTTAATTATTTATACTCTTTTATTTATATTTATAAAAATTTCAAAAATTATAAATAAAAACTCGTTTAATATGTAATTTTGTTCTTAAAAATTTGTGAACAGTTTACAGAAAAGTAACATGGCTAGTGGATATGAATTAAATTACATGTTTGATTAGTTTGATGAATGATTTTTTGGATATACAAAAATGGAGGGTAAAATCATCATTATATTTTAGTATATGTACAATTGATAAGAGAATAATTACAAGAGTGATTCTACTCATATCACTATTTTACCTCTTTACACCCTTCATCTCATTACACCACTAAAAAAATTGTGATTCTCATTACACCTATTATATTACCAAAACTAACCCTAAAGTAAAACTCTTCAAAACCCTTTTATAAACACCAATAGTTTTTGGAGAGAAAATAAGGGAAGGGAACAGAGAAAGACGTAGCAAGGGGAAAGAGAAAGACACAACAAGGGGAAAGAGAAAGACACAGGGAAGACAGTAAGTGGAGCCCATAGTGAAGTGCTTGTTCGGTCACACAGTGCTATACAATTTACATTCCTTCAGTGTTATATTGCCGGAAAAAATAGATTTCTCCACCGTTTTGTTGTTATACATTTACAGAGCCACTTTCTTCTAAACAATGATTTTTAAATTAGTGCCGAGCTTGTTTGGTAATACGATGCTAAAGAATTTGAATTAATCCAGTGCCATATTACCAAACAAACTTTTTTTTCCTAGCAATATGTTGCCGTTCGATTGGATGATAACAATAAATTAATTCGAGGTCACTTGTGAAGTGCCTGTTTGGTAATACATTACTATATAAATTAGATTATTCTAGTGTCATGTTGCCAAACTATAATAGATTTGTCTAGTCATTTATCGTTGTACGTTAAAAGATTTACTTTTTTCTTCAAGCATCCATAAAAAACATCCATAAATCAAACACACATCCATAAAATCATACATAAAAAGTATCCATAAAAATATTCATAAAAACATCAAGAGTATAAACATCCATAAAATCTATTATTGTTTACATCCATCGATCAAACATGTTATGACAATTTGTCTATATCAGTAGTTTTGGTAATTACTACATCAGGGCTGACAAGCGTACAGATTGATGAATATGAGTAGTACATGCTTTCTCCCATCCACTAGCACACGGGTGATGAAAACGAATCCAATTATTTGCTATCGAAGGAATTGGATGACCAGGTTGTAGATAAGCCTATAACAAAGACATTAATAAGTAGAATTACAAAATAAGACATGGCAATGATTTAAGCAGGCTTGGTAGTTTATACTTGTACCAAATGGTTTCCATTTACAATCCTATGCAGATATCTCTTCGATCAAGTGTTGCAATCGGTACTGATCTAAGTGATAGAAACGTCAAGCACTGTTGCATAGATAAATGATAAAGAACGACTCGGTAGTATGATACTATCAAATGGCCCATGTTGGACATAGTCATCCAATGATTAAATCCAGAGCCAGGTTCGAAGTAGGATAAGATAGAGGTAAGGTCATTAACCCTTTCTTATGAACCAAATAGTTGCACGTGGTGCACTACATTCGAATGCAGCTCAAGTGTAAGTCTTGGTTTTTTACCATTACCTTCCATATCTGATATCTTTATAACAATGACAAATCCAATCTTCTTCCTAACGTCAGAAGCCCATTTAATTAAGGAAAATTTACCCATAAGTCCTAGTTTCTGAAAAGTTGACCCGTTTAGTCCTAAAAGTTTTCTTATGCTCCATTTAGTCTCATTTGCACATCAATCTAATGTTCGAAACATTAATCTGATGTTCGAAATCTAATGTTCGAAACTTTAATCTGATGTTCGAATCTAATGTTCAAAACATTAATCTGATGTTTGAAACATTGTAATGGGACCTTTCAGTCTATAAGAAAACTTTTAGGACTAAACAGTGTATAAATTATTAATTTGGGATTTATTGGTGCATCCCCCTTTAATTAATGCTTGACGACTACTAAAAATCTAAAGATAATAAATACATTTATACGTCAAATTATTAATAAAACTCAATACAAATTAAAAATTAGAAAAAATCATATTCATAAAAAAACTTAACAAACCTCGTCTGTAATGAATTTATGATTGGAGTCCACTAATAATGCAGTACTTGCATTGTTGTGATGAGTAGAAGCATAATCCTTCCAAGCAAAAAAAATATAAAAATATAAAAAAATTAAACTAGAAATACACGGTAATGAGTAACCAAACAAACTTAAAAAATTCGGCCTTGGGTTACCAGAAATGTATATTTTATTTGGCAGTTGGTTACTAGACACATTTTTTGTTCGGCAATGTGATGTTGGGCTATTTTATTTTGTTTGATTTCGAAACATCGAACAAAAGTCAAAGAATAGTCTAGGAAAACGAAATAAAAACCTACCAAACAAATAAAAAAACTCACCATTTCACTTTTTTCATGGTTCTTCACTACCGTTTCTTTATCCATTACTTTCTTCTATGATCAAAACACTATGATTCTCACTTTTTGAAAAGAGATGTATAAGAGAGAAGAAAAATTGAGAAAGGAAGAAGAGGAGTAGGGATTGAAAACTAAGGAGTATAAGGAGATAATAAAATATATTTAATTTTAGTGTTTTGTTTAAAGGTAATTTCACACATGGGTAAAATTGAAAAAAAATTATATAAAAAAAAAATCTCATATGAAGGGTGTAAAGAGGTAAAGTAGTGGTATAAGTAAAATCATTCTAATTACCAATATGAGAATAATTACATTAAACTAGACATTTGTGCATAATTACCACCAAGAAATTACCAAGCTAAGCTACAAAGAAATTATGAAACTTAACATTGTTTATTTCAAAACTATGATCCCACTTATTATATAAATTATAAAGACTCAAAATTTCTAAAATTATGTCACATCATCCGTTAATATATTAATTGATATAACAATTGGTATATATAGTATTATTCTAATACAACGCTCAAAGAAATAAATGGTATCAAACACTTCTTTATAAAATTTAAACTTACAATTTCACACCACAAAAGTAGTGCTATATAATAAATAGACCAAAGGCCCTAATTAAAACACCACTACACTTTGAAGACCAAAAAAAGGACCAGGCAAATTGTCTTTACACTTTTTTTGTTGTTGTTGTCAATATTGCAAAATGTTAGTTTTTTAATAAAATTAGATTACAACTAAAGGGGTAGTTAATACTCTATCAGCTTAAACCTTAAAGTGTGGCTACAAGATCACTGGACTAAACTTAAGGTCCGAAATTGTCTTTAGATTTTGAAAATATGAATTGAGACTTTTTTGTGCATTAATGAACATTTATTCTTAAAATTCCTATTTTAAGATGCATTATTTACATTATCCAATTATTATAAAATTAAGGGAAGCCTTTTCGTGACTCCAACATAGGGGTGATAAACGAGCCAAATAACTCAAGCTCGATTCATGTCTAATTTGTTAAAAGCTTGTTCGAGTTCGGTTCGTTAAGTAAACAAGTAAAGTTTGAACACATTTTAAAACTTGCTAAAGTTTTCAAATCAAACTTAAATAGTTTACTGCTTGTTCGGCTCAGTTTGATAAGCCTAAAATTATATAAAATATCAAGCTACTCGAGCTCAGCTCGATAAAGTTTGTTTGAGATCGGGTCGAAAGTTAACGAACCAAACTTGAATAAATTTTGAAACTCGTTAAAGTTATCAAACCAAACTTCAATAGTTAACTGTTCGGTTCATTCATTTCATTTATCACTCCTACTCCAAAGAGACTGAAACTCTACTTCACCATATTAATAATTTTTGGAGAAATTAGAAAAATAATTGTAGGATTTGACTTGGTAACAAATTAGACGTTGGATTTTTAATTTGTCTAATTAAACCTTTGATCCTTGAACTTTATAACAATTTGAACCCTTGTAACAATTTCCTACTACACTTTAAAAAAAAAAAAAATTTCTTTTCTTCAGTAGGCTTTTTTCAGGATTTTTAATTTTTAAGATTGTCTTATAAATGTACTTTAAAGAAAATAAAATTAGACTGCCAATGGTCCAATTTTCAAAATTTTGAGACAGTTAGTCTAGGTGCTAGACTCTTAAGTAGGGTTAGGAATGGTGACATATTATGTCGTTTTCATATCATGTTATTGCGGGTTTGTATTAAAAACACCCCAACACTAATATAAATCCATTTAACTAACGTATTAATTATCTTGATACTAACATGAACTACTTGTAATTGTATTAATTTGAACACGATACGCTTAACACAGTTAGCATAAGAATTTATTTTCGATTTTAAGCAAATTGTATAGCATATTTCAAGGAAACCTATTTCACATTATATGTATTAGGGCAGCATGTTTAAACATTAACACACACAAGGATAATATGTAAGGAAAATTACATTTAAGTGGGATTAATTCAAAGTAATTGCATTTACATGGAGGTGCAAGTTGCAATAAGTAAGAGTTGTGTCCCATGTAACGAATTTTACTTAATCAAGACATAGGCTTACTTGCATCTTCATAAAAATACAATTATTTTGAGTTATTCCTAATATGCGCATGCAAACATTCAACAAAACTTTAAAAACAAAAATAAAATTTATTTCCATATCAAAAAATATATATATATTTGAATGGTTGAGAATAAAGCATTTAAGAATATATGACTACTAGATTTAAGTTACATTTGGATTACTTGCAAGCAGTGACGGAGTTGGAATTTTGGCTAAGATGAGGTAATAATAAGATAAAATATTATGTCTATAACAGTGACCTCTACCTTGCGGTGCTCGACCCTAATGCATTTAATCTTCAAACGTAATCACAAGTAAACATCCTTTTATTACACAATATATTACCGACAAGAATAAATCAGCAAGGATTATAAAATCTTAATAAGAAGAAGAAGAAATTATCATTTAATAAACATTTAAAGGAAGCAAATTATAATAATTTCTTTAAATAAAATAAGTACATACTAAAATCTAGAGGGGGCAAATTGATAACTATTTGATAAATATATATACTAAAACATAAATTATAGTCAATAGTGGATTCTTGTTTACATGTCGACATGAAATATTATATGGATCAAATAGGTCGTGTTCAAATCATGCATGCTCAACCATAACATAATCTATTTAATATTCGTAATGTCGGCCATATTGTATTTATGCTTATGTCAAAAATGACAAATCCTAACCCTTTAATTATGTTTACGAGTCGAGTGTTACTAGCAAGTTCATTGACGAGCCTCCTGTAAAATTCTCAGTCCTACTTATAAAGCTATAAGTACAATTAATTTTGTGAGACAATAATGCGCCTCACATGTTCCTCGCCTACCCCTCATGATTTGAATTCTCCAAATTTATTTTTAACAAAATTACTATTTTTGGATTCCTTCTGAGATCTTTCAAACAAGATATTTGTTGAATATGAATTTCTAAAAAACAAATGAAAATTTAGATTTGACCGTCTGATATATTTTTTCCTCTTAAATGTAAATTTTAATCACATTAACTTTTTACAAATAAAAAAAGACAAATCGATAATAAGCAAATAATTGAGTTTTTTTTTTTATTATTTATTTTATATTCACATTTTAACATGAGAAAACTTGTGAGGCTCATGGAGCTCATCACGATTCCTATTTCGATAATCAGAACCATTTGTTTTGTACGACCATCAATGTATTCATCTATGAAAAAAAACTATGTCGATTGATAATCATAATCATAACATTTTCATTTTATTCTTATTTATCTCTAAAAAATGGATGTTTATTTTTAAAAATGTATTTGTCGTCTATATTTTAGAGACAAATGCCATAAAATGAATTTTTTTTTTTTTATAATTATTGAATTGGACTGATTTTTTTTTAATGTATGATATACTTTGGAAATCCTATTAAATAAACATTTTAAATTATCGAAACGGAATCTGTAATAAGCTTTACAAATTCTTTAAATTCTCTCATGTTGAGATATGAATATAGGAGAAACCAAACTCATAAAGAAAATAGGAAAATTTTCATTTTAGAATTTAAAAAAAAAAAAATACAAATAATTAGTAAATTTTATATACATTAATAATTAAAATTATAATTTTTTTTATAAATCAATAATAATTTTTTAGTAAGCTACGTAATTCCTAAAATAAAATAAAATGGAAGTATAACTTTAACGCGTAAGAGCATTTTCAATGGTATTTGCTATAATACCATTGTCGTTATTATAATTTAGCAATGAATAGTAGTAATTTGTCAAATTATAGCAATGGTGCTTATTTTGGCAAATTTCAACCAACTTTCCCTCCAAGTTTGTAGATGTTGTTTGGATATAGGTTTTTTAGTGATTTTTTCTTTTTTTGTTTATTTTTTGTCTTTCGGGACTTTTTTTTAACTGTTTGTAAAAAAAATTATATATTTACATTATACCAGACTAGACAAATATAAAAAATTTAAAAAAAAATTAAAAAATTGAAAAAAAATTAAATATAATTCACCCCGCCAAAAAATTACCACTATAAAAAAATAAAATTACATTGGAACATAAAAAATACTCAAAATTAAATGGACCACTACATTAGATTGCAAAATAAAAATGACATTGCAAATAAAGACTAAAAATTACATTAAAAAATAAATGACATTACAAAATTAAAAAAAAACATTCTTCAATAATTATTCATCAGGAGGCCGGGGAAAATTGTAATATGGGTTGTTGACATTTGCAGACCACTTGGCGAAAATCTCATTTTTTCGCATTATGTAATACGCTTTTATCTGAGGGTCTAAATGAGAAATGTCCGTAATCATTATCAAATGTTCTTCCCTTTTGATCTCAAGTTCTTGTCTTTTGACCTCAAGTTTATTCATCTCCTGCAGTATTTGAGTCCTTTTTTCTTCTCTTTCAGCTTTTTTCTTTTCCTTTTCAGCAAGGTGTTGATTAAATGTCTCCAACACATTGCTAAATTTGTAGACTTCAGCTTCAATGACTTGATTTCTGTGAAATAATTTTTTTGCAGCTTTCCTACCTATATGCCTTTTATCCCTTACCAAGACACTACCTTTACCGATTGGATTGTTACCAATGCTTAGACTGTTGTCATTTTCAAGAGAAATGCAATTATTCATAAGGGAATTGGGGACTGAATTAGGAAAAAATAATGTATGTAATTTGGGAGATTTGTTGTGAATTGAAATTAAGATAAAAGAGAGGAGAAGAAGATAAATATAATTTATTTGCTGTGAAACGAAATTGAGGTTGAGAGTTTAAATTTATAAAGAAAAAAAATATGACCGTTTTTTTATTTATTATAATAGTTGTTGAGACATAAAAAAAATATTACCGTTGCATTTATATCCGTTATTCTTTCTGTTTTGTAATTTTTCTTTTTTTGGGAAAAAAAAGGAGAGCACAACAACGGTCTTATTGCATTCAAAGACACCATCCGCACCGTTGATTTTCTCACAATCCAACGGCTGAGGTGAGAATTCTGGAATCCAACGGCTGAGGTGAGAAAATCAAACCCAATCGGCCAAACATATCCATCTCTCTCTCTCTCTCTCTCTCTCTATATATATATATGTTCGTCAATCTCTCCATCTTCAGTAAACCCAATCGGCTGATCAAGTCCAGAGCCTATGATGAGCCAATCGGCTGTTCATCCATCTTTCTCATCTTCATTTTTTAAGTTACCTCTCTCTCTCTCTCTCTCTCTCTCTCTCTCATGTTGATCTTTTAAGTTACCTCTGGAATCATCAATCATGCTTTAAGTTACCTCTCTCTCTCTCTCTCTCTCTCTCTCTCTCCATGTTTTTTTTTTTTTAAATTTTTTTTTTTTGGTTGTTGTCGATCAAGTCCAGAGCCTATGATGAAGGCAGAGCTACGAAGATCTCCCTCTGAGTCTAGACAAACCCATTTCCCTTCAGATCTGTGTCTGTTTCAGACCAAATTAGTTGAAAAAAATACAACAGATTCAGACCAAATTTGATTGACAAGAAAAAATTGATTCAGTTGTGGATTGCTCGAGGATTTATTAAATTGTCGGATGAAAGGCAACACCAAGAGGATGTTGGAGAAAAATATTTCATGAATTTATTAAGGAGGTCCTTTTTCCAAAATGATGATTGTTTTGCACATTGTTCATTATTTCCTAAAAATTATTGGATTGATAAGAAAAAATTGATTCAGTTGTGGATTGCTCAAGGGATTTATTAAATTGTCGGATGAAATGCAACACCCAGAGGATGTTGGAGAAAAATATTTCATGAATTTATTAAGGAGGTCCTTTATCCAAAATGATGGAAAGGACGATTTGGCAAATATAATGGGTTGCAAAATGCATGATCTTGCAAAATTGATGGCTGGGAGTGAATGTTGCATAGTTGGTTTGGATGCAAAAGATGTTACAAGAACTCATCAATGTATGGGTTAGCATTGATGTGAACTCACCATGGGAAATTCCAACTCCCTTGCTTGAAGCAAATAAATTGCAAACATTTCTTGCGCATGATAATAATCCTCTTAGATATTCAGATAAGAAAACAGAGCATATGAATTGGATTGATAAGACAATCTCAAATTTCAGGCGCCTACGAGTGTTGGGTTTGGTTGAATTGTGTACTAACAAGGTGCCAAATTCCATAAGTGAGTCCAGGCATCTAAGGTATCTTGACCTCTCTAGAAATTCATGATTCCACCAGAAAGCATTTGCAAGTTGCAAAATTTGCAAAAACTCAATTATTGTTGTAAACTCAAGGAATTGCCGAGAAAGATTAAGAATCTAGTAAGCCTAAGGCACCTTGAGATTGAAGGCTGCTATGAGTTGAGTCATATGCCACGTGGATTGGGCCAATTGACTTCTCTTCATACACTAACACGATTCGTAGTGGGCGGCAAAGATAGGTCCACTGCTGGGATGCATGGAGGGCTAAATGAGTTAGAAGGCCCAGTTAATCTACGAGGAAAACTGTCTATTGAAGGGTTGAGGGGGTCAATAGCTAAAACTTGGAAAATACATCCAACCCACTACTACTTAGATAGGTTGGAATTCCTCGAGTCATTGGTATTAAGTTTGGACAGTGAGGAACCTATTACGGTTACTGATGATGAGAATTTGTTGTTGCTTGCAAGCCTACGCCCACACCTAAATCTGAAGAAGTTGGATGATAGGGAATTATGGCGGAACGAGTTTCCCAAGTTAGATGATGGTAAATATGGGTGAGAGGTGTGGGTTAGAGGTGGCGTTTAAGCATGATACTTAGTATGTTAGAATTATAGAGTTGTGTTGTTGTGTTGTGTCTTACTGCATATATGATACGTTATATAGGCCACAGGAATATTAGAGTCCAAGCAAACTGTTGAACAGGTGGCTCGTTCTCCTCAACTTTGCCAGAAGTGATATAAGCCCTTCTGCCGTCAATGGCTCGACGGTAGGCGGAGAGCATCGTTTCATGGCAGGCAGAAAGTAACGTTTCGTATATGCATCGAATGACATGAATGTAAGGTTGTTGTTGCCTTTTCTCCAAGCCTGGTCGAGATGGAGTTGTCTTAGCAAGAAAATAACCATTTCGACGATCCTATGACCTTAGCCGCCATTCTAGTATCCTCTGATGATCCCGAGCAGTAGTGCCTGGAATCCGGATCCTTGGTGGCACTTTCCTGCCGCGCATCCCTGTTGCCCTCCAAAACGACGTCGTTTTGGAGGTTTTTTTTTTTTTTTTTTTTCCCTTCTTCTTCTTTCTTATTTTGCTTTTCCCTTCTCATTTTTGAACCCTCGCCTCTGAGACAGAGAGGCAGATCTGGAGAAGGGTTGGTTAATCAACCTGGAGACCTCACTGGGTTGGTTAATCAACTTGGTGACCTCACTGATAACTCTCTCTCTCTCTCTCTCTCTTCTCATTTCAGATTGCAAATTGAATAGGAGAGAGGCATGGAGGAGGAAGAGGAGCAACAATCATTGACCCAAACCACACCTCTTCTCGCCCTTCCACAGTGGCGCCACCGCCTCACCACTCTCCTATGCGCCACCAACCTCCGCCTCAAAACCACGATCTGGTCCGAACTCAGGGGCTCCGCCGGCGACCTCACTACTCTCATCTTCACCTCCCTCTACAACATCTCCACCGGCCTCCTCTTCGGCACCCCCATGCCCGTCCAACCCATGAAATCCATCGCTGCCGTCGCAATCTCCGAATCCCCTCACCTCACTATCCCCCAAATCGCCGCCGCCGCCGGAATCTCCACCGTCTCCGTGCTCCTCCTCCTCGGCGCCACCGGCCTCATGTCCTTCTTCTATCGCTTCATCCGTCCTCCACCTCCACCAACAGTACCCAATAAACCCATATTAACACAACTTTGCAAACTTTATTACAAGGAAGAGAGAGAGAGAGAGCACCATACCAGTGTTGGAAAGAAAGAGAGAAAGAGAGAAAGAGAGAGAAAGAGAGAGAGAAGGCAAAAAAAAAAAAAAAACCCTCCAAGTCGTTTTGGAGGGCAACAGGAATGCGTGGGGAGTGCGATCGATGATTCGGATTCGTAGTGCCTAGGTCCTGCCCCCAACCCAGGCATCCAAGTAGGTGAATGTGCCAGGGCCCACCTTAGTGTTTAGGAAAGCTAGGGGTTTGCTTCCAAGCGACCAAGTAAGAGAATGGGCCGTGGGCCTATCTCAATGTTTAGGAAAGGGGCTCCCAAGCGAGCAAGTAGGAGAATGGGCCGTGGGCCTATCTCAATGTTTAGGAGAGGGGCTCGCTTCCAAGCGACCAAGTAGGAGAATGGGCCGTGGGCCTATCTCAATGTTTAAGAGAGAGGCTTGCTTCCAAGCGACCAAGTAAGAGATTGGGCTGCGGGCCTATCTCAATGTTTAGGAGAGCTAATGTTTATCAGTCCAAGTCTAAGTGAACCGGGGGTTGATTATATTGTTGTTTGGTCTTGGAGCGAGGTGTGAAGGACCTTGGGCCCTGCGGGGCCATGGTGCTGCCTGTTACAGGGCTCTTCATATTTATATATATTTAGGCTTATACGCATGCTCCCGCTTAGGCTAAGCATATAGTCTTGGTTTTGCGTGGTGTTTTGGCACACGGAACCTGTAGAGCTTGCCATGTATCAGACATATGACATGTCCACGTGGTACCTTATTGGTCTGCTGCGTGGGTGGGGTTTTGGTGATGTGGCACCCTTAGGGCTTGCCGCTTGCCGCGTGTTAGGCTTGATACAAGTACCCATAATAAACAACATCTGTTTGTCCCTCTGAAATCTTGTTGAGATTTCATTATCAAGTTGTAATAGTTGGAAACATCTTACACCGTTTGGGCTACATCCTTCTATTCAAGTTATGTGGGTTTGTTATGTGGATTCCTTGGAGTACATTTATAAGGAAGAGGAGAAGGGTGGTTGTTGTAGTAGTGGTGGTGATTATAACACTGGTTCTTCTCTGACTTCTTCAATGTCAAGAGAACTCTTCCCATCCCTAAAATCCCTCTACCTCATAAATTTGAAGCGATTGAAGGGACTAGGAAATAGGAGATGGAAAGTATTACCGATAGGGACAACTACAAGATCCTTGTCATTTGGAGCTATGCCACATCTTACTGCCCTTGAGTATGTATACATCGAAAATTGCCCACAGTTTGGTTTGTTGGGTAACTGAAATTGCCCACAGCTTGGTTCGTTGGCTAACTGTAATGAAAATGGCTATGCCTCTACTCTTTCCAATGATATGCTAAATTTGATGTCTCTTCATGAGGGCTTGAAGTTGAATCTCTTCCCACTTTGCAACCTATCGACTATGGAGAAGATATGCCACGAAAGATGTATTGTGTATCATTGGCATCATTTCTCAAAAGGATATATAAATTTTCTATTTGTATAATACTACCATTTCCTTTTCTTTTCTTTTTTTTTTTTTTTTTTTTTTTATAATCTTTTTTTCTTTCTATTCACATGTTAAGACAATAATTAAACAACTAAATGAATTTATCCCTCCTCACTCTCCTATTCTAGCTATAAAACTGGTGTATGTGGCCCATGTGGCCCATGTTAGATGTGGATGTGTCTTGCAAGGATCAAATTCTAATAGTTGTTCTAGTCAACGAGACACTGTAGAATATTGAATTTTATATTTCTTAAATATTCTATACAAAATTTTAAGGTAAAATGTTTTTTTATTACAATGTATAGCATGTTATCAACCAAATAGAAGTGTTATGCATTTTTTTGGCACAAAAAAAAAGGAAGAAGGGGTGGTGTGGCAACCCTCTCAGTTGTATTTACTTGAAAGTGAGTAATGTGATACATTAAAAAATTCTCATATGATTTTTTTACTATTAGACACAAAGATAGTAAGGTATAGAGTAATAAATATTTATGAGACCGATGTTTTTGTGTCTAGTTGTAAGAAAATCAAGTAAAAAATTTATTTTCGTAACATTTTCCCTTGGGAATGAATAGTTAGAGAGGGTCTAGACATGCTCGACAATGCGGAGGCATCGTAACATAGAGATCTGTGAGCCTTGCTGAATGTATAATAATGGTAAGGCACTTGAGACCCATAATTAATGAGTTTGAGTCTTGCCCTGAGCATCACCCAATTAATTCACATGGGAGTAAGCCCCCAACCACCAGGCCAGCAGTAATGGTACTGTTATTTAAGTTACATAGTAAACTCACTATCTGTTAATGTTTGTTGGGTGTATGTCTACCTAACGTTTTGGACACATATTCCTATTCTTCTCCAACTGTGAAGTGCCTAACACATATAATTCACAAATTTGAAGAAGTGCATGCAATATAAAACATAGTTGACACTCCTTTTCACTATTTCAAAAGCATAATCAATAAATGGAATTAGGTTTAAAGATGCCTCGTGTTTGAGTGCAACTTGCATTGATTTGAGTGGAATTTTAGCATGCACGACACAACTTCACAAGGCTTAATCTTAATTACTTGAGTTAATTACATGAATTCATTTCCTCTCAAATGTCAGATGATTCGTTAAGACATTCATTCTCTTGAAATTGCATAGCAGTTTTTGTTCCATCATTTGCTTCTATGAGAGTCAAATCCTTGCTAGAAGCTGTAATTTTTAGTAATTGCTTTAATTTATATACCCATTTGGAGTGCATGAGATTTGCAATGAGAATGAGTGAGGGAGAGAGAGCACTGAGAGATTAGAAAGAGAAGAAAGTAAATTAGGGCACAACAATTTATTGGGAAGAGGGAGGGGAAATTAAAAAACACCAACCAAGGCAACGTCGAAGTATTTGTGCGACAAGAAGTTTGCCTTGACAAAAAGGCATATAATTTTTACGACAGGATATTTTTGTTGCAAAAATACAAAATAAAATAAAATTTGAATCAGATTATTTATGGTGGCCAAAAGGCTTTTTACAATGGTGTTTTGTTGCCGAAGTAAAGTTATGTAGTTTTATTTATTTATTTTTGCAACACGGGTATTTGTCATGGAATATGTAGTCCTTTTAGAATTGTGCCACAACATTGTTCCTTGCCAAAAGATGCTTTTCTTATAGTGTTCCTTGGTAAATGAGGTTCATCTTGTGATTTCATTAAATCCTTTCAAAGTTAGCTTTGAGCTTTATCTCTATTATGAGATCATGGTCAACAATTTGAAGTTTTATAGCTTAACAGTAATGCCCACATTGCAGCAAGGTGATCGCTTTGCAGCAAGATATGAGGATGATGATTGCCAACTAGGCATTATGAGCTATGAGTTATTTCACTTCAGCATAGCAACTAATCAACCACATATATGTTGGAATACAATATGAGTAACAGGCATGGAGGTAAATACACACCATATATCTTAGCATTTTACCATACTTACCCATGGTGACTATTATCATTACTTGAATGGTGGTTGTTTGACTCCAGATATGCTGATTTGGAAGATCATATGGGGATCCTTATTTTTTGCAGTAATGTGGTCCTTGTGCCTTGTGACTTCAAAAATTAAAGAGAGAGAGAGATGAAAACTGAAGAAGAAGAGATGAAAACTCTTGTTCGACACCTTGTTAGTTGCTAGGAGATGCAGCTTTGAAAACAGAGAAATCTGAGCTACCCAAGTTCATGTTGTGTACCCAGAGGTCTGCAGACTGATCCAATAGCTGCCACTGAGGAGCTTACCATGAGCTTGATTTGATGTCTTGATTGTTCTCAGTGTTTGTTTGTAATTTATGAAAATGTGGGTGTTCTCTTGGTTGGCCCGTTACCAACTCCAGTTGCTTTCTCTTGGGTTTGGGTTTTTGTGCTTGCATAAGATCAGCACCTCTCCTTGTGCCGACCTAGTTGGTTTTGCCATGATGCATCTTGCACTTGAACCAGTATTGATATGTATGTTGGGTACATCGGATGTATTTTCTTTTGCATCAATAAAATTCTCTACTTATGCTGATCAAAAAGAAAAAAAGGAAACTCTTTTATGCCTGTTAAAATTCTTTCTTAGTTGAATCCTTTTATTGAGGATCTGTATGATGTCTCATTAATTACTTTATTTTCTTACATTATTTATCAGTTTCAAGAAGGAAGCAAATGGAAAAGAATCCCACAAGAAAGAGTGTGTGGTAGTGTCTGGAATGGGGATGGGACAGCTACTCTCATGGTGGACATATGAAAATCTGTGTAGTCCAATTTCTGTTACAAATTATGCTTAAACTATTTTTTTAAAGAATTTAATAAACAGTTTTCTGAACACATGCTTTCTGATATCCGATCAACTTGATTTTTTACAGGTATGATATATTGAATAAATCTTAAAATATGAACGGTTCGGATTATCAAAATTGGGCCTAAAAGTGGGCCCAAAGGCCCTGCAAGGAGGGAGTGCAAGGGGAGGATCCCAATTCCATTTATGGAGCCTTAATGTCTTATGTTCTTAATATCATTCACCCTGCATTTATTTTGCCTGGTATTTCTGTCAGATTTGATATCTCTCTTGCAAACCCTCTCTCATTTGATTTCTCTCAAATTTGATCTCAATCTGTGTTCAATTAATTTCAATCTCATAAAACTTGGTTTGCCTTTAATTTAATTTAGTATTGTTTAATTTCCTTATACCGTCATCGATCTAGGGCTTCATTCTCGTCATGTGTGGTTCATAGCATTACTTTTGAGCTCCTTTTTTGGAGAGAACTCTAGTAGGAAATTGGAGCAATAGTTTTCATTTCTCATCATTTCTCGTCTTGAAGTTATAATTTGAAGCTTTTAGACTGTCAATTTCTATATATATATATATATTTTTTTTTCAGAAAATTTTCATCAATAATGTTGCTGTATAAGCATCATTCCATTGCTGATCTTATTCTACACAATAACTAGTGATTTTGGCTTTTGAAAAAAGGTTTACTAAATTATGTATAAGACATTTTGGACTAGATGATATCTTCCTTTCCCAAAAAACATAATCATTCAGGAAATATGCCATTCGTTGAGAGGGAATTCGGCAGACTAGAAAATTTTGATCATGCTGTACAAAATGTACTATTTCCTACTACAGTTATATATTTTTTTTTCAACAATGCTTGGTAGCCCGAATTTTCATGATCCGAATGGCTCGAATGTCTCAAAATGACGTCGTTTTGATACATTTAAGCCATTCGGGTAATATAAATTCAAGTTACCAAACATTGTTTTATTTATTATTATTATTCAAATATCAATTTAGCAGATGTCCTATTTTTGTTTCATGAATTTATTCATGCTCCACGTAAAAGTTTTTATTCACGTAGCTGATCAGTTTTATTTTTTGCTCTAATTTTCCTTAAGGTTTTAACAGTCACGTACCTATTCCCATATTTTCTTTCGTCATTCACCAAAATTTTTGTCTAGGACTTCATGTCCTTTCCTTCTCTGTTCCTTAATTTTTTTTTGGTTGTATCTGTTCATGTGTATATATATATGTGTGTATGTGTGTGTGTCTGTTTGTGTATGGATTATTTGTGGTTACTCTCCAAGTGTATGGATTTTGTTAACTTCTGTTTTTTAATCATTCTTTTGGGTATTTTTTTAGAAGTTAAAATAAATTCATTAGATTATATTAGTATCATGGTTTGGTTATTTTGGCTCCATCAAAGACATTAGGAGTTAAGTCTGTAGTTGAAGTCTTATATTACAATGTGCTGTGAATGTGAATCTGAGAAGGTGAACCCTCAGAGCTGGCTGTTTTGACTTGATAATATCATGTAGAATCATTTTGGCATGCAGGCCAATAGAATTTTGGTAAGAATCTAGAATTTTATTTTATTTTATTTTTTTGTGAATTGGTCATTGATCCACCAATATAAAAATTATGGACAAGGTCCACCAAGAGAATGTTCAAGTGCTGAAGCATTATGCAAGAAGTGAATGATTCAGTTTTCCTTGTAGTTGTTAAGATAGGCCTACTTGACTTCATAGGCCGCTCAACAATTTTTTGGGCCTTATGAAAAAAATAAAATAAAATAAGGCCCTTTTTTAAACATTTTTATGTTGTAAAATTTTGGGGAAATTATTGGGAACTCCCATTTTGGAGAGTTGTAGTCTACCAAGTCCCATTTTAAAATTAATAGACGTCCAAGTCCTATTTTTTTGGTAATGTGATCCGAAGGATCCCATTATGTAAGTATGGAATGGTTTTTCTGACTAATATACCCTTTTTTTTGTCGTTGAAACGTGTGGGTCATAAATAGCATGGACACCCCTCACTACAAGAAAAGGGGGCAAAAAAGACGGAAGCATTAGCGACGGCGCTTGTCCCGTCGCAAAAAATGATTTTTTGCGACGGCAGCTTATAACCGTCGCAAATGGAGGCTTTAGTGATGGCATCGTCCCCGTCGGTAATAAAAATGCGCGGGTAGGGAGTAAATGCATCAGTATTAGCGACGGCTGTGTTTTACCGTCGCCAAAAAAATGTTTTGAGACAAATAGTTTACATATTGCGACGGCAAATGTCCGTCGCAAAAAAGTCTAATTTAAACGGCGTCGTTTTATGAACAAAATAGTCGCCATTTGCGACGGTGTGAAACCTACCGTCGCAAAAAATGAAAATTTTTTTGGCCCGCTCTTGCCTATTCATCTTGCCGCTCGAGTTCACCAAATCCCTAAATCCCTACGAAGCCGAACAAATTTTTTTCCCCCAAATCCCTACGAAGCCGAACGGCGAACGGCGGTGCGGTGGTGCTGCGGCGAGGACGACAGGTACCGGCGGCGAGGACGACAAGTCTTCTCTCTGCGTATGCTCTCTCTCTCTCTCTCTCTCTCTCTCTGTATATATACATACAGATCTGTATATTGATATATCTGTATCAATCTGTAACATCTATATATATATATAAATATGTAAATTATATATAAATATATATATACATTATAATTCTAATTACATTGATATATATATACATTATAATCTGTAACATCCAATCATTTTATTTTTTTGAAAATAAATAATAACACTTAATTTGTATATTTAAATAAATAATAATAACATTTATGGAAACACTCATTATTTCCAATCATTTTATTTTTTTGAAACATTTTGGGTTTGATGTTGTTGAGGTTGTATTTTTGGACCATTATGTGCCTAAACTGTGGAATATTTAGACTAATGCTTTCTATGTTTTTAGATATAGAGATATACATGCTCACTCATTTATGTATCTACAAGTGTTATGGATATGAATATGCTCACTTAAAATTGCTGAGTTTGTGATTGTATTAAATTAGTACTTGTATAATTAACTTGGAATCTGGTGTCCCATGTAATAACTTAGGCATGTCACAGTGTTTTGAAGAACTGTGGTATTGTTATTGACACAGACCTGAAATAGTGTATTGTTTGAAAAAGTTACCTGGTGTTGTCTAAGTAATTTTAAACTAATAGTAATTTTAAAATCCAGTTTAGTTCCAAAAATTAAAAAGTTTCAAAAAACTTCATTGGTATACTTCAAATTTCATAATATAATCCAACAAATTTCTCATATTATATACACTAGTTAATCACTAAAGTAATGCAATTCTCAATAATATAAGAAGTGTCCAATAAAAAATAATATGAAAAATTAAAAAAAAAAAAAAAAAAAAAACTCAAAGTTTAAGTCTTATAATAAAATAAATCATGAGTTTAATTTTGCTGATACTGTTATTGATGTACCTATCATTTGTTCTGTTTTTCTTGCAGACAACTGTATCGAAAAGTAGTCTTTTTGATCATTTGATAAACTTTTGGGAATTTAGTCCGGGACTTGATCCAGGAACTTGAAGCCTTTATTTTTTGGTGGATTTTAAGTTCCAGTCACCACTCTATCGACAGGTAATGGTTCTGTGCTTAATTTGGTTGTACTGTACATCTATCTAGTCTGTGAACTTCATAAACATAGATAATGCAGTTCTGCTATCATTTCATTATATGTAGTTTTTGCATTTTCTTTCAAGGAGAGCATATCTTACAATGTTCCCAACATGTAGCGTGCGAGGCATTTAAGTATTTACGTTACCTGGTTGATCTTTGCTGGTGTGTTTGTGGAAGTAATTTGTAGTATGGAAAGTAATTGGGCCTCCATATATATAGATAGAAAAGAAACTTGGACTGGGCTTTCTTATTCTACTTTGTTACATAAGATTATGTATGTGATGTTCAAAATTATAATATACAGAATAATGATCTATCTTTATTAAATAATTTTTGAGACAATATACTTGATTAGTGTGTTTTTCTATAACTCATCTATCAAGTTTATAAATAATGCCGCATAGTATTATGGAATACTAATAATTTGGAGA
Source organism: Camellia japonica (assembly GCA_030407325.1). NCBI lineage: Eukaryota > Viridiplantae > Streptophyta > Magnoliopsida > Ericales > Theaceae > Camellia > Camellia japonica. The sequence continues at coordinate 71,085,840 of JAPPVO010000029.1, forward strand.
ATTCTACCATACACATCCATTTATCATATGCATCATTAGTTATGTCATTTTTTTTTTCTTTAGTTATGATGAATTATCTTCGTTAATTATGATATTATTTTAGTTAAGACTTATAAGATCTTTGGTTGTGCCTCATGTGGTGTTTGGTTATGATTTATTTATTTTTTAAGTTATGACTCAGAAAGTATGAAATTATATCATTTTTTTCTTCAATTAATTGATCTCACGTGTTGTTGTATAAGTATTTCATTTTTTATGTTCTCCTATTAAATCGGTAAATAACTAACTAGGATAAGACTACCTACCTATTTGAGAGAAATTGGATGGATAGGTATCATGGTACATGAATACGTAGGTATTATATTTAGAGTTACTTTGATGAGATATTTTTGTGGATGTGTACAGATGATGGATAAGAGTTGGATCGATTTGCCAAATAGGATGTCGGGCGAATACATTAATGGGATTGATGAATTCCTTGTGTTTGCCTACACCAATAGGGTTGAAGGTTCGATGATCAGTTGTCCGTGTAGGAAGTGTGAGAATCGATACTATTTTGTACGAGAGGGTGTACGGGAGCATCTGATTTTGAATGGTTTTTTTAAAAAATACAAACATTGGATTAATCATGGGGAATCTTACGTATCTCTGCATGGTAATCGAGAGAATGAAACATTAGCTAATTCAGATATTGGGGATGATATGATTGGAATGATACAAGGGGCTATGGGAAATCCACATGCCGGTACAAGTGTTGAGGGTGATGAACCACAGGGGCCTGATCCCCATGCATTTGAACCCCAGCTCGGTCCAAATGCAGAGACTGCAAAGTATTTCAAACTTCTTCAAGATGCACAAAGTGAATTGTATCCGGGTTGTCAGAAGTTCACATCTTTGTCATTCATTGTTCGACTTCTACATTTGAAGGTGCTTAATCAGTGGACAGACAAGTCTGTTGACATGTTGCTTGAGTTATTGAATGAGGCGTTCCCGTTGGGTGTGAAACTCCCGGACTCATATTATAAAGCTCAAAAGGTCACAACAGATTTGGGCTTCACGTATGAGACGTGGGATGCATGTCCCAACAGTTGCATGTTGTTTCGAAACGAGGACGCCAATCTTGATAAATGTGTCATATGCAACAGTTCTAGATGGAAATCAAATGGTGATGGTGGTTCAAATGGTCCTAACAAAGGTGGCAAACAAATAGCTACAAAACAGATGAGGTATTTTCCTTTAAAGCCAAGGTTGCAGAGGTTGTTTATGTCATCCAAGACGGCCAAGTTAATGAGATGGCATGCAGAGGAACGAACTGATGATGGTGTCTTCAGGCATCCTGCTGACTCCCTTGCATGGAAAGATTTTGACCATCGGAATATTGACTTTAGTAATGATTGCCGAAGTGTAAGGCTTGGCTTAGCATCTGATGGTTTTAACCCATTCAGGACGATGAACATAGTTCATAGCACTTGGCCTGTTGTGCTCATTCCATACAACTTGCCGCCATGGATGTGCATGAAGCAACCATTTCTAATTTTATCCGTGCTTATTGACGGCCCGAAAGGACCTGGTGACAAGATTGATGTGTATATGCAACCGTTGATTGAGGAGTTGAAAGAACTATGGAATGAGGGTGTGTCAACATTTGATGCATCAACAAATCAAATGTTTCAAATGCATGCAGCTTTACTGTGGACAATTAGTGATTTTCCTGCATACGCAAACTTGTCAGGATGGAGCACTAAAGGCGAATATGCATGTCCTTGTTGCAATAAGGAAACTACATCGTGTTGGTTGAAGCATAGTAGGAAACAATCATACTTGGGTCATCGCAGATTTTTACCTACTGGCCATAAATTCGGAAGGATAAAGTATCATTTGATGGTAGTCGGGAAGTCAGACTCAAACCAAAATTGTTGTCTGGAACTGAGATGTTGCTACAATTAGAATCTGAGGGTATTTTAACCCAATACAAGAGGGATGACCTTAAGGAGAGGCATAGGAGACAGGTAGAGAAGGAGAAAGCTGGACATCGCACCCACAGTTGGAAGAAAAAGAGTATCTTTTATGAATTGCCATATTGGGAGCACAATCTAATAAGACACAACCTCGATGTGATGCATATAGAGAAGAATGTTTGTGACAATGTGTTGTGGACAATATTAGGGGTTGCAGGAAAATCGAAGGATGGTGTTAATGCTCGGCGTGATTTACAAGATATGAATATTAGAAAACCCCTACATTTGCAGTTAAGAGGGTCGAATAAAGCCTATTTACCACCAGCACAATTCACGATGACCAAGGATGAGAAAGATTTGTTCTTGAAAGTGTTGAAGGAAGTAAGAGTTCCCGACGGGTATTCATCCAATATATCACGTCGTGTGCGCTCACATGATAGAAGTATTGGGGGTCTTAAGAGCCACGATAGTCATATTCTGATGCAACAACTTATTCCATTGGCTATTCGAAGATCGTTACCGAAGAATGTAATTGAACCCTTGATTGAATTGAGCAATTTCTTTAGACAATTGTGTTCAAAAGTGAATCGTGCGACGGATTTGCAATATATTCAAGATCGTATCGCTATAACACTTTGTCATCTAGAGAAAATATTTCCTCCGAGTTTTTTTGATATAATGGAGCACTTGCCTATACATCTAGCTGATGAAGCCTTATTGGGTGGAGCGATTCAGTTTCGATGGATGTATCCAATTGAGAGGTATCTTCTTACTTTGAAGCAATACGTGCGTAATAGAGCTCATCCTGAAGGATCAATTGCTAAAGGATATCTTATGGAAGAATGCATGAATTTTTGTGCACAATATCTCAATGATGTGGAAACCAAATCTAGTCGACCCGTGAGGAACTATAGTGGTGATGATAATTTGGGTCATGCTATTGGTGAAAACACAAGCTTTTATCTTGATAATACTTCTTGGGTACAAGCTCATCGGTACATCTTATTCAATACAAGCGCGGTTCAACCATTCATAAAGTAGGTTAAGTCACTCACTCAATATTTTATTATGTTTTATTGAATTTTCAACTAAATTTTTTGTATTGCTAAAATTTCAATCTACACAGCAAACACCTTGAAGTACTTAAGCTCAAAATGCCTCGTGTCGACGATCATCAACTTCGGCGTGAACATTTTGAAACTTTTCACATTTGGTTCAAGGAACATGTATGTATTTAACTCTATAGATTCTAGTTACTTAAGTCGATCTACATTTTAAATTTTACATTTTCGTGTTAAATAGGTCCAAACTTTGCGAAGGACTACTGATGTCATATTTTCTGAAGAGATTATTCTATTGGCAAATGGTCCTCATAACCTGGCAAGGAGGTTCAACGGGTATATACTGAATGGGTTTCGGTATCGAGTAAAGGCCATGGATGATCGTCGAGCCACACAAAATTGTGGTGTAGCTTTGAAGGCAGATACCATAAGTTATGCTAGTCGAAAAGACAAGAATCCTCGTCTGGGGTCTGTGTACTATTATGGACAATTGACAGATATTGTTGAGATTCGATATTCCAATGAGAAGAAACATGTGTTGTTTAAGTGTGATTGGATTGACAACATTCACGGAAAGAAAGAAGATGTCTTCAATTTCACGTTGGTGAACTTCAATCATTTGTTGTACCGAGATGATCGAATTACCAATGAACCTTTCATCTTGGCGTCCCAAGCAGAGCAAGTTTGGTATGTTGCAGACCCGTTACAACCAGACTGGCAAGTCGTGGTGAAGATGTCTCAAAGAGGTTTATTTGATATGAGTTCGACTGATCCACAAATCGAGCCATACATGAGCCAACAATTGGAAGAAAATATAATGCTTCGTGATGAAGAAGTTGGTTGGGTGAGGGAAGCCGCAGAAGGGGAAACAGTTGATGTTCAAATAGGCTGATATTTAATCAACATTAGTAATTCAATTAAGGCCAAGGTTGTAGTTAATCATCAATTTCTTAATTTACTTTGTCTTTGTAATTGTATTAGTTCAATTAATGTCATATTATAGTTGATGACAAACCATTGTCTATGTTTCTAATGTCAATTAATGTTATATTGCTTGCAGATTATTATGGGAAGGAAGAGGAAGCCTGATCATCCCCGGCGCATGATGTCTGATGTGCTACATAACAGGACATCAGTAGCACCACCATCAGAGGAGGCATCACATCGGCCAGCATCGGAGGGGCCATTAGTGCCACCACCATCTGAGGGGCCATTAGTACCACCGTATCGACCACCATCAGTGGCACCACAGCAGCTACCATGTACTCAGCCTCCACGCCTACCATCGGTGCGTCCACCATCAGTGGCACCACTGCAGCTATCATCATCAGCTTATGAGCCATCCGCAGGTATATAAATTTGCTTTGATTTGTATGAAAATTATTTACACATACATTTATTTATGCTCATTATATATAACTTGTTTATTCTCATTGTATTTTGCAGACCCTTCGACTTCTTCACAGCCCACCTCAGGTTTATTTGATATGATTTGTATTCACATTATTTAAATTTGCATTTGTTTATTACCATTGCATATTGTTTATTATTATTGTATATCGCAGGTCATGTTAGTTCTTCATCAACCTCGACTAGGCGTGGTAGAGGATGTGCCAAGGGCATTAAAGAGTGGGGTACTGGTAAAAAGCTGGACATACAATTTGATGGAAATTACTGCCCAATAGGGGATAACGTGGCCAAGTTAACTACTCAACTTGGCATTATTGTGCGGAATGGTAACATTGTTCCTCTTACTTTTCTTGACTGGAACAATGTGCCTGATGATATTGTTGATGCTATCTGGAAGGATGTGAAGGTAAAAGTATATTTTTGTCCACAAATTCGAATTCCAAATTTGTGTTATACTTAGCCTTAAACTTTGAAATTGTGTTTTATAGGACAATTTGAATATATGTCCAGAGGAGTACAAGCCAATCTGCATGAAAAACTGCAACAGCATATGGAAGGATCACAAGAACAAGATTAAGGCTAAGTATTTCAAGCCTAGAAGTTCTGATCCTAATCTGAAGGATGATGTTCCTATGCACATTGTGCCAAGCCAGTGGGAACAACTTGTGGAGTATTGGCGTACTTCCGATGCTGAGGTATACAAATAAGTTATATTTATGATATGTAAACATAAAAATAATATTTACATACTTACATTTGTTGAACCTGTTATAGAAAATTGCAAGTAGGAACGCTAAAAATCGGCGAGCTCACGGCATAGCTCATATCACAGGGCGTACTACTTTCTCTCAGATACGGCATGAGGTTTACATTTTATTGTTTTATTTTTGTATATAAACAAACATCGTATATTTGCAAATTATTTGGATTCTAATTTTCATATTTCTAAAAAAATGTAGATGACCAGTAAGGGGGAGTCTACTGATAAGATGAATGTTTGGCTTATGACACGTAGAGTAGATGACCCAGAGGTTATCCAGACCTTGGTAGTTTCCAAACACCTTTGATTGTATTTAAAGTTTATTTTTTGTGTGTCAACCATCTTAATTTGGCATATACTTGTATGTCTTATTCAATACAGGATGAGTTTAATCGTCAACTCTCTATGCTACCTGAGGATGGTCGGACTTTGGAGGCTAGGAATGCCATTTTCCATGAGTTGATAGGTCATGACGGACATGGATATTGTCGCACATACGGGAGAATTGTGCCTCGGAGAGCGGTGTATAAAGATGGTGCTGGGCCATCACAGTCAACACCCCAGCCATCGACTATTGATCAGATCACGCAGAAGGTTCGTGCAGAGCTAAGGGATGAGTTGAGGGAGGAGCTGCGAGCAGAGTTCTCTACACATTTACAGCAGATGAGAGCTGAGATGATGGCCCTTGTGTCACAGGGGGCGAGTGTGGATCCCAACAGACAGGTTCCATATAAATTAAATGGTTTGATAGTTCAATTTTCACTCAAGATTATGTATAAAATTCAAATATGATTAACACATTATGCATTGACTAACATAGGTTCCTGATGCATCGAGTGGCCACCGGGCATTTAGGGAATCTGCAGAAGATGAGAATCCATATACACCACCACCAGAAGATCAGGTATAAAACGTATCTTTGTATTCTAAGCTAAAATGTATCTTTGCATTCTTTACATTCTAAGTTAAGAGACTTGTGGGAGAAGACGGGACTAGTTAGAGCCAGATTTAGCACGAAACTTGGCACACACGACCGCCTAGGCACGAGAGACTTGTGGGAGAAGACGGGGCTCGAATCGGGTTCCCGGTTTGGGAGTTAGAGCCGGATTTCACTTTAGGCAAACTAGTTCCTTAAGGAACTTGAATTCGAGGAGTTAATGTCCCAAATTCACCAAACCGCGTCGGTTGAGCACGAAACTTGGCACACACGACTTCCTAGGCACGAGAGACTTGTGGGAGAAGACGGGGCTCGAATCGGGTTCTCGGTTTGGGAGTTAGAGCCGGATTTCACTTTAGGCAAACTAGTTCCTTAAGGAACTTGAATTCGAGGAGTTAATGCCCCAAATTCACCAATCGGCGTCGGTTGAGCACGAAACTTGGCACACACGACCTCCTAGGCACGAGAGACTTGTGGGAGAAGACGGGGCTCGAATCGGGTTCCCGGTTTGGGAGTTAGAGCCGGATTTCACTTTAGGCAAACTAGTTCCTTAAGGAACTTGAATTCGAGGAGTTAATGTCCCAAATTCACCAAACCGCGTCGGTTTAGGACGAAACTTGGCACACACGACCTCCTAGGCACGAGAGACTTGTGGGAGAAGACGGGGCTCGAATCGGGTTCCCGGTTTGGGAGTTAGAGCCGGATTTCACTTTAGGCAAACTAGTTCCTTAAGAAACTTGAATTCGAGGAGTTAATGCCCCAAATTCACCAATTGGCGTCGGTTGAGCACGAAACTTGGCACACACGACCTCCTAGGCACGAGAGACTTGTGGGAGAAGACAGGGCTCGAATTGGGTTCCCGGTTTGGGAGTTAGAGCCGGATTTCACTTTAGGCAAATTAGTTCCTTAAGAAACTTGAATTCGAGGAGTTAATGCCCCAAATTCACCAATCGGCGTCGGTTGAGCACGAAACTTGGCACACACGACCTCCTAGGCACGAGAGACTTGTAGGAGAAGACGGGGCTCGAATCGGGTTCCCGGTTTGGGAGTTAGAGCCGGATTTCACTTTAGGCAAACTAGTTCCTTAAGGAACTTGAATTCGAGGAGTTAATGTCCCAAATTCACCAAACCGCGTCGGTTGAGCACGAAACTTGGCACACACGACCTCCTAGGCACGAGAGACTTGTGGGAGAAGACGGGGCTCGAATCGGGTTCCCGGTTTGGGAGTTAGAGCCGGATTTCACTTTAGGCAAACTAGTTCCTTAAGAAACTTAAATTCGAGGAGTTAATGTCCCAAATTCACCAAACCGCGTCGGTTGAGCACAAAACTTGGCACACACGACCTCCTAGGCACGAGAGACTTGTGGGAGAAGACGGGGCTCGAATCGGGTTTCCGGTTTGGGAGTTAGAGCCGGATTTCACTTTAGGCAAACTAGTTCCTTAAGGAACTTGAATTCGAGGAGTTAATGTCCCAAATTCACCAAACCGCGTCGGTTTAGGACAAAACTTGGCACACACGACCTCCTAGGCACGAGAGACTTGTGGGAGAAGACGGGGCTCGAATCGGGTTCCCGGTTTGGGAGTTAGAGCCGGATTTCACTTTAGGCAAACTAGTTCCTTAAGAAACTTGAATTCGAGGAGTTAATGTCCCAAATTCACCAAACCGCGTCGGTTTAGGACGAAACTTGGCACACACGACCTCCTAGGCACGAGAGACTTGTGGGAGAAGACGGGGCTCGAATCGGGTTCCCGGTTTCGGAGTTAGAGCCGGATTTCACTTTAGGCAAACTAGTTCCTTAAGAAACTTGAATTCGAGGAGTTAATGCCCCAAATTCACCAATCGGCGTCGGTTTAGCACGAAACTTGGCACACACGACCTCCTAGGCACGAGAGACTTGTGGGAGAAGACGGGGCTCGAATCGGGTTCCCGGTTTGGGAGTTAGAGCCGGATTTCACTTTAGGCAAACTAGTTCCTTAAGAAACTTAAATTCGAGGTGTTAATGCCCCAAATTCACCAATCGGCGTCGGTTTAGCACGAAACTTGGCACACACGACCTCCTAGGCACGAGAGACTTGTGGGAGAAGACGGGGCTCGAATTGGGTTCCCGGTTTGGGAGTTAGAGTCGGATTTCGGTCTGGTCAAAATTCTTTACTAAACTATCTTTCTAATTATATAGTAGTTAATTTTTTTATATTTTTCTGTAATTAAAATATTAACACCATTATATTGTTATTAATTATTTTTATTTTGTTTTTTCCAGATATTTCTTGAGTAGCAGTTTGCTTCGTGTGGAATGTGGACATGTAAAGATTATGACCAACTTCTGTTTTTATAACCCACGAAAGAATCAAGACGAAAACTTTTGGTTTTGATTTTGATTTTGATTTATGTTATTTAAATTTGTGAACAACATTATGTATGTATCATGTGACCAACATTATGTATTTTCATCATTTGCCAACTTTTGTTTATGTATGTATTTATATTATTATGTAATTTTTGGGTTTTTTTGTAGTTATTTTTCATTTGCCAACATTAGTTATTTTATTTATGTATTTATATTATTATATCATTTGCCAACATTACAGGTTATTTTTATATTTTTAATAATTGTAAAACAGGGTTTTTTTTTTTTTTTTTTTTTTGAGACGGCAGCACACCCCGTCGCAAAAAAAAAAAAAAAAAAAAAAAAAAAAAGAAGTGCCAGGCTTTTTGCGACGGCAGTAATACTGTCGCAAAAGGTATGAGATATATTTGAAAACAAGCTTTAGCGACAGTATAATTGCCGTCGCCAATAGTCATTAGCGACGGCTCAGGTTGCCGTCGCCAATAATCAAAAGCGACGACATTTTTTAGCGACGGAATTTTTGCCGTCGTAGAAACCTATTTTAGCGACGGAAAGCTTGTGCCGTCGCAAAAAAACCATTTTTTCATCCATTATTGGCGACAGAAAGTTGCCGTCGCAAAAGAGAAAATTTCCCGTCGCAAAAACAATGGCGACGGCACTTGCCGTTGCTAAATCTCTTTTGCAACCCCCTTTGTCGCGACCCCCACTTGCCGTCGCAAAAAGTAAAATTACCGTCGCAAATAGCTTTTGAGACGGCGTGCGGGAGTATTTGCGACGGCGTTTTGCCGTCGCAAAAAACTAATTTTTTTGTAGTGCCTACATACGCTACTAAATCCCAAAAAAGCTATAGTAAGCTTTTTCCAAACGTTACATACACCCACATCATAAAAAAGCTATAGTAAGCTTTTCCCAAACGTTACATACACCCACATCATAAATGTGTTTTCCCCAAACGTTACATACACCCACATCATAAAAAAACTATAGTAAGCTTTTCCCAACGTTACATACACCCACATCATAAATGTGGGCTTTAGTTTCCCAAACGTTACATACACCCACATCGTAAAAAAGCTATAGTAAGCTTTTCCCAAACGTTACCTACACCTACATCATAAAAAAGCTATAGTAAGCTTTTCCCAAACGTTACATACTCCCACATCATAAATGTGGGCTTTAGTTTCCCAAACGTTACATACACCCACATTATAAAAAAGTTATAGTAAGCTTTTCCCAAACGTTACATACACCCACATCATAAATGTGCTTTTCCCAAACGTTACATACACCCACATCATAAAAAAGCTATAGTAAGCTTTTCCCAACGTTACATACACCCACATCATTCAAACATAATATCACCAAACCCAAAACAGTAAGTTCATGGGCAAAACTGTCCACCCCCAAATAATGGGACATTTGGGTGTACAAAATTAAATATGGGACTGATTAGATTACAATCCCACCTTTTAGGATTTATGGGTCAATTCCCCTAAAATTTTTATTGAAAAATATTTTTTTTCTTGTTTTTTAGATGAAAAATTACTAATTCAAATTTTGGGTTCAAGTTTTTAACATATCCCCTTTTCAATTCGTAGTATGATCCATTTTATCTTTTTAGTCGATCTTAGATTGAGTTTTAACAATTTTAATTTTAAAAAACTTCTTTATGCAAATGCTATATTGTCAATCTAGAAAATGCATACATCTAAGAAATGATTTAATTTTTTTAATAATATATCAGTTAAGATCTTTTTAGTACATTCATAGTTATAACTATTAAGTCAACTACTAATATTGATCTATACATACAAACATAGCAAGCGCTAATTGTAAGCCCTATTACCATTGGGCACGAGGCCTACATAAGGTTTGTGAGTGCATTGATATATTGTGGGGCACGTATTTTTTGAGTTAGGCCACATGGCATGATCTCGAACTGGTATGTCACTTGGCAAGGAATGATTGGTTGAGGTGTGGCCATGGTCCACATCGTAGCTAAGATATTTGGATTAAGTTAGGGGTGTAAATTTGGCCCAGTCCGGCCTAACTCGGCCCATGTCGGGCCTCGCGGGTTCCTGCCAAAATTCGAGCCGGGCCTGCCCAAGGGTCAGAAAATTAGGCCTAGGCCTAGGAGGTATTCGGGTCTCGGGCCAGGCCGGTAGACTTAGGCTTGGGCTTAGGTTTAGGCGGGCCTGAACATTTTTTAAAAATTTTTTCTACCAAAATTTTATTATTTTCCACTAAAAAAAATATTGGGCCTCGGGCGGGACAGGCCTTAAGTGGGCCTTAAGCGGGCTGATAGGCTAGGCCAGGCTTCAAAATGATGGCCTAGGCCCAGGGTCTCGGGCTGGGCTCAGGCTCAAACGAGTTTAAATGGACCGGGCCCACCCTAGACCACAAGCCATTTTTACACTCCTAGACTAGGCAAATAAGTCCTAGTGAACTATGACTCCTAGGTCGGTGACTCCTAGGTCGGTTAGAAATCTCTTCAGAGAGGTTTATCTCAATAGTGTAATCCTAAATGATAATGAGTCTTAGGCCTGGTTTGGCACGTATAAAAAAAGTTAAAAAGTTAAAAAATCACCAAAAAAATAAAAAAGTTCATACTATTCACCAATACTTTTGGCGGGAAATTTGTCGGTTTGAAAAAAATAAAATAAAATAATACAAGTCAATCAAAATGTGCAGCCACAGTTTGGCAGCACAATTTCCCATGAAAAGAGGGAGAAAGTGTTACTGACAGTGTTGCTGATTGTGTCAGTAAGCGCATTTTGGTAATTTAAATATTTGTTATAATATTTTATTACATATGTTTTTTCAAAAAGATAAAAAGTTTTCTCAAACCACCATATTTTTTTTTTCTCTATTTTTTAGTTCAAAAAGTAAAAAAATACACTTATTTAGAACACTCCAAACCCCTTAGAATCCTGCATGAAAGAGATTTATAGGTAAAGATACTTTACATGAAAAGATCAACCCCCATGGGTAAAGGTACTTGAAATTTTATGCACTACGTTCATTGTCCTTTGTTGGTATCATAAGTGACTTTATCATCAGAGTACCTCCCAGTTGACACCCAACCAGGATGGTGCTAACCTTAGTTTTGCAGGTGAGAATCTAGGCGAGTTTATCCAGAAGATCATATTTGTTCCTAGAATTTTAGGAAGGAGAAGACCTTATTGATTATGTGTGGTCAGGTAAGATTTTAACACACACAATTTGGCGCAATTTGTAGGAATGAAGAAAATATGAATTCAAATGATTCACGCAAGGAAGATGTAATGCCTCAAAAATATTTCAACATGAACTACCATACTAATAGACATTGACTAATCTATGACAATAATCTTTCCATCATCTCATATATAATAAATGGATTGAATGCAAAAGTTCCACTTGCGATATACATTCAACTAATTAAAAGAACACATGAACCTATAGCATATGAAATATCTAAATCTCAAAACAATAAAATACCCTTATGGGCTTACATCTTCCAAGGCAATAGCCTGGTTACACAAAATGGTCTCTTGGACCCAAACACATTAGCCCTTGGCTCACAGAAAGATCACAACAAAAGAAGAGCTATGTACTCTTTATAATTATCTACGCCCTCAACTTGGCGGGATCATCTCGTCTTTACCTGCACCAAAGTCCCATAGGGGTGAGCATAAAGCCCAGTAGAGAATTCTAACACAGTATATACAGTTATGCAATTCTCAATAAAGATGCAAATGCCAATGCCATGCCATGCTCTTTTCTTTTTAAAGAAATTTCATTTCATGCTCTTCATAAACCTTCCATTTCAATAGGAATTAGCAATCTCAATTCTTCCAATAAAAGCTTGCCATCACAACATATTTCAAACTTCCAATTTTAATTAATCGGGGTGGTAAATACGACACTGATAATCCCTAGGCTGGTGTCTGCAAGTAGACTCTACGAGTTCTACCAAACCGTCATTTTTACCGGTATTAACCGGAAGGCTCGACACCTATCCGCGCGGTTTTTCTGGTCTTTCACCATGGACACTCAGGCCAACTTATCAAGATTCACTACACCTCCTATCAGGACTTACCACGTATTTACCCCATGACACATTTCCATAGTTCTTATTACAATACATTTCCCTTTCATGAAGTAAATGATTTCAATCTAAATATACCATGCATGATAGTAGATCAAATAAATATGCAATGCAACCATACCTCCATGTCTCCTGGAACATTTCTCAAGTCATTCCAACAACATTACCAAACAATTCCATTCACCATTTCCATGTTCTTCCAACCAATAGTCAAGAGTTTATTAACATTTGACCATGCGCAACCATATAACCACGATTCATGCTTTTTCAACATTTACTTCCATTTAAGTCAATGCAACATGCAAGTGCTAATCTCTACTCTCAAAACCCTTTGTAGTATAAGATGTTTCTCCATCAATAAAAAGGGTTACGTCTATGTATGAAGGCATTCATGCTCATCTAACATTTCATGCACATTAATAATAATATATCAAATGGGAATGCAATGCAACAATTAATATCTCATAACATTTCTTCATTTTCAAATATCTCTACAACAAGGTCCATAAAATTCAATTTCTCATTTCTTCTCTTGCAAAGTTATTTCACAACATAACCATATGCCTTCCATTTATAGCAACAACCACAATTAATTTCCATATTCAAATCATAGCAAGTTCGCCTCTTCAAGAATATATCTATTATGTTCTCAACATAATTCTCCAAGATTTACAATTTTTACAATTTAAGGTACATAACCATTTATCATTTTCCAACAAATCTATGTTCTAGTGTTTAACAATTATATAAAAATAACATCTCGTTTCTCTTACCTCACATAGATAGTCACTTCTTTAAACATTAATGAAATTTACTTTCATTCATCCTCTTGACTTAAAAGAATAAAGAATTCCATAGGTATATTTCTTATTTGCCAAAATCCCTAAATTTTAGGGTTTTTCATCAAGACAAAACACTTCTCATTCCTTGGTAAATCCCAACAAAATCATATTTCTTAGGTTTTATGAGTGAACCATCAACATGGAGTAACAAGAATTGAGTTTTGAAGACTAACATTTAAAATTTCTCTACACTTGAACCCATTCTTAAAATCAACACAAAACTTGGAGAAAAACTCTTAAACCACCATCAATGTAGCAAAACATGTATATATAACTCAAGAAATCCCTACCTCAAGGGAAAAGAGGAGACAAGGCTCGAAAATCAACCTCGCCGGAATACGATCTCCACCAGTCAAGACGAAGCCCTCGACACGCTCGTCATTTTGATATAAAGAACTAGTATCCAAAACTCAATGGATTTCAAGGAATCAAAGGAAAGGTAAAACTTTGAGGGTTTGGGTAGAGAGAGATGAGAGAAAATGAAAGAAATATTATAGAGAGAGAGAGAGTGATAGATCAGCAAATGAGAGGAAAGGGGCCAAAAGTACAAGGATGTAGCTGAAAAGCTCGAAAAACGGAGCAGAAAAAGTACCTAGCCGCACGTGCGGGCCCATTCCTGCACGTGTGGAGCAGCCTCCCGCACGTGCGGCTCCCACCCCCGCACGTGCGGCTTCTCCTGCACCTCAGCTCACGCATCTGCTTTTTAAGCAGTGTGCTCCAGCACAGAACCCAGCTTCCTACACATGCAGCCCCTCTCCCACACGTGCGGCCCAAGGCCCCGCACGTGTAGCCCTGGCTTCCAGCCCGGAAAAATCTCAGGCTTCACTCTTGACACCTCAGAGCCGACCCCGCACCCTCCGAAACGAGTGAAAACTCAAAACCGAGACAACCACAACAGAGAAAGTTTTAAGAAAGAATTTTCAAATAAAACTTACCCGGTATCTTAACGACAGTAATTTCTAACGTAATTCAAAGAGAGTAAGGAAAACCACGCACCGGTCATTACAGAAGAAATGACTGGTGACGATGCCAACAGTGACACAGAGCCCATTCAAGTGAATGGAAAATCGAAACAACCTAGAAAGGTTAATTCCTCCAGAAAAGATGACCTCCTAGGAGGAGCGATGGACCAACTAGGGGTGAAGACTACCCCCAAGGAAATACCAATGTAGAGGAAGACATTTATGTCTGGAATGATAGACTAGCTTGTAGGGATGAGCAAATCAAGAGCCAGGACGTTAGAATCTCTAAACTGGAAGCCATGGTGGACCTCTTCTTACAAAAAGAGGTTGATCGAAAGAAGACTCGAGCCTAGGAAGTCCATAACTAGGTTCAAAGTTGATTATGCAAATCCCAACCCTTCACAACAAAAGAGCAATAAAGAGACATTGAGGCACACTTCAAAAAAGGAACTTCGGCGAGAAAACGATAGATCCAAGTGCCAAGAAGGATCTATAATAAATAATTAAAAATTTATGATTAATTTTGGTTTAATTAAATTAATATTAGACATTATAAATTATGTATTGAGAGAGAAGAGAGAAAAAATAACAAAAAAATATATAGAGTTTAAGGGTATTAAATTCATTTCATATCAATAGTGAACGGTGTTTAGGGTTGTACTTTAATCCAAAATTACATGGGGTGACTATATTTAAATCATAAGAGGGTAAAATGCTCTGACCTTACATTACAAGAGGGTAAAATGAATTTTGCCCAAAATTTCACTAAAAACTATAAGAGAGTAAATATGATTGGTTGTTAAAAAAACAGTCATTCCATGAACATCCAATAATAAATGGACACATGTATTTTAATAAGAATTTAGAAAATGTTACATATAATTCTATTTGTTACCTTATTTTCTTACCTTAAGACACAAGTCAGTGGATTTTACATGCATTTTTGAATTTGAAACTCATTGTTTTGTGTCTAGGAGTGAGAAAAGAAAGTGAAAAAAAGGAAGAAGAATATGATAGCATTCTTTTTAGTAATTTTAATGAACGTAGTAATATTGGTTTAAAGTTTGTAGTATTTTGTAGGGTAACTTACAACAAACCCACTTAAACTATGACTAATTAGCACTTTACATTTTGTTAACCACATTAAAGTATTATATTGTCACATATAAAACCTTGTTAGAAATTTGTTAGGAAGTTTACAAAATTAGGTCATGTGGGAAGCACACATAACACACTTATTGAATTTTTAAGATAATAATATTTTAATTTGGTGATTTTGTTTGCATTTAGCGAATAAGATAAGGAATACGAAATACAAAATAAGATCACTAAATAAATGCATTATTACTCTAAAAAATCAATACGTGTACACATGACTTTTGATTTCGTTTAATTCCCTAGCAGAATCCTAACATAAATTATTATGTGTAACAAGATAATATTTTAAAGTGGTTAACCATTGAGTTTTAAAATTCAATGAACAAAGTGTAAATGAGTCATAGTTAATAGGGTTTATTGTAATTTATCTAATATTTTTTTAAGGGCAAATTACAAATACACTTCCTGAGTTTTGTTTAAAATACGAATTACCTCTTGTGATTTTAGAAATTACATTCTGTCCTTTGAAATTTATAATTTCATAATAAATATCTCATTTTATTAATAAATCATCAAGTCAATTAACAGTTTTTAATGATGTCAAAAATTTACTTCAATTAATAATTCAAGTAATTTTATTATTGTATAGGAGAGCAATTAGGAATTTCATTTTTTCAGTCAATAATTAAATAAAATTTTTTGTAAGAAGATATTTGTAATTTTTTAAACCATAGAATCCGTATTTTAAACAAATTTTAGAGGTGTACTAGTAATTTACACAAAATTTTTTTTTTATTTAAAAAAAAGAAGAAGATATGTAGCATTTTTGGAAGAGTTGGGCTTCTGTCATGTTGGAGATTCAACTTGAAGAACATTTGGGCTTAGTAGGCCCATTGTAAGCCCAATCTCGTTGATCCAAACCATTCACTTTTTAGGATTCATTGAGAAGAATATTCATGTAAAAAATTAAGATAATTGGATTTCGGTAGTTATATGTTTAATCACATTTGTCTTTAAAAAATTGGCGGTTATTCTTGAAATTATATTTGTTATTCATTTTTTTAAAGATATATATGTGATTTGTTGGAAATTGGGTTGGATTTGACCTGACCCATCATTGAGCATCTACATGGGTTGCTGATTACTAACATGATTTATAAATAAGCTAATTAAGAGATTATCTTTTGGGAGGTGTTTGAGTTGTTGTAGAAGACTACAACTCCACCTCTATCAATAGAGGATCTTTATATATATGATATAGAGAAAATAATATACATATTTTTATTGGTGTGGGAGTGTGATATCCCCATCACGTAATATACTTATATCTGTTTAATTTTGAACGCTAAGTATGTACAAATATGTAATTTGTGAATATCTATTCATAATGTAAATTATCTGTTATGATTTCTGTTTTCAATGATTTCTGTTTTGAATTTGAAATTGAAAGCCTTAATAATTTCAGAAACCAAAATTGATAAGTTCAATTAGGATGGCATAATTTTTAGGACCTTTTGAAAAGTTTGATTAAAATTTGATTTAGTTCAAAAAAAAATTAACTTGTAATTAATTAAACTAAGTCCTAATTAGTAAGGTTAATCTTTAATTAACACCCTAAGCTAATTATGTGTATATATATGTTAAGAGGTGTGAGTTAGCTCATTTTAAGCTCACAAATTCTGCTCTAAGAGAGAGAGAGAGAGAGAGCGAAAAGCTTAAAAACTTGAAGAATTGCTTGGAGGATTGAAGATTTGAGAAGAGACGTGCAAGATTTGCTAGAACAAGCTAATTACAAGACTCTAGGTAAGTGTTTGATTCTCAATTCATGAATTTAAGTCACCAAGTATGTGAATTCAAGAAGATAAAAAAGCTAAACACAAGAACTAAGCTAATGATGGTGAAATTGAAAGCTAGGCATACACGCATGCATGATTTGTTGTCTATGTTTGAATTAAGAGTTGAATCATGCATGCATCCATGATTTAAAGAGTTTTGAAGTTTAATTTCATGTTTTGGAAGTTATGGAAAAGAATCTGAAACAAGTTCATATTGTGGACCGACTTTCTTCGCGCGCCCCCCTTTCGAAAGAAGGCACGAATAGGTCCTTCTGCAATTCGGACTCCTGTCACGGTTCTGAATCTAATCTCACAAAGTGCAATGCGAGACTGATAAACACCAAAGAGTCCAATCGGAAAAATCATTTTGGAAAATCAGATTTTGAATCAAATGATGCCAAAATTGGACTGTTTTGCCAAATTACAGAGTCGCCACCTAAATATTTTGTTTTTGGGAAATTTAGGAAACCCTGACTCGTGCCAAAGGCCACGTGTTCGTCATCACCAAAGTTGCCTCGGCTCGGGAACTTAGGTACGAGAGGGGAAGGTCCTGAAATGAGCACCCCCGCTCGCCCGATCAAAGGATCGGCCTCTACTAAGCATGATATGTTGTTCTATAGACACATATGTTCTTATTCCAGTTATTAATCTAACTTGCTATGTGATACGCACAGCATATAAGTATAGACTAAAATCGCAAGAATTGGAACAAAACAACTCATGTTTGTTTTCGAAAATGGTTTGAAAGTGCCACTCGCAAGTGGGCTAAAGTGCAGATTTGCCACCCTCGAGTGGGCTTAAAACAACATGATTTTGCCACTTCGCAAAGTGGGCTTAAAACTTGCATTTGATGAATTGTTCCAATTCAAGCAATAAAGCCTTCATCCATAGGCATTCGTGCAGTTAATCAAATAAGCAAATAGCCTCATGGCAAGCATGCTATCATGACAACATTCACACTCATGCAAGTATGCTAAAGCGTAAAACTCATAGTGTACTCCGAGCCAAAACAAAAACTAGTTAGAAATATGCATGATCCTAACTATACAAAATACCTAATGCAACACATGCAATAATGCAATTAAATAGGCTCAACTATCTAATCATGGCATATGATTCGATTTGATAACATGCTGTTTAAACACGTATTCAAATAAGTATATTGAAATATGATGCAGTTTGAATAATGCGCTGAGCCTCAGTGCATACAAGACAAATGAATGATGCACGTATGTGAGCATAAGGTATGCTAATCAAAATATGCCCTAATCTAACCATCGAAAGCGGTTAAATAAAAGAGAGAAAGACATGGGGTTAGAGGACATGCACACACACACACACACACACTTATTACAATAATACGCCCTCTCAAAGGAGGGTCCAAATGAATAAGCTGAGTTATTCTAAGCTAAGCTAAGCTAACTAATCTAATTAAACTAATTAGACTAATTATTACAAAACTGATTGAATAACTAGTAAACTACTTACTAATTATTACAACAATCAACTAATTAGCACACTAATTAAATTACAAAACCAACTAAACAGGCATGATATTTAAATTAGGTTGCCTCAGCTCTGCCTTGGGAATTAGAAGATGCATGCGCTCGGTTGCTGCCTTGAAACACCTTCCAGTTTGCTCTTGAGAGGCTCTGTTTGCAGGGTTACCCAAGAACTTTCTGCTTTGCCTTACCAATTCCATGCTGAGGAATTCACCAGTGGCCTACCAGCCATGAGAAGCTGCTGCCGGCCATCTGCCGGCCAAGGATGTGCATTGCTAGCCAAGGATGAAGCAACGTCGACCATTGATGAAGCACTGCCGGCCACTGGTGTGCTGAATAACCATTCTGCAACAGAGCTCAAACCAGAGGAAAAGAGAGGGTCTCCCAAGGGTATGTGTACTGTGCCCCTCCTTATCATCTCAAAACATCAAGGGAGAGGCACTATTGGATCCAAAACCATCAATCAAGCATTCATAATGCATGATGGCCAAAGATCCAACTTGTACTCATTCAATAAATGCAAGACAAACAAGACTCTAGGACCACTACCTTATCAGGGATGATCAAAGGCAATGGAGACAAAGGGATTGGCTCACTTTAATCACTTTGAGAATGAAATGGACCAATCCACCTTGTGTTCAATATAATGTCCCATTGAACACAATGCAATGCAAATACAACATGCTTATCTTGGCATGTTTTACTTGATTCAATTCTTGTTTATACATTTTAAGTTACCAAACCATTTTTTAATTGATTTGTCCAATGTGAAAGTCCTCTAATGAGAGGAAGGTCAATCAAAAGATGAATTAAGACATGAGAGAGACCATGCCTTTGACTAGGAGGAACCCTCAAAAGAGGGTTAAAGCCATTTAAGTACAAGCCTCAATCCCAAGCTTAAACACAACTTTAAGACTAACTATCCCTCAAAACAAATAAAAAATAATGAAGAAATGAGAGAGGTGGCAAAATTTCAGTGCTGAAATGGCATGAAACACAAGACTCTAACATGCAAACAACTCATGTACAACATGTTAAGAGACTTAAACATTAAAACTAGTGAAGAGCTTTACACTAGAACCATGCAATATCAAACTCAAATGGCCAAATCAGCTCTGGACAGACCTCAAACATGCCTAAATAGAGGCTAAAATGTGCTGAGATGGTAGCATGAAAAGCAAGAAAATCATGTTCATGTATTGGCTCATAAACAAGGCATAAGACACAACTCTCAAAAGTGATGAAAGAGTGAAATATGTGAGAGTGTGACAGAGTTATAAGCACTGAAATCACATACTAAATGATGCCAAAACATGCAATCATCACATACACAACATGTTAGAGGCCTTAAAACACTAAGCTAGGAGGGGCCTTTGCACTACAACCATGCATAACAAGCCTCACATGACCAAGGACACTCAAAACAGAGCTAAAGCATGCTAAATTAGTGGCAAAAACATGCTGGAATCAAACAAACACAAGCTAGGATGATAGGCTAAATCATCAAGTATGTTAGGCTAGTAATCATGATTGCACTACAAGTACAAAAAGCAAGCAACAAGTGACACAATCAGCCAAAAACAAAGTTGAAGCATGTCAAAACAAAGCCAAAAGTATACTTGAACTAAGCTACAAAAGGGTAGAAAAGCATGCTCAACTATTAGGCCATCTACACATGCAACCAAGATACGAGGAGAGGAGGCCACCCCCTCTTATTTTGGACCTCAAAACCAAGTTTCTACCATTAAAAAACCTCTAAGTTTCAGTGGTAGAAAGACCAAACAAAGGGTGTTTCAAAAGCTTAGAAAGATGGCCCAAAAGGCTTTACAAGCCAAAGAGCCAAGGGAGGAAACCACCCCTAACCATACAAGGCTTAAACCAACATTTTAAGACCTTAAAAATAGAACTTTTTAGAGGCTAAAACCAGCTTTCAAGTAGCATACAAAAGTGACCAAGCAATGAACTAAAACAAGGTTTTAAAGAGGTAAATTCTTACCCTTGAAGCATAGCAACAAATCAGCAAGACTTTTGAGCTAAAACCACTCCAAGAAGCTCAAACAAGGCCTCCAAGAACCTCAGCTCCAAAGTGAAGGTGTTTGGCTAAGGGTGCTAGTGCAAATGTGAAGAGAAAGCTCACTTTCAAGCACAAAATATAGAGAGGGAGGATTCTAGAGTGAGAGAGAGAGAAATATAGCTCATCCAAATTTTCTAACCCCTTGCATGCATATAGATGAGCTCTATATATAGAAGATACAAAAGTCCCTTGTGAAGATCCAACCATCCACGTGCAAGCAGATGGGCTCATCTATGCAAACAGCTGTCAAAATATCTACAAAAATATCTACTGAAGCATTGGTGGCCGGCCGACCATCAGTGGTGGCTGATAGTGGCTCATTGGTGGCCGGCAGGCTCATCAATGGCCGGCAAACCAAAGTGCATGGCCGGCAGCCCTCAATGATGGTCGGCAGGCCATCAAGAACATCACTATGAAAAGACTAACACATGGTCCAAATATGAGACAGAATGGAAACAGGGTCTGGAAAGATCAAACCTGGAGTATTCCGCTGCGGAAGTCGAGTACTTCGACGAGCAATCAAACTTGTCGCTGGATGTACTTGCAAGAACATCCAAGTCTTGAGGACGGTCAAAAATGAGGTGTCTACAGTTGCCCCTTTTTGACAGAACTCGAAAGTCATGAAATGACGGGAGTGAATGTCAAAGCCCAGAGACGACCCATTTTTGAACAAGGCCGAAGATTTAGACAATCATTCAAGATGACAATATAGATGTGCCCGCAGGCTAGGCAAGATGCAAATGATATGCATGATGCCGAACATAACTTATGGTTATGCAAAGAGGGCTGTAATGAAGCATTTATGCAAAATAAATACAACATTTTAAGCAAACCTACAAGTTGCAGCAATCTCACACATGAGAAAACAAAAGCAAACACGAGAACACGCCACGCGCGAGACTCACAAGTCAAACCACATTTCATTTAGAAAGGATGCAAGAAAATTATGCAATCTTCACTGTGCTTCACGCAGGAAAAGCTAAAAGCGACTATTGGGAATACCCGAAGTCTCAAAGGAAACACCTCTTAGCGTGTCACACGCGAGAGGGGAAAACGAAGTGGTGCAAACACCGAAGGGTGGTATAAATATCTGAGCATGTCCCAATGTTACTAACCAAAGCAAGGTGGCATAAGCGTCGGACACACGTCCAAAATACTTCTTAGCAAAGGGGAAGGCACAAGCATTGGGCACACGACCCAAACGCTTTCAACAAGATGTTAGTGTAAACGTCGAGCATACCCAGGTGTTTCTAACCAACAGAATGTCAGTGTAGACATCGGGCGTACCCGAATGTCTCTAACCAACGAGATGTCAGTGTAAACACCGGGCGTACCCGAGTGTTTCTAACCAACGAGATGTCAGTGTAAACACTGGGCATACCCGAGTGTTTCTAACCAACGAGATGTCAATGTAAACGCCAGGCGTACCCGAGTGTCTCTAACCAACGAGATGTCAGTGTGGACATCGGGCGTACCCGAATGTCTCTAACCAACGAGATGTCAGTGTAGACATCGGGCATACCCGAATGTCTCTCACCAATGAGATGAGGGAGAGGAATGGTTTTATCTGGAATTCCTCTAAATGAACCATACATACAATATCATGTATGCAAAGAAAAAAACTCGATAGGCACAATGCAAATACAATGCATGTTTCATGCGAGACTAATGATTGTAACACGATACTAAAGGCATGCTTAATGCACAACATGCAAGAAACGAAATAGAAACATGTTTTACACAAGATGATCAATGAGGCATATTCAATGCAACATGCATACTCTATGCAAACATGGCAATACATGTTCTACGCAACAATTCAAAACGCATGTTCAATGCAACGTGCATTCTATACGACAACAAGGCATGCTCGATAAAGATGACTTTAAAAGCAACCTCCGATTCACCTCCCGGAAGAGTTGCAATATGTTAAAAAGGATACACCTTGTTTGTGTTGATGGGTGATGACCCTCGCGTACTGCGAACGCGATTCTTGGCTTCCGCGGAGGCATTTTGAATCAAACTTTGAGCAAAACTTGCATTTCTTGGAATCCAAGGACATAAATCAAGGCCAAAATGGAAAAGGGAGCTTGTGGAAGGCTGCCGGCCATCATGGGAGGCTGTCGGCCCCCTGCCGGCCACCAATGAAATAGTGCCGGCCATCGATGTGCCACTGCCGGCCATCGATGACAGATTTGGGCAATTTGGTCTTTTGACCCACGGGTCTTTAAATATAAGTGGAGACACTTCATTTCCTTACAAACCTTTGCATGAAATTCCCTTCCCTTGCTCTCTAGGTGTGCCTTCTCTCTAAATCCACGCGTTCTACGCGTTTTCCAACACTCTAAACAAACTTTATTCGCTAAAACCCTGTAGTTCTCTTCAATTTAAATCGATCAGAATTTGATTTCGACGCTTCTTTCGTCATTTCCACCATTCAAGGCTCATTCCCCTCGAGTTTCTCCCAAGGTTAGCACACTTTCCCGGGTTTTGACTTTCTTTGACTTTTTCTCTCTTCTAGGGTTTGACTTGTTAAAAGTTTCACCATTTTCTTCATTTCTCCTCATTTTTGCTCATTTTGCATCCATTTCAGATGGCATATGATGTCCCACATGATGGGGCCTTCCCCGCGCTTCCTCTTTTAGAGTTTGCAGTGGACTTTGAGGCCGAGCTGGAGGTCGAGCCTCAGCCATTACCACCGAGTGTACGCCTCTTTGATCCGGCGAGGTATCATCCTAAGACCCATATAATACCAGTTACGGGAGGCATCAAGGCCTTCATTGACTTTGCTGAGGATGCACCAGACGACTTTCTATTGAGAGCGCCGGCATCTCATTTGTCGGCCGTTGCCGTGGAGGTATGAACTCTGCTTTTCGCAGTATTACACTTATCTACTGGCATTTCTTGCACTATTTTGATCTGACTACGTAAATTGCCTTGATCTGACTGTGTAAACTGCCATGATCTGACTGTACTATCATACATTACTGCTTCATATTCAATTGTAGTTTCAACTGTGCTTTCAGTACTTGATCAGATTGCATTTCATACATTACCGCAGGATGGATCCCGCTCGTTCAGAGGCTATGGCACGACGACAGTTCGGGACTGGTATGGCGAGCTCCTAGCCAGAGTCCGCGACATTATCGACGAGATAGGCTTTGGTCTGTTCTCCTCTAGCCTGACGCGGATTATAGCGAGCCGCCCTCTCTTAGGGGCTTTGGTGGAGAGGTGGTGGGACACCACCAACTCCTTCCATTTCTCCACCACGGGGGAGAAGACGATGACTCCCTACGACTTCGCCATGAACACCGGCTTAGGCGTAGGAGGTGATCTGATCCCTTTCGATCCTGATATGGGAAAGTGGGAGGCTGCACGGGTAGCACTGCTTGGGGCACACCCATCGACACTTCGGGCAGGCATGGTTCGATATAGCTGGTTCGAGAAGCAGTACAGGAGGACTAAGCCCGAGACATTCGAGGAGGCAGAGCAATATGAGAGGGGCTTCCTCATGTTCCTTTTCGGTACCACCTTGTTTTCGAACAGGTGGAATACCGTGGGCCTATACTTTCTGAGCGCAGTGGTAGTACTCCAGAGAGTTCAGTTCTATGACTGGGACAGAGTCGGCCTCACCACTCTGTATGGATACATGAGCTCGACCTCTCGCATGAGTGGGACCTTACTCGGTGGCTACTGGCGGGCTTGGAAGGTACAAAAGCTTAGTTCCCCCTTTTCACTTTACACTTTCTGCTTAGCATTTCCTACTTTACATTTGTTTAACACATGTACTTTCTGATCTGCATTTTCTGTATCTGCTCATACACTGCATGCTTTCTGCCTTGCATTTTCTATATTTGCTCATACACTATACCAATCACATTTTCCTGCATTTGTGGGTATATGCATACTTTTCTGTTTTTGCTCCAGAGCCCATAGAGGAGACCCCGGCGACAATCCCGTTTTCTCGGGTATATGACGGCCAGCTCCGTCGTAGGACCCGGGAGAACTTCATGTTTTTCCGTCAGTACTTCGACATGGTCACGGCACATGAGGTAACCCAAAACAAAGCCATCCTGCTTTTCAATCAACTTGATACATACATTAGTCAATCGACAATGACTAATCATCTGTTCATTCTCTTATTTTTCAGATCACATGGTAGCCGTGGGATGCGATACCATCGGGGCTCCGAGTCCAGTACGAGATAGCTAGGGTCGTCGCTTGCTATCATATTCTCCTCGAGGGCCTAATTTGCCGTGCTTGGTTTTTGAGCGAGTGTTTCACACGCCAGACTTTAGCACTGCCTGCCCCATTCATATCGATGACACCTCCAATATCGATGAGAGAGACACACAGGCTTTTGTAGACGCGCCCCGAGGGCTTCATGCTACTACAGTTCAGACTCAAATGTCACGGTTCTGAATCTAATCCCGCAAAGTGCAATGCGAGACCGATAAATCACCAAAGAGTCCAAATCCGGCAAATCGTTTTGGAAAACTAATTTTTAAGAAAGAAGTGCCAAACATGGACTGCTTTGCCAGATACAGAGTCGCCACCTAAATATTTATTTTGGGGGAATTCAAGAAACCTCGACTCGTTGCCTAAGGCCACGTGTCCGTCATCACCAAAGTTGCCTCGGCTTGGGAACTTGGGTACGATTGGGGAAGGTCATCTATGAGCACCCCCGCTCGCCCGATCAAAGATCGGCCTGTACTAAACATGATATCTTGTTTTTGAAAACACATATGTTCTTATTCTAGTTATTAGCCTAGAATTACTATGTGATGCGCACAACACACAAGTATAGACTAGATCGCCTAAGTTGGAACAAATCATCTCATATTTGTTTTTTTTAAAATGGTTTGAAGGTGCTACTTGCAAGTAGGCTAAGACGTGGATTTGCCACCCTCGAGTGGGCTTGGAAAACATAATTTGCCATCTCAAGTGGGCTTAAAACACACATTTCGATGAATTGTTCCAATTCGAGTAATCCAACCTTCACCCACAGGCATTTAGGCAGTTGTATCATTTAAGCAAATAGCCTCATGGCAAGCATGCTATCATGGCAACACTTGCATTCATGCAAGATGCTAAAGCATAAACGCTTACCTAGTACTTCGAGCCAAAACAATAACTAGTTAGAAATCAATGCATGATCCTAGCTATGTTTAGATGGCTAATGCAACACATGCAAAATGCAACTAGAAATAGGCTCGGCTATTCTAAGATGGCATATGAGATGCAACTTGATAATCATGTATTTAAGTAGGAATTGAAATACAATGCAGTTAGTACGATGCGCCGAGCCTGGTGCATATAATACAGATGAATGATGCAAACACGCGAGCATAAGGATGCTAATTGAAACATGACCTAAAACTAACCATTGAAAGCAGGTAAGTAAAAGGGAGAAAGACGTGGGGTCGGAAGACATTCACACACTCATGCACACTTATTACAAAATTCGCCCTCTCGACGGAGGGTCCGAATGAATAATACAAATTGACTAATTAACTAACTAACTAGTTAATTAATTATTACACAACACTTAACTAATTAAACAAATTAATTAAGCTATTAAAGCGGTAAAGAGGCCTCGGAAAGAGGGACAAATGCATTCATGCTCGGCTCCGCTCGGAAATCTATCGCCATGCTCATGCTGCCTCTGTTTACACTGCTCTACACCTCTGAAAATTGTGCAAGTCTCAAGAATGCTTCTGAATCGCCTTCTAGGTGCTGTGAGAGGCCATCGGCCAAGTGGAAATGCCATCGGCCATGGGGAACTGGTCATCGACCAATAATGGGGCTCTCGGCCATAAATTTGTAGCCGACCGGCATTGAAAATGGCCAACCGGCCATATCTTCCTGCAGAATGCTGTTTTGCTGCAGCAGAGGACAAACAGAGCATGGCAATACATTTTCAAAGCAATGTGTGCACAACCACCCTTCCTATCATGTCATGAACTCAAGGGAGTGTGGTTCTCGACCCCCAGGCCATCAATCACGCATTTCAATGCATGACGGCCAAAGGAGCCAAGTGTGCAAATCAATATGGAATGAATGCACAAAACACATGAAGGCCTCACACTTTATCATGTTGGATCAAGAGCGTCGGCGACTAAGGATTGAGGCACGTTTCGTCACTTCAAGTACGAACGTTCCTCGCTCCTCCTGTTTGGTTTGACACCCCAAACCAAACACAATGTAATGCAAGCAAGTATGCCAAATACAATGCAACATGGAAATGCAATACTATGCAACCTAAGCATGCCAAATGCAATAGGACTCGAGTGTGCACACAAGGCTAAGGTAACAAGCATGCCAAATGCAATGCAACCTAATCAAGCATGTGACAAAATGCAACCTAAACGTACAAACATGCAATGTAATAGGCATACGACAACAATACCAACAACAAGGATGCGACAACATGCAATGCGATAAACACGCAACGATACACAAAAAGCATGATCCATGGACTTACACTGAAAATGGATAGGCCTCAGCCACACCAAAAACAGTGGCCAAAATGATGAAGTGATAGAATGAAATGCACAATGAGCATGCACATGCAATGGTCCAAGAGTTAAGGCATAAGGCCACAACACCCAAACATGAGCGAGGGGTGACAATCATGATAGTATGGTGACACCATAAGCTCTGAAATTCTGTTAAGAGTGATGCCAAATCAAACACATAACACAAGCAAGGCATGCTAATGGACTTCAAGTTCAAAGCTAGCCAAGGGACTTGAACCATGGCCATATCAACCAAGCCCCAAAGGACCAAGGTGACCCAAAACAGTCCCAAAGCAGGCCAAAACAAGGCTAGAACATGCATGGGATGAGGCCAAAATATGCTAGAAAGGTGAGCACAAAACAAGACGCATACAAGGTCAAAAGGGGCAATTGCACTACACCTATTACAACCAAACATGGCATGACTTAGGCCAATAAAATCAGAGTTATGGCATGTTAGAATAAGCCCAAAAACCCACTTAGATGGCATCCCAAAGGCCTAAGTATGATGGCATGCACAATGACCTAGTCTTAAGGCATGAAACACAAACTATCCAAAGCATGGCATAGGTGATAAATGCAAGTGTGTGACCAAGAAACATGGACTGAAATTACATATTAGATGATGCCAAATCATAAAAATACTTCAAGTAACACATGCTAATGAACTCAAGGCACAAAGCTTACAAGCTAGAATGAACCAAGGCTATGCAAAACAATGTATGCATGACCAAGACAACACCAAACAGAGCTTAAACATGGTGAAACATGACTAAAAGCTCCTTTGAGTTGAGCCAAAATATGCAAGCATGATGATCCAAATGCAAGATACATGTTATGCAAACATGCAAGATTACTCTACAAGTATGTGAAGCATGCAAGATGCTATCAAACCAACATGGAATAGAGTTAAGGCATGTCCTAAAAGCCACTAAAAAGTGCTGAAATAGAACCAAGACATGCTAAGTAAACATGCTACTCTTATAAGCCAACAACACAAGCATATGAGACATAAGGAGAGAGGGGGGTCCCTCTCCTATACAAGACTCCAAAACCACTTCTCCACCACTGAAAATCCTCTGGATTTCAGTGGTGGGAAGGTCAAAATAAGATGATCCCAAAGCTCAAAAGTAAAGGCACAAAACAAGGCCAAACAAGGCCTAAGAGGGGGTAGACAACCCCCAACCAAAAAGTGACCTTAAGCAACCATAACAAGCATACAAAATCAGAACTTTTTGTAGCTTAGAGTCAAGCTTGAAACAATAGAGAAGTATATGTAAAAGCTTAAGCAAGAATGGGGTATCTAAAGTTTAGAATCTCACCTTTGAAGAACAACTTCAAGAACACAAGACCAGCAACTCTCTCTGGTCAAAACCAGCTCAAGAACCTTAAAACCAACCTCCTAGTACCTCAGCACACAAGGATGGTGTAACTCTAGGTGTCTTAGTGCAAAAGTATGAACAAAAACACACTTTAGAACACAAATGCACACACAAATGTAGAGAGAGGGAGATATAGAGATAGATAGATATATATCACTTCTCCTCAGATTTTTTCTAACCCTGAGAAGGGAGGAGGAGCTCCCTTCTTATAGGAATCCAATTCCAAGGCTTCTTAGAGAAGCTAACACAAGGTGCAAATCCCTCCATACACGTGTATGGAGGGAAGGAATTGTGCATGCCAGCTGTGACAGCTGGCATAAAATATCTGCCAAAAATAGATGAAAAGGGGTTGGCCAAAAAAAATGGCCGATTGACCAACAAAGCTGGCCGGTCGACCAAAAACAGTGCCGATCGGCCAACACCCTTGGCCGATGGCAAGAAAAAGGGGCCGATGGCTTCATGCCTTGGCCGATGGGTTGAGGAAATGGCCAACAAGCCACCCTATTCCCTTAAAAGCAAAAACACAAGTGCTTGGTAAACAACCAAGCACAAAACAGTCAAGTTGAGAGATCTTGAGGCAAGGCGCGCGGTCGAGACCTCCGGGAACTCAAAACGAACACGAGCATAGATGATCATCGAGTGTTCAAACGATGATGTCTCATTCTCGAGGACGGTCAAAAATGGGGTGTCTACAGCTTTCTGCTAAGGAGGTGATCCAGTTTATGGTAGGGCTGGAGACGGATTACTTCCGTATGGAGGGCGACTACGCGACCTTCATTCAGACTCATCTGATGCCGCCTCTGATCGGTTTCCGTGGAGGTGAGGAAGCGAGAACTCCAGCTGCGAGAAAGAGAGGTAGAGGAGCCAGAGCAGCTAGGACTCATGGCAAGAGAGATCCCGGAGTGAGTCAGGGGCCGGGATGGCCAAAGCTGCCTACTTCACTGACTTATCGGAGACATTCTGGGGAGACTTGCCAGATCCCCATTGAGCCTACACCAGCTGGTCATGCACTTGTTGGGGTTCAAGGCCCGACTCCGGTATGTACCAAACTCTACATTTTGCATATTTACTTCATTTGAATTATGCTTTATAGAATACTGATCCCTTCTATGCACTTGCAGGCACCCATAGAGTACACAGGGGAAGCCCTTGAGCTAGTGACTTCCTTGATAGAGATGGTA
Source organism: Camellia japonica (assembly GCA_030407325.1). Lineage (NCBI taxonomy): Eukaryota > Viridiplantae > Streptophyta > Magnoliopsida > Ericales > Theaceae > Camellia > Camellia japonica. The sequence continues at coordinate 71,115,798 of JAPPVO010000029.1, forward strand.
CAAACGAGCCTGGATTTGCTCAGCCTCTACAGGATCCCGGTAATTTTCTTCAATTTACACTTCATGCCACGAAGTTTTTCTGCTAACACATTAGCACTTCAACTGTTCCACACTACACTAATCTGATACATTGCACAAAAACACTGCATTGATACATTGTTCCTATATACTGCCCACGGCATACATATACTGTAATCATTCACTGCTCATAGCACATGCACTATAATCATTCACTCCTTACGGCATACATAATCTTCACCACAACTAATACATCTTGACAAACTGCCTTTTTCAGATTCCTTTCGAGATTCCAGCCTCATTGGATGCCCCAACAGGAACAGCGGCAAGACCTTTAGCACCTCCCCCAGCAGTAGAGAGGAGAGGGAGACAGGCTCAGACACGCGGCTGAGGTAGAGCTAGAGGCATCCGCAGCGAGAATGGCACTTCAGAGCCCATTTTAGGCGATGATGATGACGAGACGAGCGAGGAGGCTGAGATAGCGAGTTCACAGTTAGAGTCATCTGAGGGTGGAGATGAGGAGGGTTCCGGTTCAGACTCTGATTCAGATTTAGGCAGCGGTGCTGATGGTGACAGTGCTCCAGAGTTTGCTCAGCCGAGGAAGAGGACGAAGAGGGCCTCTCGAGCTTGAGATAGTCGGCACCGACTTAGATTCTTTTTTTCTTTGTTTTCTTTTTGCTAGTAGTATTCGCACATTGTACAGTCTTAGGCAATTTTATTTTCTTTAAAACTTGTACTCTTTTGCAAAAAGAAACCCTCATTGGAATGAAAATTCAGCTTTGGTTTAAAAAAGTGTTGCATTTTGCATTCTAAGCATTGCATAACATCGCACAGCATGAAAATGAGATTGATCTTTGTTTGAAAACTGTACATCCAAATTGCATTGTCTTAATCAGGTAGTGAACCAACTAACAACTAAAAGAACAAAACAACTTGACGAACAACGTAAATACAACTCGATAAGCAAATTACAACAACTCGATGCTCCACGTACATACAACTCAATAAGCAAATTGCAACAACTCGATAAACAACATAAATACAACTCGATAAGCAAAACCAGGCGGTTATAACTTATATAAACATGCTTAAGCCCCAAAAGGACCAAAACAAGACCCCGAAAGGTGCCGATACCAGAATACCACTGCTGAAAGCAATTGGATCTTCACACAGGAGATCACTGAGCATGAAGGGAGGCTGTCGGCATGAGAAATGGCCTGCCGGCCTTCATTTCCTTTTGTCGGCCATCAATGTGCCTATGCCGGCCATTGATGACCCCCTTTATTGGCCATCAATGAGCCACTGCCGGCCATCGATGAGCAGAACCTCCGAAATGTTGACACCTGTCCTCCACTCAATACCTTATCTTCTATAAAGGTTCCAGCTTCGTGGTTTCTTTATTTCAGCTTCATTTTTGCCCCAAATGGAACCATTCTTCACCGAAAAACTCTCCAATTGGATTGCGACTTTAGATGGCTCGAAAAAGTTGAATTTCCGGGGTTTCGAGCTAAACGCACTATTCCCGCTGAGCCGTACTCCGCTGTGTTTTCCGTTCCTCCATGCCGTGGCTAGATGTTGGAATTCGGTTATATACGTTTTTAGCTTTGGTGGACAAGAGCTGTGTCCCACAATCGAAGAATTCCAAGTTTTGATGGAGTCCCAGTGTGACGAGGAGATCTTGCCCCAGTCTCGTTTTGGCCACATCCAAGCTTTAGGAAGGATGTGCAGGCTCACCTTACAGGATGCCCGGTCCTTGGTTCACAATAGGGAGTTAGACATCCCCAGCTTGATTCATCGTTTTTCTGACGCTGGTGACTGCAGCGACCACTTTTGGCAAAGTTTTTGGCAACATGCCCTCTGCTTATGTATGTTGGCCCATTTTCTGTTTGCCCCTAGCTTCGGAGGGTCTAGCATTGGTTTGATTGAAGTTGCCCAAGGCTTGAAATAAGGCAAGAGCTGCATTGGCTTAACACTAACCGAGACTTTGATGGGCTTGGATGCTTTCCACCGCTGGGAAACAACCAAGTTTGCAAGAAGCCCACTACTGCTGCAAGTAATGTTTCCCACCCTGCTTACATGTGTTTCTCACATCACTCGGCCCTCAGGCTCTGCTTTTCTCTCAAAACCCTTTTCTACTTTTCTCTCTACGTACATCTCTCTATTCTTTAATCTCTTTTATTTTTCATCCCTCCCCAGGTATGGCCAATGGATAGGTTGAAAGTAGTGGACTCTTGTCCAGCATACTCAACACGCGGCTAGCTAGTTGACTTCCCAAACGAGGGATGGTGGTGCAACTGGATGTGCAGCAGATCTGTTGTTGATATTGCTTGGCGCTGCCCCTAGTTTGATCTACCTGAGATGAGTTACAGCATGTCCCGGCAGCCTGGCATTCAGTTGGTTGGCTTGACACACTGTATCTTCTATTTCCCATTCCGATTCAGGCATTAGTTTGGGCATGACCAGACTTGCCTGGAAGAGGGGATAGAGTACCCAACTTCTTTTCTAATCCAAGGTTTACAGCTAGCTCGGTATACCACAGCATGGAGAACAAGAGAACTTCTGGCCCCTGCTCTCACTTTTAGTTATGCCCTTTCTGGCGAATACAGAGCTTGGCTTGAAGATGAGGCACAAACAGGGCCTACTTTGGCATCAGAAGCCTCCACAAGCTCTGGGAGGGGACGTAGGAACACCTGACTATGCCCCAAGTTTATTGCTTTAATCTGTACTTTCAAGTTTTCTTTTTGAATGTAATAAAAAAGTAACTTCAATTTGTATCAAGAGTAGGAGAACTCTGTATTGAAATCAATAAAATTGAAGGTTGTGGGCACTGAAAATTTTTCGTTTGGTCCAAAAATGGTCTAAGTTGTAAAAAGATTAATTTGAACAAAATCAACTTTTATTAAAACTTTTCAAAACCATTTTCGATATGGATCACAACTAGACTCGCCCGAGATTTATCTTTGAGATGTACAACCCCGGATCCAATAACTGGAAAGTTGCCCCTTGTCTGAATAGCACTGCACTGGAGATGACAACCGAACTCTTGGATACAGAGGAGACAAAGATGACCAACAATCACATGGACATAGTTAATTTGGAAGTGTTTATGGTTGGACTTCAGAATGAAGTTGTCTACGTATCCCAAAGATGGGAATCAAGCCTTACGTAGTTTGGTTCAGGTTCACTCATGTATTAACACTCTTTTTGCGCTCTAACTTTTGCCAAGGCTGCCCTTTCTGGGTTTTCAACCTTGCGAGCTCAGTTTTTCTTATTTCAAATTTTTTGTGCTCTAACTTTTGCCTAGGTCGCCCTTTCGAGTTTTCGGCCTAGCGAGCCACTTAAGGATAGTATTTCTTCAACTTGTCCATGTTGATCGGCTAGGAGAACTCTAGGCCATCTAGGTCCATAAGAACGACAGCTCCTCCCGACCAAATTGACTTGATAATATAGGGACCAGTCCAATTAGGTGTGAACTTGCCCCTAGGGTTGTGGATGGGAGCTCGGTTGTCTTTGACCACCAAATCCCCTTCTTTCAATTTCCTAGACTTAACCTTCTTGTTAAAAGCCCTGGCAATTTTGCATTGAGAACCTTGGACGTGAAAGTGCTTTCAGCCTTCTCTCATCAAACAGCATGAGTTCTTCAAACCTGCTTTGCTGCCAGTCTGCCTCAGCTATTTGGCACTCAGCCATAACCCGCAATGACGGAACCTCAACTTCGATCGGCAGAACAGCCTTCATTCCATAAACCAAGGAATACAGAGTTGCCCTAGTAGAAGTTCGAATTGATGTCTGATAGCCCCAAAGAGCAAATGGCAGCTTATCTGGCCAGTCCCTATAGGTTTCCACCATCTTCTGCAAAATATGCTTGATGTTCTTGTTGGCGGCCTCAACAGCTCCATTGGTTTGCGGCCGATATGTGGATGACTTATGAAAAGCCACGTTGTACTTCTCTAACAAGTCAATCACCTCCTTCTTGAAGTGGGAACCATTATCCGAAATAATCTCATTCGGGACCCCATAGCAACAGATAATGTTGTTCCTGATGAGCTTAGCAACATGCGATACCTTCAACACTGCGTAAGATTAGGCATCGACCCACTTTGTAAAGTAGTCTATCGCCACTAAGATGTACTCATGCCCGTGATATAGTGCTTTCAGCCTTCTCTCATCAAACAGCATGAGTTCTTCTAACCTGCTTTGCTGCCAGTCTGCCTCAGCTATTTGGCACTCAGCCATAACCCGCAATGACGGACCTCATTCGATCGGCAGAACAGCCTTCATTCCATAAACCAAGGACAGAGTTGCCCTAGTAGAAGGTTCGAATTGATGTCTGATAGCCCAAAGAGCAAATGGCAGCTTATCTGGCCAGTCCTATAGGTTTCCCACCATCTTCTGCAAAATATGCTTGATGTTCTTGTTGGCGGCTCAACAGCTCCATTGGTTTGCGGCGATATGTGGATGACTTTGAAAAGCCACGTTGTACTTCTCTAACAAGTCAATCACCTCCTTCTTGAAGTGGAACCATTATCCGAAATAATCTCATTCGGGACCCCATAGCAACAGATAATGTTGTTCCTGATGAGCTTAGCAACATGCGATACCTTCAACACTGCGTAAGATTAGGCATCGACCCACTTTGTAAAGTAGTCTATCGCCACTAAGATGTACTCATGCCCGTTCGACCCATTCGGAGTAACTGCCCCAATCACATCAATCCCCCAGACTAAAAAGGGCCATGGCGAAGTCATGTTGTACAACTTCGACAGCGAAATGTTCATGCGGTTCGTATGGATCTGGCATTTGTGGCATCGCCGAACAAAGCCAATACAATCCTCCTCCATGGTTGACCAGTAGTAACCTTGTTTGAGAATTTTTCGGACTAGCATCACCCCACTCGTGTGTGCTCCGTATTCTCCTCCGTGGATGGCCTCCATTAGGCGCTTAGATTCTTTAGCATCAACACACAGTTTGTGCATCCCCAGATGGCCCCGTTTGTATAGTTTACCCCCGCAGATGATGAACTGAGTAGCCATTCTTCGTATTGCCCTCTTTTCTTTTGCATTTGCCCCTGGTGGATAAGCCTCATTTTCTAAGAAGTTCCAGATGTCATGATACCAGGGATTCTGATCTTGTACTTCATTTATGGCAGCGATCAGCTCGTAGGCTGGCATATACCTTTGTTCAATGATGATTGGACGCATCCGGACTCCCAAAGGGATGTCTATCATAGAATATAGAGTTGATAAAGCGTCTGCAAACCTGTTGCTCTCTCTTAACAGATGGGTGAAGGTTAACTTCTCAAACCTGGGAATTAGAATGTCCAGGGTTTGGTGATAAATTTTCATCCTCTCTTCCTTAACCTTCCAGTCTCCTTTGGCTTGAGACACAACCAGGTTCGAGTCCCCAATGACATCCAACCGTTTTGCCCCTAGTTCCAGGGTGGCTTCTAAGCCAGCGATACATGCCTCGTACTCTGCTTTATTGTTCGATACTTTGAACCAGAGTTTGAAAGCTAAGGGTATGTGGGAATTGTCGGGTGCTATTAGCAGCACCCCTATCCCATACCCGTACTGATTAGACGCTCCATCAAAGTATATAGTCCAGACCTCTTCTTCAAGTTGCAGAATGGCCTCATCCGGGAACAGATATTCTACTGCTTTATCTCCCTTCACTGGGTGATCAGCTAGGAACTCCGCTATTGCTCTCCCTTTCACAGACTTGCGCGTCATGTACTTCAGATCAAATTCGGAGAGGAGAAGCAACCAACCGGCTAGCCTACTCGTAAGTGCTGGTTTCTCGAAGAGATATTTGATAGGATCTAATCTCGAAACCAGTATTACAGAGTGAGCTAACAGGTAGTGTCTCAACTTCCTGGTAGCCCATACCAAGCCAAACAAGCCTTCTCAAGCGGAGTGTAGCGGGTCTCATATTCTAGAATTTTCTTGCTCAGGTAGTAGATAGCCTTCTCTACTTTATCCTCAGATTCCTGTGCAAGCATGCAGCCCATTGTCGTGTCGATTACTGATAAATACAGAATCAACGGTTTTCCCAGCTCTGGCGGCAACAACACTGGTAGGTTCTATAAATATTGCTTAATCTGTTCGAAAGCAACTTGGCATCGGTCATCTCATTGGAACTTCTTTCCTTTCTTCAAGAGACCAAATAGTGGTTCACAAGTCAAGGTTAATTTTGCAATAAATTGTCTTATGAATTGCACTTTACCCAGAAAGCCGCGCATCTCCTTTTCAGTCCTCGGTGGTGGCATTTCTAGTATGGCCTTGATTTTGAAAGGATCGACCTCGATGCCCCTTTGTGTAATCAAGAACCCTAACATTTTTCCTGCTATAACACCAAAAGTACATTTCTAAGGATTCAGTCGCAACCGATGCTCTCTGATCCATTGGAAAAATTTCTTTAAGGCGGTGTAGTGGCCCTCTCTTTCCTTGGACTTGACAATCATGTCATCCACGTACACCTCAACCTCTTTGTGGATCATATCGTGCAAGATCATGGTTACAGCCCATTGATAAGTAGCCCCAGCATTCTTCAAATCGAACGGCATCACCCTATAGCAGTAAGTTCCCCACGGGGTAGTGAAGGCAGTTTTCTCCCTATCCTCGGGTGCCATCAGAATCTGGTTGTAGCCTGAAAACCCATCCATGAATGAAAGCAGCGCATGCTCAGCAGTGAAGTCGACCAATTCGTCGATATATGGCAGAGGAAAGTCGTCATTTGGACTGGCTTTGTTCAGATCTCTGAAGTCCGCACATACCCGAATTCTGCCGTCCTTCTTAGGCACCGAAACTATGTTGGCCAACCAAGTAGGATACTCAAATACTAACAGGAACCCTGCATCAATTTGCTTGGTGACCTCTTCTTTGATTTTCAGAGCGCAATCTGGGCGGATCCTTCGAAGCTTCTGCTTAACAAGTCGGGCCTCTGGGTCAAGAGGGATCCGGTGCTGTACAATCTCAGGATCGATTCCAGGCATGTCTTCGTCGGACCACGCGAAAACATCTTTGAAATCTTTTAACAAAGCGACTAAGCACTCGTGCTCCTCCGAAGACAACGTGGACCCGATCTAGACGAACCGCGGATCCTTCTCAGTACCAACGTTAATTGAAGTGATTTCATCAACCAAAGGTTTTACAAACCTCTCCAGCTCTTGATCAATCAAATGTTTCAAAACCGGAGGAATTTCTTCCTCGTTGTTTTCATCAAAGTTTTGAAAGTCCTGATTAATGCAATAAACTAAAGGCACAGAAAAGTACTCAGAAGCCACAACTGTACCATTCTCATTAATAACTTCCAGTTCGTCTGATTCTTCGGTTATAACCGACTCAAAGGAAAATGAAAAAGACGACCTGGACATGACAACGGCATCCGGGTTATCAACCCCAGGAATATCGGACTCTGACTCAGAAGAACTAGAATCTGATTCTGACTCCACAGACTCTGTGGAATCAGATTCTGGTTCGCTACCTAACCCAGAACTGCTTGACAAAAAGCCCTCCTCGTACTGCCAAATGAGGGATGGTGCGATAGATACATCCAGAATACCAGAAGAAGGGCCCACAGCCGCTTGATCCCCAATCATGGAAACAGAGAAATCATCTCCCAAGCACTCCGGTGTGATTTGAGGATCTGAGAGGAGACAAGCCAGCACTGCTCCTATCTCAAGTTCTGTGCCCTCGGACTCATCCTCTTTGCGCTGCTCAGCCATAACTAGTGGGTTAGTCTGCTCTTTCGCAACTTCATCCCCTTGCAACTGAAGGTCAAAAAAGATCTCGAAGCCTGGCAAACGCTGCTTCTCTGCATTCAACCATGGCTCTAGAAAGCCACAAAACGGGAAATCTTCCCCCTCTCGGACAAAGCGTCTGTTCAGGGTTCTTTGGATAGGTTTGTGCACCAGCGTGTAGTCCTTCCCGGCTTGCCCATTTCCCTTCATTTCCTTGCCCAATCCTCCTTGGTAGGCGAGTAACCTAAACCAAAAGTATAAGGGTTGTGTGGCACTTCGGCCAATACGGCGACGCCCTTCCGGCCACTCCGTCCCAGTCCCATTCCGGGCATGTGTTGAAGCTTGTTCATGAGGTAAACAGATTGCGCACTGACATACAGTCCCTCATCAATAGCTAGCATATCTTGCACTACCTGAGCCTCAGCCAAGGTGAATCCTAACAAAAATATATCCTCCACGCCGTGTTCAATCTCCAAGAACGGTGTAGAAACCTCTGGCGGTGGATGTATGGAAGAGTTCCCAAAAACAATTGCTACTCCCTTCCCATGGGGGTACTTCAGCATTTGGTGTAAAGTGGAAGAGACAGCTCTCACTTGGTGTAGCCACGGTCGTCCAAGGAGTAGATTGAAGGTGGCTGGAACATCCAAGACATGGAACTCGATGTCTTGCTGCACCGGGCCAACCTGAGTCTTGATCCGTACATCCCCATCACCTCCCGACTGGTGTTATCATAAGCCCGGACTCCCTGGGTTGTTGGTGCGAAGTCTGCGGGCTTCAACCCGATTGCATATGTCGTTCGCAACGGACATACATTGATTGTAGATCCTATATCAACCAGGGCCACCAGTATCCATTTTTTCTTACACTCCATAGAGATATACAGCGGCTTGTTATGTTCAGAGCCCTCAGGCGGTAGTTATTTGTCTGTGAAGGTTAAGGCCGGTGAAGCTCCACTTGGGAAAACCAACCCCACCAACTGCTCGGGCGTTGTATCAATTGAAAGCTTAGCTTTGTCCATGGCTGAAATGAAAGCTTGTTTATGAACCCGCGAGGCCATAAGCAGTCCCCAGATGGAGATGTCTGCCAGAATTTTCTTTAGCTATTTCAGTACAGCTTCCTCCTCTAGCAGTTTGTCTTTCTGCTTTTCTACTTCCTTGTCTTTTCCGGACGCCTCTGGCTGGTCCAAGTGTGGGGACTTGAAGTACCGCCCACTCCGGGTCATATGGTCGACCTCCTCAGTGTACCAAGTATTGTTTGGTTGATTTTGCCCCCAGTCCTCGTCAGTATGGGCAAGACGCAAATCATCGTCTTCCCACCACATCCCATCGGCAACCGATAGACAACTGTCCGGTTCCGCTGTAACTATTCCCGTGTTCTCAACACATTCTGTCCCCGTAGGACTCTTGGCTTTTCTAGCCCTGTCATCATTCTCGATTTTCTCTTGCTCAAACCGCTTCAGCGCGGCTTCCTATTCCGTGTTGGCTGTACACAAACTGCCCAAGTCTCGAGCAAAATTCTCTGTACCAGTGCTCTCCGGCAGCTCCTCCTTGTTCTTGACCGTTCCGGCGGTTGCAGATGTTCCTGTTTCTGACTGTCCCTATTCTGATTGAGGCACCTCAATAACATCTGGCTCGTCACTGAGCCACCCTGCATTATCTGTCGATCCATTCAGGTCGAACCAATTGATGCTCACATCCCCGGAGTTCTGTTCGTCAAAGAACTGCAGATTAGCGATATCCTTCTCAAGCTCCGCTAAATCATCCAGCCCCTAACTCGGCCCATCATCCCGAACCACATTGATCTCTGCTCCAGTTGGCAACTCTACCGTTGGCTTGGCCTGATCTGTTGACACAATATAACCACACGGGTTGTATTCTTCCTCAGTAAAGCTCCCAGATCCCTTAGGTTCTGAACCAACGTTCCCATTCTCCTCCAAGGTCACCCCAGTTTTGTCTTCGACAATCACCACCATTGGCTCGGGTTGGGTTAATGACGTGTTCATCATGCGCAAGTCTGTGCTCTCTGGAATGAACAACGTCGGCTTGGGTAGGTGGGAGGAAGTGATGTATATGTTGGGGTCGTACGGGATGGCTGTGGTTTGGATCAGGTTTATCTACCTGGGTGGAGGAGGGGGGTTGTTATGGGTAAATAGATTCTGTTAATTTCATTCTTGATTAACAGTAGAATGGCTGGAGTAGTCTGGATTGAATTTTTGAGGTTAGGAGATGATGCACATTATGAGCTAGCAATTGATTCCAAAATCTCCAACTTACCTGAAAGAATCTACCATAAAGGAGTATTAATGACATGAAAATTATTATAGAACTGCAAAGTTCATTGCCAAAAATTTTGATGTGATATTGAGAGTAAAATCATGTTTATTCCCACATTTTTCCTTTTCTCAAATCTTTGGAAGAATGGGGAAGGAGAACGAAAAGTTATTCAGTGGTTTGGGACTATTAACTTAGATTTGATACTGACCAATTATGATCAGTCAAATTAAAAAGTAAAAAATTGGATCTAAGCTCTCACCTTTTGACCTTTATGGGAATTAAGTCTTGACAAAGTAGAACTTCAAGTCTCACTTTTTCTTATGTGACTGGTTGTAATTGGTTGAGGATCAATACAACATGGTGGTCTAGAACCACCCGAATTGGACTCAAGGGAAGACCTTTCTCGATATATATGTACATACACACACATACTGAAGAAACACAAGGAACTTGAAGCAAGTAGGAGGGCTCTTCCAAAGTATTATTAGTATCTGTAGTGGCTATATCAGATTGCAGGCTAACATGGATTGTTGTGAAAAATGGAAGCCATTTGCTGCAATGGTGGTTGTTGATTTTGCTTTGGCTGTTGTCAACATACTTCTTAAGAAGGTGCTGAATGAAGGAGTAAACCATTTGCTTATAGTCACCTACAGACAATCAATTTCAGCAATTTTCTTAAGTCTCATAGCCTTCTTTTGGGAAAGGTGTGGACCTACTACTCAATTTATATGTAGTTTCCTTTAGCAGTAGAGTAGACCAAGAGACACTGTTTCCCTAAGTAGATATTTTTATTTCTATTTTTTTTTGGAGTGTCCAGTTCAGTGTTTCTCATTCATAACTATGGCTTGGACTAAAAAAAGTAATTTTTTTTTCTAGTCATTAATCGTTTCTTTCGATGTTCAAAAGCAGGCCGAAGCTCACTCCTCTCATCCTAGGCCATCTTTTCTTTAGCGCGCTGGTTGGGTTAGTTACAATCACCTATATCTTCTTGCTTGAATCTTTTGTATCCAAAATTTCTATTTTCCTGTACCTAATGCATTCCGAGCCACACAATCGTGATTCTCCTTATATAGTATGATTTAGAGTACATTAGGTACATGAGACCAGGAATTTTGAATATGGAAGATTCCTGGCCATTAATGTAGTTAACAACAATTGTCGCTCAATATTAAATGCTACCATTACACTCATGATTCAGAACTACTTAAAATGTTTCTTGTTTTTTGTTTTTTGTTTTTAGGGCTACACTCACGCAGTACTTCTTCCTTCTTGGGCTGCAATATAGTTAGCAACTTTCACATGTGCTTTCATCAACATGGTGCCAGTGAACACATTTATTATGGCATTGCCATTTGGGCAAGTCTTGCTAATCTATGACCATGCCACTATGTTGTTTGGGCCAAGGCTCATTTGTACTGATCAAAACGATGTTTTCATACAATTGTGTGGTTGAGAGTGTATTGGATCATTAGTGGTGCTACATTGATTGGGGTGGCTCAATCACATAACTGAACACAACCATCTCATAAGAGGTGGATCCCACCTTATTGAGAGTCTCACACCAATGTGAGAAGATTATGTCTAATTCTGTGATTGATTTCTGTGTTTCTAAAAGAATAATGTTTGAAAAATGGTAACATTAACTCCATGACATACAACTCCAATAGGCAAGAGAAAGTGAACACAAAGGGCAAGAGTGGGAGAGCCAAAGTGTTAGGTATGGTGGTTTATATCAGTGGGCACTAGTATTGACACTATACAAAGGAATGCCATTAACAAAATCACTGCCAAAAACAAGAGGAACTATGGTTCAGAAAATAGAGCATGCAAACAAGAGATGGCTCATTGGTTCAGTTGTTTTGAGTGTAGGAAGCTTGATGTGGTCTTTATGGTTCCTTCTATAGGCTAGAATTGGGAAGAGATACCCATGTCAATATTCTAGCACTGCCATCATGTCCTTCTTCAGTGCTATCCAGTCTGCCATCTTGGGTTTGATTATTGACAGGAATGTTTCCAATTGGATTGTCAAAGGGAAGTTTAAGATCTCAAGTCTCATATATGCTGTAAGTCTTCCCTACATTTTTCCCTTTGCAATTTTTTATTTCATTATTTAGTAGTAGTTTTGAAGCACCAACTCAGCACATTAAGATAGTGCTCTTAAACCAATAAGAGCAATAGTCACAACATGAGGGATAACTATTCAGTAGATTCGAAGCACTATGACACACTTACACGATTTTTCAAATCAATCACCTAGCAAAAAATTTTTTACAGGTGGGACATGGTAACTCTGTTTTGTTAGGTAGATGGAAACAAAAAATGACCCACTTAGTGTATATTGTTACTTTTTATTTGCCGGGAGTACCATGTAGGCAATGTCACGTGGTACTCCTCTGGCAAATAAAAAATCACAATACATACTAAGTGAGTCATCATTTGTTTCTCAACTACCTAACAAAGGCAAGTTAGCATGTCTTACCAGTAATTTTTTTCGCTACATCATTAGTTTGGAATAATGCCATGTGATGATCTAGAACTACGAATAATTAGCTCAAAATGAGTGAGAACTAACCTGCCCCATCTTGGTCGATTGATTGAGAGACAAAGTCAACCTCATCCATCTTAATTTTTTGCGATTTCATTTATTGAGAACACCATATATACATGTCACAATGGTGCTCTAAGACTACTGAATAATTTTCCGTGTATTGTTTTGTAAAAATGAATCCAACTTTATTATTAGAATCATTGACAAGCTTGTTGGTCCATGAAATGGAAATACAGGGGATGGTAGAATCAGGCTTATGCTATGTGGTGATGTCATGGTGTGTGAAGAAATGGGGTCCTGTATTTACAGCAGCATTTAGTCCCTTCATACAGGCATTTGTTGCCATCTTTGATATCTCCATTCTACATGAACAAATTCACCTTGGAAGGTATCATCTGGACTCTTTCTCTATGCACCTGCTGCTAATTATGTTTGTAAAATATCATACACTTTATTTTTAAAATTTCAATTGTCCCACTCAGTATAAGAGTTTATGAATAAACTCTAGATACGTTTCATCACCTGCAAATCAAGTGTATTGGTTAAGTATGAGTATTTTGCGACCGTACAAGTCGAATATGAGACCTCTAAAAATTTACTTCATAGTAGAACTCCCATGTTCAATTTTTTATCCCCTAAGTCATTCATGTGGGTTAATAAAACATGTCATATATTTTTTTATGCCAACTTTTTGCAGGGTTTTGGATAAGAAAAGCGGAAAATTGTACTCGTAGTTCATGTCTTTTGTATTAGTTTGATCTCTATAATTCTAATTGTATCAATTGTCTAAATTGTGTTAATTTAGTCGAGTTGATAATATTATTTAAGAAATTGAACAAAAATAAGGACAAATGATCCCTTAAAAGAAAATGAACCATTTAAAATTAGACAGCAACCCCTCAAATCACTTTTGACAAGAGTGAATGAGTATTTTCTCCTTTGATTTTACTTTGATTTCTAACAGAGAGTTATCATTTGATTAAATTGACACAATGTAAGAAATTTAAGGATACAATTAATGCAAATAAAATTACAATGACTAAATTGACAGAAGAAGCAAACTATGGGAATTACGAGTATAATTTTGCTTAATTTTTATAAACATATTTCTTACCATAATTTCTTGTGTACACTACTAAATACACATAGACACCATGTCTATTTGTTAATGTGAATGCCATTATCTTGTGTTATCATGCTAAAAGAAATTTACATTATTGAGAGATAAGCTTCTCTCTAGTTAGCTGGACATCAAGTCAAATTTTCTGTGCAATGGCCAGTGGGTTAGGTCTCACAATGGACTCGCACTCGTTGACCATCTCACAAAAATTTAATTGGAGGTTCATTTTATGTATAGCATCACTCTTTAAATAAATCCAGCAATATTATTCTTGATATTTTTTATTTTTGGGTTATGGAAATGATGAAAAACCTTTTATTTTTTTTAGTATTGCTAGAATTGAAGATAACTAATTTCTACTGGAATTGAACAGTGTGCTGGGATCAACCTTTGTGGTGGTTAGCATGTATATTCTTTCATGGGTTAAAAGCAATAAAGCTGATAATTTTATTATAAAGGATGCTCCAACAATGAAAGGGGATGAAGATTGCAATATTCAGCTGTCTTGTGTCATACCTGTGACAGTCACTGCTGGTAATCTAAGCCCTACTTGAAGTATTCAAGGAACTTGTAATTTTGATCAAAGTCTTACCAAAAGTCTCATACAATCAACCATATTAACTTTTAATTTTGATCAGTTTGTAGAATGTATCTATAATTGTTTTAGATCATCAGACAATTAGTTTAATACAATTACTTTATTGTTTTACATACAAACTTGTGTTTTATGTCCAAGTTATATACACCCTTATATAGCCTGTATGATAATTTATATGAGTGTTGTTATTAACACTCCATAAATTATTTTGAACTCCCTAATTTTTACCTTTTTTTTTATTACAATAATAACCTCAAATAAAATTACTACAAAGGACCATTAATTTTGGGATACCCTATCTCACAATTAAATTTACACACCCACTACATCATAAATTAGAGTTTATGAGAGTACCCATCTCCATCACCACTCATTCATTTTTCCCAAATCCTACCTTCAAAACCTATCCACCCTCAAAACCTTGAAAACCCTTTGGCGGCAATATTTTGGCGGCAACTATTTGATTACCCACACTTTTCCGGCTATGACAATGAGTGGAAATTTTTCTGGCAACCACAACTTCATAAGACAAGAGGAGTACAACAATAAAAGCTTAGAGGAGGTTCATAGTTTTGATGTTGTTCTTACCTCAGAGGAGATTGGTCTTGTAAGGGTAAGTTTCTTATAAAAAATTGGTAAAACTAATAAAATATGTTCGTCATTTTTTCAGGACTAAACTCCCGAGCATATGATCGAAATTCAGAAACACAGGCCCGAACATTGTTTATTTGTTCAGGAACCGGTAACCGAACATTGATTTTGAACTTTTTGTGATATGGGATGAGTCCAGAATGAAGAAAACTCGAAGAACTGAACCGTTTTAAGAACTGGAAATTGGACATTTTAATCTCTGAGAAGTGATTGTATGATAGGTTAATATAAGTAAGGTTGGTGACAACTATAGACAAGTTTTGTATTGGAACATCCTCTGAAAGATTATTGTGGCTCAAATCAAGAGCTTGGATTTGAGAACAATGAAAAATATCATATGGGAAGTTAGTTAAATCGGCAAAGACAATATTTTTCTTCTTCTTCTTTTTCTTTTTCTTTGTGGGTTTTGAAAATGATTCTTAGTGGGTTTTGTTAAGGTTATTTGGAAGGGAGGTTTTTTTGGGGGTCTGGGGGTATGTATTCAATGGATGGAATATTTAAAGAAAATTTTGGTATTATTTGGGGGGAAAGAAGAAATTTTAAAGGTTTCAAAATTTATAAGTAGGGGTTCAAAGAAATGGAGGGTCCAAAATAATTTATGGAGTGCTAATATCACCACTCAATTTATATTTATATATATAAAAATTTCAAAAATAATAAATAAAAACTTGTTTAATATGTAATTTTGTTCTTAAAAATTTGTAAACAGTTTATCGAAAAGTAACATGGTGTAGACACCCCATTTTTGACCGTTCTTAAGACTTGGGCACTATTGATTGCTTACTTGATGGTGTAGGTTATGCTATGCAAAGCTTTGATTTCTTTGGCAAGGAGAGTGTCAACCTCACACCCCATTTTTGGACCAAAAATATTTTAGAACTTAAAACCCTCTCTTTCAAAACATTTTTGAAAAAGGGTTTCTACGATGTTCCAAGGCTCGCATTTTGTTAAATGTTGCGCTTTTCGGTAAACCGAGCAAGGACAACGTAGAAATTCATGAAGGAGAGGTGAACTCTTTGCAAAAAAATCTTTAAAACATCTTGTTTAGGGGTTTGGAGTTGAAGAAGAGAGGAGAGGAGAGGAGAGAATAAACCAAGTTGGGGAAGAAGTTGGGCATGAATCGTTAAGAGAGAGTCGAGCAGCCTTTGCTAAATCAAGCCTATCTGTTTGTAGACTTGGATTTCAGCTATGGAGCCACCACCTTTGGAAAGAGGACTTGCGGGGCTTCATTTTCCATTCAAGAATCTTCTTAAGCCGAGGTTAGATGAGGGAGATATGGCTGGTTGAAGTTGGGCATCGATCCGGTTGGACCGAAACTGAGCAGTCTTCACTAAAAGAGGGATATCCCTTAACACATTTAGAATTTTGATGTGAAGCTGCCATCATTGGAAAGAAGACTTTTGAGGCTTCAGTTTAGGCTCAAGGATGACCTGAAAAGGAGTCCAGATGAAGGAGTTATGCTTGGTTGAAGTCGGGGACCAGAACTAGATTTTGCCATCGGCCTCTGGGGGAATGTGCCGGCCACAAATGGAGCTTGCCGGCCATAGCTCAGCCAAAAGTGATCCTTATCGGCCAACATTAGTAGCTAGTCAGCCAACAAAGTAGCAGGTCGGTCACCAAGATGGCCGGTCGGCCAGAAATGTCCAGAAAGCTCAGAATTTGAAGATATTTTACTTCAGCTGTCTTCCAAATGCTCCAGCTGTCTCCCAATCAGATATTTTCGACCAAATGCTCCATTTTTGCTATATATTGAAGCCATATCTCATATATTGAAAGGTTAGCAATTTTAGGAGCCTCTCTCTCTAAAAAAAATCCTCTCTCTCTAGAAAATTTTCAGAGCAAAATCTCTGCCTCCCTCTCTAGATTTCTCTCTCTCTTGCCCTTTTGTGCATAGAAGTAGAGAAACACTTCTAGTTTGCCTAGACATCCTTAACCAAAGTTGTATATCTTTGGGTTGAGGTCCCTTGGAACCTATTTTTGGGCTGTTGGAAGGTCATTTGAGCGAAGAAAGTGGCTATTTAAGTGCTGTGCTTCAAGAGGTATAACTCTCTCCCTTTAAGCTTGTTTTGCACACTTGCTTCACCATCATTTTTCCATTGATTTGGACTATTTTGGGGCTGGTTTTCAAATACAAAAAACTCTATTTTTATGGTTTAAGAATGGTGGTTTAAGCCTTGTTTGGCTAGGGGTTGTTTTCCCCTCTTTTGCTCCTTGGCTTGTAAAGCCTTTTGAGCCATCTCTCAAAGCTTTTCAAACAACCTCTTTTTGGCCTTTTAACCACTGAAATCCAGGGATTTTCAGTGGCAAAAATTTGGTTTTGAGGTCCCAAATGGAAGGGGGTGGTCCCCTCTCCTCTTGTCTTGTTTGCATGTGTTGATGGCCTACCAAATGAGCATGTATTTCTCCCTTTTTGAAGCTTAGTTCAAGTATGTTTTTGTGACTTTTTGGGCCTGTTATAACTCTGTTTTTGGCTGGTTGAAGCACCTCTTGTTTGCTTCTTACACTTGTAGTGTAATCTTGCTTACTAGCTTAACATGCTTAATGAATTGGCCTATCATTTTAGCTTGTTTTAGCTCTATCTCAGCATGTTTTTGATCATATTTTAACATGCTTTAACTCTGTTTTGGGTGGTCTTGGTCACACATGCTTTGCTTTGTATAGCTATAGTGTAAATGACCTTTGCTAGCTTTATGTTGTAAGGCTCCTGTAGACGCGCCCTTGGGGCTTCATGCTACAGTTTGGATTCAAATGTCACGGTTCTTAATCTGATCTCACAATGTGTGATGTGAGATTGATAAATCACCAAAGAGTCCAAATCCGGCAAATTGTTTTGGAAAACTGATTTTTGTAAAGAAGTGCCAAACATGGACTGCTTTGCCAGATATAGAGGTGCCACCTAAATATTTATTTTGGGAGAATTTAGGAAACCCTGACTCGTTGCCTAAGGCCACGTATCCGTCATCACCAAAGTTGCCTCGGCTCGGGAACTTGGGTACGATTGGGGAAGGTCATCTATGAGCACCCCCGTTCGTCCGATCTGAAGATCGGCCTGTACTAAGCATGATATCAAGTTTTTGCAAACACATGCGTTCTTATTCCGGTTAGTTAGCTAGAGTTACTAAGTGATGCGCACAACACACAAGTATAGACTAGATCACCTAATTTGGAACAAAGCATCGCATATCCGTTTGTTTGAAAACGGTTTGAAGTTTGCTACTCACAAGTAGGCTAAAATACGGATTTCGATGAATTATTCGAATTCAAGCAATCCAACCTTCACCCACAGGCATTCAGGCAGTTATATCACATAAGTAATTAGCCTCATGGTAAGCATGCTGTCATGTCAACACTTACACACATGCAAGATGCTAAAGCATAAACACTCACAGTGTACTCCGAGCCAAAACAAAGAACATGTTAGTAATCAAATGTATGATCCAAGTCCATGTTAAAATGGCTAATGCATCGCAAGCAAAATGCAACTAGAATAAGTTCGGCTAATCTAAGAATGGCATGTGAAATGCGACAACTCGATACACGTATTCAAGTTGGAATTGAAGTACTATGCAATTAGTATGATGCACCGAGCCCGGTGCGTGCAATACAGATGAATGATGCAAATATGCATAGCATGAGAATGATAATTGAAACGTGCCCTAGAACTAACCATCATAAGCGGTTAAGTAAAAGAGAGAAAGAAGTGGAGGTTGGAAGACATGCATCACACACGCACACTTATTACACAATTGCGCCCTCTCGAGGGAGGGACCGAAAGAATAACACAAGTTACATAATTAACTAACTGACAAGCTAATTAATTATTACACAACACTTAACTAATTAAACAAATTAATCAAGCTACTGAAAGCAGTAAAGCAACCTCGGGAAGAGGGACAAATGCATGCATGCTCGGCTTCGCTCGGAAATCCATCGCCATGGCTCATGTTGCCTCTGTTTGCACTGTCTTGTACCTCTGAAAATTGTGAAAATCCTTGGGATACTTCTGAACCACCTTGGGGACATGCTGAGAGGCCATCGGCCAAGAGATGGGACCACCGGCCAAGTGAAACAGGTAATCGACCAAAAATGCGGCTCTCGGCCAAAAATTTGTAGCCGACCGGCACTCTAGATGGCCGACCGGCCATACTTTCCTGCAAAATGCTGTTTTGCTGCAGCAGAGGACAAACAGGGCATGGCAATGCATTTTCAAGACAATGTGTGCACAACCACCCTCCTTATCATGTTTAAGACTCAAAGGAGTATGGTCCTCAACCCTCGGCCACCAATCACGCATTTCGATGCATGATGGCCAAAGGTGTCGAATGTGCATTTAATATCAAATGAAATGCACACAACACAAAAGGGGCCCCCAACCTCTATCATGGTTGATCAAGAGGCAAGAGATGCAAACATGCAAGCAAAACTAATGCAACATGAGCATGTTAATGGAAATGCGATGCAAGGCTAATAGTAACAAGCATGCCAAATGCAATGCAACCTAGACAAGCATGCAAACATGCAAGGCATGTGACAACATTCAGGCATGTAACAACATGTGAGGCAAACATGTAACAACATGTTAGGCAACTTAACAAGAGATGCATGCCAAATGCAATACCACTTAAACATGCAACAACATGTTAATAAGCCAAGTATGTAACAACAAGCAAGGCAAGCTGTAGACACCCCATTTTTGACCGCCCTTAAGACTTGGGCGCTACTGATGGTTTGCTCGGTGATGAAAGATGTGCAGGGCAAAGGTTCAATTTCTTCGGCAAGGAGAGAGACAAACCATTTTGGACCAAATCTATTTTGAATGGTTTTTGGACCTTAAAACCCTCTCTTTCAAAACATTTTTGAAATAAAGTTTCTGCGATATTCCGACGCTCGCATTTCGGTAAATGTTGCGCTTTTCGGTAAACCGAGCAAGGACAAAGTGGAGATGAATGAAAGAGAGATGAAATCTTTGAAAAATATTTCAAAACACCTTGCTTAGGGGTTTGAAGTTGAAGAAAAGAGGAGAAGAGGGGAGAAACCAAGTTGGAAAAGAGGATAGGCAAAAATCGCTAAGAGAGGGACGAGCAGTCCTCACTAAATCAAGCTTATCTGTCTATACACTTGGAGTTAAGCTATGAGGCCACCACCGTTGGAAAGAAGACTTCCGGGGATTCATTTTTCATTCAAGAATCTCTTAAATCCGAGTTCGGAGGGCGGAGATATGATTGGTTGAAGTTGGGCATCATCCTGGTTGGATCAAAACTGAGCATCGTTCACCAAAACAAGCATAACTTTTTGCACAGTTGGAATTTTGATGCAAGGATGGTGCCATTGGAAAGCTTACTTCCGGGGCTTCAATTTTGACACAAGAATGACCTGAAAAGGAGTTCACATGAAGAAGTTATGCCCGTTTGAAGTTGGACCTATAGAGCAGATTTTTCCTGCCGACCGGCCAAAACAAATGGCCGACCGACCAAATAGATGGCCGACCGGCCAAATAGATGGCCGACCATCCAGAAAAGATGGCCGACCGACCAATTTTGCTAGCCGACGACCTTCCGGAGTATTCTACAGATTGAATGGATGCCAGCTGTGCCAGCTGGAATGCACAGACTCTGCTCCCCATGCACGTGTGTGGCTGTTTTGCACCCTTTGCACCCCTTTTGACCCTCTTTTTGCACCCTTTGCTCAAAGCTTCTTGAGGAAGCTTCGACCCCTTGTCTTGGCTTCCTCAAGAAGCTTGCACCTTTGCATTAGCTTCTCTTAGAAGCTTGGTCCCTTTGACCCTTTTGTATAGCTTCTTTGAGAAGCTTTATGCCATTTCCTTGCTCTATAAAAGAAACCCATCCTCCTCCATTGTTTTGGTTCAGCAAAATCAGACCTAATACATACGTATAACATATATATCACCCTCTCTCTCTATATCTCCCTCTCTCTCTACATTTGGGTGTGTTAGAGTGTTCAAAGACCCTTGTTCTTGGCCTATTGCACCACACCTCATAGCCATACACCACTACCATTGGACTGAGGTTCTTGGGAGGGTTTATTGAGCTCCAAAAGCTGGTTTTTGGCCCCTGAAGCTGCTGGCCTCGAATTTGGTCTTCAAGGGTAAGTTTCTTTCCCTTTTTAGCACTTTCTTGTACCTCATTTTAGCCTATCTTGCATGCTGTTTTGGACTTTTTCATAAACTAAAAAAAGTCTTGTTTTTAGCTCCTTTTCAAGTTTGTTCAAGAACACTTTTGTGTTTGGGGTTGTCTACCCCCTCTTAGGCCTTGTTTGGCCTCATTTTTGTGCATTTTTAGTGAGCTCTGGGACCACCTTGTTTGGGCCTCCTCACCACTGAAATCTTGAGGGATTTCAGTGGTGAGGATGGTGGTTTGAGGTCCTAAGAAGGAGAGGGCCATCCCCTCTCCTTGTTGTCTTGTTTGCTTGCATTTTTGGCCTTACAAAGGGGCCTATATTTGCACACTTCTTGAGCTCGGTTCAGGCATTTTTCAATGGGTTTTAGGACCCCTATAGGCCATTTCCAGAGTTGGTTTGGCTTTGTTGAGTGTCCATCTTGTATGTGCTTAATAACCCCTTGTATAGCCCTCTAAAGGAGCTCATCATTTTTGCATGTGTTGGCTTCATTTCAG
Organism: Camellia japonica; assembly: GCA_030407325.1. Taxonomy (NCBI): domain Eukaryota; kingdom Viridiplantae; phylum Streptophyta; class Magnoliopsida; order Ericales; family Theaceae; genus Camellia; species Camellia japonica. Next base: position 71,137,376 of record JAPPVO010000029.1, read on the forward strand.
TGGTTATTTGGACATATTTTGGCATGTTTTATTCACTGATTTCAGTTGGTTTGGTGAGATTTCATTTGCTTCATATACTTGCCATACAACTCATGTTTGCTAGTCAAAGTTGCATGCCATTTTAGTCCATCATGCTAGCACCTTTTGGCCATGCTTTGAACTAGAAATGTTCATGTTTTGGGACTGCCTTGGTTCTGTCTTTGTACTTCATAGTCAAATAATGCATGCTTTGTATAGCTATAAGTCATTACACATGCCTAGTTTTGAGTTTCGGGGCTCATTCCATGCATCGGGTGCCATATCTCCATGTTTTGGGACCATTTAGCATCATATTTCAGTGCTGAAATTCACATGATTGTATGCCATCTTGCATCCCTTGCCATGCTTTGGTAGAGTTGCATTTTTGTGCCTTAGGTTTGGTCAATGCATTGTGCATGCATTCCATGTATTGTGTTGCCTCACTTGCCACATTATGGCCATTGATTTTGGCATGCTTGAGAGCTACCCGTGTTAGTTTAAGTCCATCTTTGCATGTTGTTGCATGCTAGTTAGGTTACATGTTGTTACATGCTTGCCTATTCTCACATGTTGATACATGTTCGCATATTGCATGTTCACATGCTCATGTTGCATGCTTAGCTTGCATGTTTAGGTTGCATATCATAGCATGCATCTCTTACCTCTTGAATTGATTATGATAGAGGTTGGGGCCCATTATTTGTTTTATGCATTTCATTCCATATTGAAATTGCACATCTTGACTCTTTGGCCATCATGCATGGAAATGCGTGATTGGTGGCCTGAGAGCCAAAGACCATCCTCCTTTGAGTCATGAATATGATAAGGAGGGTGGTGGTGCGAACATTGCTTTGGAAATGCATTGCCATGCCTTGTCTGCCCTCTGCTGCTGTCAAACAGGTTTCTGCAGGAATTTTTGGCCGGCCGGCCATCTACAGTGCCGACCGGCCATACATTGGTGGCCGATGGATTAATAAGTGGCCGGTGAGTATTCCCCATGGCTGGTGGCCATTCCTCTCAGCCGGTGGCACTCCACAGTGTTCATGGAAGCATCCTTGGGACTTGCACAATTTTCAGAGGAGCAGAGCAGGGAAAACAGAGGCAACATGTGTCATGGCAGTGGATTCCCGGGCGAAGCCAATCCGAGCATGCGTGCATCGCTCTTCCCAAGGCCTTTTACTGTTTTCAATAGCTTAATTAATTTGTTAATTAGTTAAGGGCTTGTAATATTTAATTAGCTAGGATAGTTAATTATTTATTTGGTTTGTATTATTATTTGGTCCCTCCGAGTGAGGGCGTATTTGTAATAAGTGTGGGTGCGTGTGTGCATGTCTTCCAACCCCCACTTCTTTCTCCCTTTTACTTACCTGCTTTGATGGTTAGTATTAGGACATATTTAAATTAGCATACCTTATGTTATGCATGCGTGCATCCATACATTTGTTTTCCATGCACCGGGCTCGGCACATCATGCTAACTGCATATGTATTTCAAATTCCAAGATGAGTACTTGTTAATTGCAGCATTTCACATGCCATGTTTAGGATAGCCGAGCCTATTATAGCTGCATTTTGCCTGTGATGCATTAGCCACTTAACATGAACTAGGATCATGCATTGATTACTAACTAGTTTCTGTTTTGGCTTGGAGTACTAGGTAAGCTTTTATGCTTTAGCATATCGCATGCGTGTGAATGTTGCCATAATAGCATGATTACCATGAGGCTAGCTGCTTATGTGATATAATTGCTTGAATGCCTGTGGATGGAGGTCAAATTACCTAAATTGGAATAAATGCATTAAAACTGAGAGTTTTAAGCCCACTAGATAGTGGCAAAGCCATCTTTTCCAAAGCCCACTCGAGGGTGGCAAAATCTTCATTTTAGCCTACTTGCGAGTAGCAAACCATTTTCAAAACAAACATGAAATGTTTTGTTCCAATTTAGGTGATTTGGTCTATACTTGTTCGCTGTGCGCATGACGTAGTAATTCTAGGCTAACAATCGGAATAAGAGCATATAATGTTTTCAAAATAAGATATCACGGTTAGTAGAGGCCGGTCTTCGGACCGGGCGAGAGGGGGTGCTCATAGCTGACCTTCCCTGATCGTACCCAAGTTCCCGAGCCGAGGCAACTTTGGTGATGACGGACACGTGGCCTTTGGCACCGAGTCAGGGTTTCCTAAATTTCTCCAGTTAAAAAATATTTAGGTGGCGACTCTGTATCTGGCAAAGCAGTCCATGTTTGGCACTTCTTTTCTAAAAATCTGTTTTTCTCAAAACGATTTGCCGGATTTGGACTCTTTGGTTCAGATTGAGAACCGTGACAAAAATCGAGTCCGAACTGTAGCGGGGTCCCTCGCGGGCTTGTTACACAAGCATGCAACAACATGCAAACGATGGACTTAAACCAATATGGGCAGCTCTCAAATAGGCCCAAATCAGTGGCCAAAATACCAAGACCAAGACACCAAAAGGCAAGACACACATGCATACATATTGGTCCACAAGCTAGGCAACAAGAACACAACCCTTAGGGACACTCAGGGGGTGACAAAAGTGGGAGCATGGCAAGTCTATATGCTCTGAAATTACATGCAAAGTGAAGCCATATCATGCAAATAGCTCAAATAAAGCATGCCAAGAGACTTGAAATACAAAGCTAGTCAAGGGCTTTACACTACAACCATACCAAGCAATGCTCAAATGACCTAAAGCACTCAAAAAAGACCTAAGGCAGGTCAATATGGTAGCAAAAACATATTGGACTCACAACAAAGATGGCAAGAAAGCTAGGCTCCTGAATTAGCTCACAATCAAGGCATAAGGGCACAACTCTTAAACACAATGAAAGAGTGATAATCATGGGAGCATGGCAGAAGTTTATGGCCTGAAATTACATACCAAATGATTCCATATCATGCAAATAGTTCAAATATGACATGCTAGGGGGCCCAAAGTGCAAGGCTAGCAAAGCCAAATACACCATAGCTATGTAAAACCAAACATGCATGACCAAGACCACCTAAATCAGACCTCAAGCATGTTAAATCAAAGCCAAAATTGTGCTGGAGTAGAGCCAAAACATGCTAGAATAATAGGCTACAACATCAAGTATATAAGGCCAGCAAAGAGGATTTACACTACAAGTGTATAAAGCATGCAAGAGGTGAGCAAGACAGCCCAAAACAGAGTTATGGCAGGTCTGGAAAGTCACAAAAATGAGGCTAAACAAAGCCTCCAAGAAGTAGAAACACATGCTCTTTTGGAGGGCCATCAATACAAGCAAACAAGAGAAGAGGAGGGGAGACAACCCCCTCCTATTTTGACCCTCAAAACAAGTTTTCTACCACTGAAATTCCTTTGGAATTTAGTGGTTTTAAGGCCAAAAGGAAGTTGTTTTAAAAGTTTGAAAGTTGGCTCACAAGGCCTTACAAGCCAAGGAGCAAAAGGGAGGACAAGCCCCTAGCCAACCAAGGCACAAACCAAGACTTTTAGGACTGAAAAACAGAGGAAAAACAAGAGTTTTTTTAGTTCAACACCACACCCAAAACAGCCCCAAAGTAGTGTGAAAAGATGGCCAAACAAATGTGTAAAACAAGCTTAAAGGGAGAGAGATGTTACCCTTGATGCACAGCTGCAAAACCAGCTCAAAATCTGAGCCAAAACACCCTTTTGAGCTCCAACAAAGTCCCAAGTAAGCTTAAAGCAACCTCCTCCCAAAAATGGACCACTTTCACCAAGGATGTCTAGGCAAAAAGAGAGGTATTTCTCTAAGTATAGCTCTTGTTATGCACACCAAAGGCAAGAGAAGGAGAGAGAGGCAGAGATTTTAGGTCTGGAAGTTGTAGAGAGAGAGAGACTTTTTAGAGTGAGAAGCTCCCAAGCTTCTCCAAGAAGGTTGTCTTTTGAAAATGAGAGATATAGTCTCATATATAGCAAAAATGAAAGCTGGCTCGAAAATATCTGATTTGGGACAGCTGGAGCAAGCTAGCAACAGCTGGAGGAGAAATATCTGTAAAAAATATGAGTTTTGGGCACTTATGGCCGGCTGGCCATCTTTAGTGCCGGCCTGCTACTTGTGATGGCCGGCCTGCTACTTTTTTGGCCGGTCTGTTACTTTTGTGGCCGATAGTACATATTTGTGGCCGGTAGCAAATTCTGCTCTGCAGGTCCAACTTCAAATGGGTATAACTTCTTCATATGAACTCCGTTTCAGGTCATTCTTGTGCCTAAACTAAAGCCCCAGAAGTAAGCTTTCCAATGGTGCAGCCTTGCTTAAAAATTACAACTGTGAAAAAAGTTATGCCTCTTTTGGTAAAGCCACTCAGTTTTGGTCCTAGCCGGATTGATGCCCAACTTCAACCAATCATATCTCCCCCATCCGGACTCGGCTTTAGGAGATTCTTAAGTGAAAAACGAAGCCCCGAAAGTAAGATTTCCAACATTGGTATCCTCATAGCTTAAATCCAAGTGTATAGACAGATAGGTTTGATTTAGCCAAGACCGCTCGACTCTTTCTTAGCTATTCATACCCATCTTTTTTCCCCAACTTGGTTTCTTCCCTCTTCTCCTCTTTTCTTCAACTTCAAACCTCTAAGTAAGGTGTTTTGAAAGATTTTTCAAAGATTTCAACTCTCTTTCATTCATTTCAACTTTGTCCTTGCTCGGTTTACCGAAAAGCACAACATTTAACAAAATGCGAGTCTCAGAGCATCGCAGAAACTTTATTTCAAAAATGTTTTGAAAGAGAGGGTTTTAAGGTCTAGAAACCATTCAAAATAGCTTTGGTCCACAATAGGGTGTGAAGTTTGGATTTGACTCTCCTCTTGCCGAAGAAATCGGACCTTTGTCCTGCACATCTTTCATCACCAAGTAAACCATCAGTAACGCCCAAGTCTTAAGGACGGTCAAAAATGGGGTGTCTACAGCTCCTAGCATGCTTTGTTTGAGTTATTTCCATGATATGGCATCATTTAGCATGTAATTTTAGAGCTTATACCATTGTCATACTCTTGCATGTGTCACTCCTTCATTGCTTCTAAGAGTTAAGCTTTGTGCTTTGCTTGCGAGCCAACATATGCACATGATTTTCTTGCCTTTCGTGCCTAAGTTTTAGCATGATTAGGCCATTGATTTGGCATGTTTTGGGTCTGTCCATAGCTGATTTGGTCATTTGAGCTTTGTATTGCATACCTCTAGTGTTGTGTCCTTCATTAGTTTCAATGCTTTTGACTCTTAACATGTGGTGCATGAGTTGTTTGCATTGATTTTAAGTCATTTAGCATGCCATTTTAGTGCCGAAATATATGCCATTGCACTCCATTGTTTCACTCTTTCATTCGCTTTGAAAGAGGTCTTTAGCCCCTTGGTGGTTTGAGCATGGAATTGAGGTTCTCACGCCTAATGGTTTTAGCCTTCTCTTGGAGGTTTCTACTAACCAAAAGCATGAGGCTTCTTTCATGCTCAAGGCACTTGTGGCTTAGGCCATCTCTCTCATTAGAGGACCTTCACATTGGACTTAACCGGTTAAATGATTAATTGGTAAGCTAAAATGTGTAAACAAGATTGAATCAAGTAAAACATGTGCAAGATAAGCATTTGTGTTGCATTGCATGTGTTTGGATCAGATGTTAATCCAAACACAAGAAATGTGACACGTTTCATACTCAAAGTGATGAAACGTGTCGCGTTTCTTGGTCGTTGTCATCCTTGATCATGCATGATAGGGTGGCAACCCTTTAAGTCTTATGTGTGCATTCACTAAGCTTGTGCAAGCTTGGTTTTCGGGCCATCATGCATTGAGATGCTTGGTTGGTGGCTTGAGAGCCGAGTGCCACACTCCTTTGAGCTTGAGACATGATGAGGAGTGTGGCAATGCATACATATTCTTGCAAATACATTGTTGTGCCTCTGTTGTCCTCTATTGCAGCAAAACCAGAAGCCTAGAATAGCAGGTGGCCGACCGACCAGTTCAAGTAGCCGACCGGCCAGTTAAGGTGGCCGGCAGCCACTTTTTGTGGCCGACCGGCCACCAATCCAATTTTGTGCAGAAATTATCCTGTTTTGGAGCAGAAACAGTGTAAAGTTTGGTTCAATGTTTAGAAACCAAGGCGAGTGAAAACAGAGGCAATTGACGGCAAAGTAATGGATTTTCAGGACGGCGCCAACCGAGCATGCATCTCTCCCTCGCCCGCGAGGCCATTTCATTGCTTATGTTTAGTTTGTGTAACTAGTCATTTGATTTGTTTTGTAATATTCTAATTAGCTTAGATTAGCTAGTTATTCAATTTCATTTGGTTTGTAATTAATTAGCTTAGCATAGTTAATTAGTTGGCTTGTAATAATTAGCTTAGCTTAGTGTAGCTTAGTTGATTTATTCGGACCCTCCGGCGAGAGGGCACAATATTGTAATAAGTGTGCGTGCGTGTGTGTGTGCATGTCTTCTAACCCCACGTCTTTCTTCCTTTTATTTAACCGTTTTCGATGGTTAGTTTTAGGGTATGTTTCAATTAGCATCCTTATGCTTGCATGCGTGCATCATTCATTTGTCTTGCATGCACTGGGCTCGGCGCATCATTCAAACAGTATTGTATTTCAATACCTATTTGAATACATGTATCAAACTGTTGCATTTCATATGCCATCTTAGATAGCCGAGCCTATTTAGTTGCATTATTGCATGTGTTGCATTAGACATTTTGTATAGTTAGGATCATGCATATTTCTAACTAGCCTTTTGTTTTGGCTTCGAGTACACTGTGAGTGTTACCATGATAGCATGCTTGCCATGAGGCTATTTGCTTAAATGATTAACTGCTTGAATGCCTGTACGTGGAGGCTTGATTGCCTGAATTAGGACAATTCATCAAATGCGAGTTTTAAGCCCACTTTGTGAAGTGGAAAAATCATGTTTTAAGCCCACTTGAGGGTGACAAATCCGCGCTTTAGCCTACTTGCGAGTATCACTTTCAAACCATCTTCGAAAACAAACATGAGTTGTTTTGTTCCAATTCTCGTGATCGAGTCTATACTTGTATGTTGTGCGCAACACATAGTAAGTTAGCTAACAACCGGAATAAGAACACATGTGTTTATAAAACAACATATCATGGTAGTAGAGGCCGATCCTTTGATCGGGCGAGCGGGGGTGCTCATTTCAGGACCTTCCCCTCTCGTACCTAAGTTCCCCAACCGAGGCAACTTTGGTGATGACGGACACATGGCCTTTGGCACGAGTCAGGGTTTCCTAAATTTCCCAAAATAAAATATTTAGGTGGCGACTCTGTAATCTGGCAAAGTAGTCCAGTTTTGGCATTATTTGATTCAAAATCGATTTTCCAAAATGATTTTCCAGATTGGACTTTTGGTGTTTATCAGTCTCACATTGCACTTTGTGAGATTAGATTCGGAACCGTGACAGGAGTCTGAACTGTAGTAAGACCAAATTCGCACCCTCACCGAAAAGGGGGGCGCGCGAAGAAAGTCGGGTCTACACATGGCTAGTGGATATGAATTAAATTACATGTTTGATTAGTTTGATGAATGATTATTTGGATATACCAAAATGGAGGGTAAAATCATCATTATATTTTTGTATATGTACAATTGATAAGAGAAAAATTATAAGAGGGATTCTACTTATTTGGGGTACTTATGTGTAAATCCTAATAAGTGAACTTATTGTCTAATAGGTCCTATGGAAAAAATTTGTAATAAAAAAATGTCACTAATTGTAAGTTTTAGCGACAATTTATAAAAATCATGACAAAAAAAAGTCACTAATTGTCAATTTTTAGTGACATATATAAAAAATTGTCACAAAAAAATTATTTTTAACGACAATTTTACCAAGACTTATTTTCAATAGGACTTGATGGGAATTAAGTCCAACTATTAGGACCTATTGGTAGTTTATCCTTATTTGTTTTATCTCTTTATATCCTTCATTTCATTACACCACTAAAAAAAATGTGATTCTTATTACACCTATTATATTACCAAAACTAATCCTAAAGTAAAATTCTTCAAAAACCTTTTATCTCTTTACACCAATAGTTTTTGGAGAGAAAATAAAAGAACAAAGAAAGACGTAGAAAGGGGAAAGAGAGAGACAGAGGGAAGACAGTGAGTGGAGCCCATAGCAAAGTGCTTGTTCGGTCACACAGCGCTAAACAATTTACATTCCTCTGGTATTATGTTGCCGGAAAAAATAGATTTTTCCACCGTTTTGTTACTATACATTTACACAACCACTTTTTCTAAGCAATGATTTTTAAATTTGCACCGGCTTGTTTGGTATTACAATGCTAATGAATTTGAATTAATCTAGTGCCATATTACCTAACAAACTTTTTTTCCCCAGCAATATGTTGTCGTTCGATTGGATGATAACAATAAATTAATTCAGGGTCACTTGTGAAGTGCCTGTTTGGTGATACATTACTACACAAATTAGATTATTCTAGTGTCATGTTGTCAAACTATAATAGATTTGTCTAGTCAACTATCATTATACGTTGAAAGATTTATTTTTTTCTTCAAGCATCAATAAAAAACATTCATAAATCAAACACGCATCCATAAAATCATAAATAAAAAGTATCCATAAAAATATTCATAGAAACATTAAGTGTATAAACATCCATAAAAGCATCCATAAAATATGTTATTGTTTGCATCCATCAATCAAACATGTTATCACAACTTGTCTATATTAGTAGTTTTGGTAATTATTACATCAGGGCTGACAAGCGTACGAAATTGATGAATACGAGTAGTACATGCTTTCTCCTATCCACTAGCACATGGGTGATGAAAACGAATCCAATTATTTGCTATCGGAGGTACTAGATGACCATGTTATAGATAAACCTATAACAAAGACATCAATAAGTAGAATTACAAAATAAGTCATGGTAATGATCTAAGCAGGCTCGATAGTTTATACCTGCACGAAATGGTTTCCATTTACAAATCCTATGCAGTTATCTCTTCGATCAAGTGTTGCAATCGGTACTAATCTAAGTGGTAGAAACGTCAAGCACTTGCATGTATAAATGATAAAGAACAACTCGGTAGTATGATACTATCAAATGGCCCATGTCGGGTATAGTCATCAAATGATTAAATCCAAGGCCAGGTTCGAAGCAGGATAAGATAGAGGTAAGGTCATTAACCCTTTTCTATAAACCAAATAGTTGCACGTAGTGCACTACATTCGAATGCAGCTCAAGTGTAAGTCTTGGTTTTCTGCCATTATTTTCCGTATCTTATGTCTTTATAACAATGACAAATCCAGTTTTCTTCCCAACGTCAAAAGTCCATTTAATTAATGCTTGATGACTATTAAAAATCTAAAGATAATAAATATATCTATACGTCAAATTATTAATAAAACTCAATACAAATTACAAATTAGAAAAAATTGTATTCATAAAAAAAACTTAATAAACCTCGTCTGTAATGAATTTATGATTGGAGTCCATTAATAATGCTGTACTTGCATTGCTGCAATGAGTAGAAACATAATCATTCCAAGCAAAAAAATATAAAAATATAAAAAAATAAAACTGAAAATACAAGGTAATGAGTAGCCAAACAAATTTAAAAAATTTGGCCTTGGATTACCGGAAATATATCTTTTATTTGACAGTTGGTTACTAGACACATTTTTTGTTCAACAATGTGATGTCGGACTATTTTATTTTGTTCGATTTTGAAATACCGAATAAAAGTCGAAGAACAGTCTAGAAAAACGAAATAGAAACCTACTAAACAAATAAAAAAACTCACAATTTCAATTTTTTTTTTTTTTTTTTTTTATGGTTCTTCAATACCGTTTCTTCATCTATTGCTTTCTTCTATGATTCTAACACTATGATTCTCACTTTTTGAAAAGAGATGTATAAGAGAGAAGAAAAATTGAGAAAGGAAGAAGAGGAGTAGGGATTGAAGACTAAGGGGTATAAGGAAATAATAAAATATATTTAATTTTGGTGTTTTGTTTAAAGGTAATTTCACACATGGGTAAAATTGGAAATAAAAAATAAAAAATAAAAAATAAAAATCTCATATGAAAGGTGTAAAGAGGTAAAATAGTGGTGTAAATAGAATCACTTTAATTACAAATATGAGAATAATTAACATTTGTACATAATTACCACCAAGAAACTACCAAGCTAAGCTACAAAGAAATTATGACACTTAACATTGTTATTTCAAAACAATGATCCCACTCATTATATAAATTATAAAGATTTAAAATCTCTAAAATTATGTCATATCATCCGTTAATATATTAATTGATATAAAAATTGGTACATATAATATTATTCTAATACAACACTCAAAGAAATAAATGATATCAAACACTTCTTTACAAAAATTAAACTTAGAATTTCACACCACAAAAGTAGCACTATATAATAAATAGACCAAAGGCCCTAATTAAAACATCACTACACTCTGAAGACCAAAAAAGGGACCAGGCAAATTGTCTTTACACTTTTTTTCTTTTCTTTTCTTTTCTTTTCTTTTTTTTTTTTTTTTTTTTTGTGTCAATATTGCAAAATGTTAGTTTTTTAATAAAATTAGATTACAACTAGAGGGGTCATTGCTGCTCTATCAGCTTGAACCCTATAGTGTGGCTACAAGATCATTGGACTAAACTTAAGGTCCGAAATTGTCTTTACACTTTGAAAATAAGAATTGAGACCTTTTGTGCATTAATGAACATTTATTCTTAAAATTCCTATTTTAAGATGCATTATTTACATTATCCAATTATTATAAAATTAAGGGAAGCCTTTTCTTGACTCCAACGTAGGGTTGATAAACGAACCAAATAACTCGAGTTCGATTCGTGTTTGATTTGTTAAAAGCTCGTTTGAGTTTAGTTAGTTAAATAAACAAGTCAAGTTTAAACACATTTTAGAACTCATTAAAGTTTTCAAATCAAACTTGAACAGTTAACTGCTCGTTCGGCTCAGTTTGATAGGCCTAGAATTATATAAAATATCAAGCTACTCGACCTCGGCTCACTAAAAGTTCGTTTGAGATCAGCTCGAAAGTTAACGAACCAAACTTGAACAAATTTTGAAACTCATTGAAGTTATCAAACCAAACTTGAACAGTTAACTATTCAGCTCATTCGGTTCATTTATCACCCCCTACTCCAAAGACACTGAAACTCTACTTCACCATATTAATAATTTTTGGAGAAATTAGAAAAATGATTGTAGGATTTGACTTGGTAACAAAATAGACTTTGGGTTTTTAATTTGTTTAAATTAAACCTTTGATCAAACTTTATAACAATTTGAATCCTTGTAACAATTTTCTACCACACTTAAAAAAAAAAATTCTTTTCTTTAGTAGGCTTTTTTCAGGATTTTTAATTTTTAAGATTGTCTTATAAATGGACTTTAAAGAAAATAAAATTAGACTGCCAATGGTCCAATTTTCAAAATTTCGAGACAGTTAGTCTAGGTGCTAGACTCTTAAGTAGGGTTAGGAATCGTGACATGTTATGTTGTTTTCATCTCATGTCATTGCGGATTCGTATTAAAAACACCCCAACACTAATATAAATCTATTTAATTAACGTATTAATTATTTTGATACTAACATGAATTACTTATAATTGTATTAATTCAAACACGATACGCTTAACACAGTTAGCATAAGAATTTTTTTTAAGATTAAAAGCAAATTGTATAGCATATTTCATGGAAACCTATTTCATATTTTATGCATTAGGGCAGCATGTTTAAACATTAACACACACAAGGATAATATATAAGGAAAATTACATTTAAGTGGGATTAATTCAAAGTAATTGCACTTACATGGAGGTGCAAGTTGCAATAAGTAAGAGTTGTGTCCCATATAATGAATTTTACTTGCTCAGGAGATAGGCTTACTTGCATCTTTATAAAAATACAATTATTTTGAGTTATTCCTAATATCCAAACATTCAACAAAACCTTAAAAACAAAATAAAATTTATTTCCGTATCAAAAAAAAATATATATATATTTGAATAGTTGAGAATAAAGCATTTAAGAGTATATGACTACTAGATTTAAGTTACATTTGGATTACTTGCAAGCAGTGACAGTGACGAAGTTGGAATTTTGGTTCAGATGATGCAATAATAAGATAAAATATTATGTCTATAATAGTAACCTCCACCTTGCGGTGCTCCACCTTAATGCATTTAATCTTCAAACATAATCACAAGTAAACATTCTAGAACAAAGCAAGTATTTTATTGAGGAATTTGATCAAATAACAAGTAAACATTCTATATACTTGTGCATGTATTTATTACACAATATATTACCGACAAGAATAAATTAGCAAGGATTATAAAATCTTAATAATAAGAAGAAGAAATTATCATTTAATAAAAGAGATTTAATAAACATTTAAAGGAAGCAAATTATAATAATTTCTTTAAATAAAATAAGTACATATTAAAATCTAGAGGGGACAAATTGATAACTATTTGATAAAAATATATACTAAAACATAAATTATAGTCAATAGTGAATTCTTGTCTACATGTCGACATGAAATATTATATGGATCAAATAGGTCGTGTTCAAATCATGCATACTCAACTATAACATAATCTATTTAATATTCGTAATATCGGTCATGTCGTATTTATGTTTATATCAAAAAATGACCAACTCTAACCTTTTAATTATGTTTACCATTCGAGTCTTACTAGCAAGTTCATTAACGAGTCTTCTGTTAAATTCTCAGCCCTACTTATAAAGCTATGAGGACAATTAATTTTGTGAGGCAATAATGCCCCTCACGTTCCTCGCCTACCCCTCATGATTTGAATTCTCCAAATTTATTTTTAATAAAATTAATATTTTTGGACTCACTCTGAGATCTTTCAAACAAGATATTTGCTGAATATGAATTTCTAAAAAACAAATGAAAATTTAGATTTTACCGTCTCATTTATTTTTTCCTCTTAAATGTAAATTTTAATCACATTAACTTTTTACAAATAAAAAAAGACAAATCAATAATAAGCAAATAGTTGAGTTTCTTTTATATTCATATCTCAACATAATAAAACTTGTGAGGCCTATCGAGCTCATCATGATTCCTATTTCAATAATTAGAACCATTTATTTTGTACGACCATCAATGTATATAATCTATGAAAAAAAACCTATGTTGATTGATAATCATAACATTTTCACTTTATTCTTGTTTATCTCTAAAAAATGGATGTTTATTTTTAAAAATGTATTTGTCATCCATTTTTTAGAGACAAATGTCATAAAATGAAGAAAAAAAAATTTGTAGTAGGCCTTACAAATTCTTTAAATTCTCTCATGTTGAGATATGAACATATGAGAAACTAAACTCACAAAGAAAATAGGAAAATTTTCATTTTAGAATTAAAAAAAAAAATTACAAAAAATTAGTAAATTTTATATAATGTCACGCCCCAAGCTCCGTGACAACGCCGCGCGCTCATTTAAGTGAGCATGCAAGGCTATGAGTCCAATCACATAACCCACAATGTAAAACACTCAAATTAAATCCTTAATTATCATAATGCTAAACTGAATAAAAATAAATAATTCTTATCATATGAAATTGTCCACCAAGCCCACTAATATAATCCACTAACAAAATAATAACCCAAGTACTTAAATCATAGTCCTACTCTCGGCACTCCAATAAGTAAAAATCCCGCGTAGCTCTACTCCTCAGAATCTGAAAAAAAAATAAAATAAAATAAGGGTAAGCTAGACAGCCCAATAAATAACCAACCATCACTGCTAGCTGGATCAAGTATACAAAAAAAATAGTGGATAACCAATAAATATATTTGCCCTATCATTCAATAAATGAACAATTATTTCGTAAGATTGTTTCGTAACTGAAAATAAACAGTGTAGCAATACATTTTAATTGAAAAGACAATGAGGTAATTCAATGAAATTTCGTTGTTCAAAATTGATGGTTCGATATTCAAATGGTTCAATGATACAATTCACAAAACCCAAGTCTTGGTGACTATGGTCACTTAGCCCGTGACATGGCCCAGAGCCACACATAGGCCGGTGGTAAAGCCCCAAAAGAAACTAGTTTCTGTACCAATAAATAACCCCCATTGACTAGGATCCAAATCATAGTCAAACTAGAGTGATGTTCTGCATTCAAACAATACACAACTTTTAAATAAAATATTCGATATTTTCAGAATAAACATTTGGTACAATTTTCATAATAGTTTCACCAAATATTCAAATAATTTTTATAATAATATTCGATGTTGTTTTATACTTGACCTATATTTTATTTTAAAAGAACATGAAGGCCATAAATAAATATTTATGATTTTAAACGATTCGATAGGAATAAAAATGAACCAACAGTGATAGAGGGTTTATAGCGACCCCGGTCTTTTTCCCATTTGATTATTGTATTCGGACTTATGTTCCGTAGATTCTATTGTCTTATTAATGTTATTGTTGTCCTTTAATTCCGTATTCTTGAGTTATAGGATGTTTTGGGCAGGTTGATTACAGGTTGGTTGGGTTTAGAAACCAAGTGTTGATGTCCAGTTTTCTGCTTGGTCGCTCGAGCGAGCTTCTCTTCGCTCGAGCGAGGCTTTTGTTTTTGGTTCGTCGCTCGAGCCATGGTTTCTTCGCTCGAGCGAGCGATTGCGTCTAGTATAGACCTGAGAGCAGTGTTTATTCGCTCGAGCGAGCTTTTCTTCGCTCGAGCGAGCGAGGTGTATGTTTTCGAGTTCTTCGCTCGAGCGAGCATTCTGTCGCTCGAGCGTGCTTCTGGGTTGCAGACCTGAAGCATCGAGTTCTTGGCTCGAGCGAGCTTTTCTTCGCTCGAGCGAGTATTTCTTGTGTCTGGTCGCTCGAGCGACCATGTCTCCGCTCGAGCGAGCCTGTCCAGTATATAAACACAGCAGCGGGATTTTAAGCAGTTTTTCATCTTTTTCTGATCCCAAACCCTAATTCCGAGTTCTCTTCTTCTCTAAACACCTTCTCTCCTAGGATTGATCTAGTTAGGGTGTGTTTTTACCCTAGTTGCTTTACAAAAAAGATAGAGGAGAGTGAGGGCTTTCATTTAATCTGAACAAACTTGAATTTGGAGCACTTTGGAATTCGGGCTATCATCTTCGTCTCCTTCTTTTGGGTTCTTTGCTTCGAGGTAGGGATTTCCTACTCCATTTATACGTTTTAATCCTAAGTAGTGGTATTTTGGTATGTGGGGGTAGTTTGGTCATTTTGGGAGAAACCTTAGGGTTTTGTCATAGATTAATTTATATAATTAATTTGAGGGAAGACTGTGATAGTGGGTTAAATTCATGAGACTGGGAAAGTTAATGGTTTAATGATGTATTTGGTAGTTTAAATACTTACCTTTGAGAATATCGAAATTGCATTTATTGTTATAGTTATTTCCTGTTTAGAAATAATTGTTTTGGGCTATCGGTGGAGGATAGCTATTGATTGTTGTAGACCTTGCATGCGGTTTAGGTATAACTGAAATTGAGTCGATTGTTTGACTGTTGAATTAATACAGAACATTCGTGTATTAATTATGTGTTGTATATGGCATGTGTTGATTATGTTGCATATGCATTTGGTTTTGGAGGAGATAGGGGATGAACTCCACGGTTTAGGGGAAGATAGGGGATGGACCTCTAAACCGGACTTGTTGGGAGGAGATAGGGGATGGACTCTAGTAGCATGACTTATGTGTGTGCTTATTGATAATAGAAATATTTCTATTTATTGTTGATATGATACATCACCACCATGTGTATCAGTCAGGAAGGATGGAAGTGAAGTTGATTGAGATTGATATAACACCAGCATGTGTGTTTATTATGTTATAAGAAAGGTTTAACCTGATTGTTATCCTTGTTGAGTTGTTTGGCCAGGTTCTGAGCCATGTCTGTGTAAATGGAAAATAAAAGGTGTCATAGACCACGTGTCATAGACAACGTAGGCATTCGTGTCAATAAATCGTAAATTGATTATCTTGTGTTAACCATGTATCGGGTACTACTGCTTTAGTTAATTCTTATGCTTGGTTTAGTATTTCTCTACTGGGCTGTGGCTCACCCTATATGGGAACTTTATTTTCAGGTTCAGGCGGTTCACTACCTCCAAAGACTTAGCTTGTGAGGATTTGGACTTGAAGACTTGTTTTATTTGTTTTAGTTGTTTTATTTGAATTATGTAACCATTCAAGCCTAGGGCTTTATTTGTTTTGAGTTAGAACTCATGGATTTGTGTCCAAGTGTTGGCTTGGCAAGATGTAAGCCCGTAGGGCATTTATTTTGATGTTTTATTTCATATTACTCTGATGATTTAAATAATATAATGTTTTTCTTTTAATAATGCATGCCTTGTTTTATGTTTAATGGGTTTAATTTTGAGGGCGTTACAGGGTTACTTACCTCAAACGCTTAAAAACAATATTCCAACACCAACTCCAAACACTCAGCTCCACCACTTTAATCACACAAACCTAATAAACAAAACCTCAAATAAATTAATATTTTTACGTGTTACATACACCCACAAAAGCCCCACCATATTAGATTAATGTATTGCTTTAATATCCAAGTGATCAAACCATTCAACCCAACTTTATAGCCAAACACACCCTTACCCATGATACAAAACTCCATTGTTTCTATTACCCACCCAAAGTTACACTTACACATTGCACCCAATTCTCAAAACTTAAGTAGGCACTTATAGATCTTCCAAATCCCCTTAATGCATTGATCGTTGAATTCCTCAACATAAACTTTATAATTAACAGTAAAGACAGATTTTACCTTAACCAATTGGTGTCCCAAAATTACCAATGCGCTGCCTCCAATCCCTATTGCAGCCTCACTTGAACCTCTTTTCTCTTTTTCTTTTCTTTTTCTTTTACCTTCTCAAACCTTAGCCGCCTATGGAGCAATTCCCAGCCTCTGTTTTGTTTGTTTCCCAAGACTTAAAGCCACAATAGGTGGGCTTATTAACCTAATTTCTCAAAGTTACAAAATTACCCATCTAAGTAATAGAAAATATAATGTCATCTCATAACTAATTCTTTGATATTAATAAATGACCCATATAAATTAATTTAATTACTAATCTATCCAATAAAATAATTCTACACACAACTTGGATTTTACATATAAATTAATAATTAAATTTATAAATTTTTTTTATAAATCTGTAATAATTTTTTAATAAGCTACACAATTCCTAACAAAAAAATAAAATGATGACAAGTATAACTTTAACGTGTAAGAGCATTTCTTAAATACCATTGTCATTATTATAATTTGGTAATGAATATTAGTAATTTGTCAAATTATAATAATAGTACTTCAATGGTATACATGCTATTTTGACAAATCTCAACTAACTTTTCTTCCAAGCTTATAGGTGTTGTTTTGTTTGGATATAAGTTTTTTAATAATTTTTTTTTGGTTTATTTTTTGTATTTTGTGACATTTTTTAACTGTTTGTAATTTTTTTTTTTATTTATATTTTTACATTATACCCGACTAGACAAATATAAAAAATGAAAAAGAAATTAAAAAATTAAAAAAAAAATAAATATAATTCACCCTACCAAAAAATAACCACTACAAAAAGAAAGAAAAAAAGAAAAAGAAAAAGAAAAATTACATTAGAACATAAAAAATACTCAACATTAAATGGACCACTACATTATATTGCAAAATAAAAATGACATTGCAAATAAAGAGTAAAAATTACATTAAAAAATAAATGACATTGCAAAATTAAAAAATACATTCTCCCGTAATTATTCATCAGGAGGCAAGGGAAAATAGTAATTTGGCTTGTTGACATTTGCGGACCACTTGACGAAAAATCTCATTTTTTCGCATTATGTAATACGCTTTTATCCGATGGTCCAAATGAGAAATGTCCGTAGTCATTATCAAATGTTCTTCCCTTTTGATCTTTTCTTCTCTTGTCTTTTGATCTCAAGTTCTTGTATTTTGATCTTAAGTTCTTTTATCTCCTGTAGTGTTTGAATCCTTTTTTCTTTTCTTTCAGCTTTTTTCTTTTCCTTCTCAGCAAGGTGTTGATTAAATGTCTCCAACACATTGCTAAATTTGTGGACTTCAGCTTCAATGACTTGATTTATTCGAAATAATTCTTTTGCAACTTTCCTACCCATAGATCTTTTACCTCTTGCAGAGACACTACTCTCACCAATTGAATTATTACCAACAGTTGGATTGTTAGCAATACTTGGACTGTTGTCATCTTCAAGAAAAAAATCGTTATCCATAAAGGAATCGAGGGCCAAATTAGAGAAAAATAGTGTATGGAATTTGGGAGATTTGTTGTGAAATGAAATTGAGACAAAGAAAGGAGAAGAAGATGAATGTAATTTATTTGTTGTAAAATCGAATTGAGATTGAGAGTTAAGATTTATAAATAATCAAAAAAAGTGACCGTTTTTTCTTTTTTATAATAGCTGTTGAGACATAAAAAAAAAAATATTGCCGTTGTATTTATATCCGTTATTCTTTCACTTTTGTAATTTTTCTTTAATTTTTTTTATTAGGAAAAAAAAGAGCACAACGGTCTTATTGCATTCCAAGACACCATCCACGCCGTTGATTTTTTCACAATCTAACGACTGAGGTGAGAATTATGGAATCTTCGGCTACTTTATCAAAAAACCCACCATTCCCTCTTTCTCAGCTTCATTTTCATTCGACCTAATCGAATTAAGACCTCCTCCTTACATTATTTCTTACTTGTAGGGCCATTAGGCCCACTTTTAAATTTAATTTTAATAATTTAAATTGTTCATATTTTAAAATTTATTCAATATATCATATCTGTAAAAAAAAATTAAATTGATCGAATATTAAAAAACATATATTTGAAAAAATCGAATTTAAAACTATTTTTTTAAAGAATTTAATAAATAGATTTTCAAACACAAATTTTCTGTTATCCGATCAATTTAATTTTTTAAATATAATATAAACGATCTAAATTATTAAAATTGAATCTAAAAATGGCCCAATAGCCCTGCCAGGAGGAAATACGAGGAGAAAGCCTAAGGTGGGGATCTTGACTCCAATCGGCTGAGCATCTCTCGCTCTCCATGTTCATCCATCTCTACATCTTCAGTAAACCCAATCGGCTGATCAAGTCCAGAGCCTATGATGAGTCGGCTGTTCATCCATCTTTCTCATCTTCATTTTTTAAGTTATCTCTCTCTCTCTCTCTCTCTCTCTCTCTCCATGTTGATTTTTTTTTTTGTTGTTGTTGTTGTTGTTGATCAAGTCCAGAGCCTATGATGAAGGCAGAGCTACGAAGATCTCCCTCTGAGTCTAGACAAACTCATTTACCTTTAGATCTGTGTCTGTTTCAGACCAAATTAGTTGAAAAAAATACAACAGATTCAGACCAAATTTGTCATCAATGATGCTGGAATCCAGGTATTTATCTTTTAAATTCGAACTAGATTGCTTCAGAAATTTATATAAATTTGTTAAATTAAATTTGTGAAATTTGGGTTGGCTGATCATTCTGAAATTTGTTATTGGCTGATTGTTCCGAATATTTGTGAAATTTGTGAAACAAATTCTTGACTGATCATTTTGAAATTTGTGTCTGGGAAATGCAGAAATTGTTGAAATTTGTTTTGAGGAAAAAAAAAAAAAAAATGAAGAAACAAATACTATAATAAATAAATGAATTCTGTTTGACAAAAAAAAATTCAGTGAATTTCGTTTTTAAAAAAAAAAACCTTCGAACATTTTGGGATGCTTTTCTGGGAGAGGATGAACTGAGCTTTGAAGCCAAAATCTGTTATTTTTGATGATGTGGCATGTTTGGCAAATGCCACACCTCATTTGAGAACATAAATGGCATCTGCTATCTTTGGCAAGAAGAACAGCAGGCCATTGGAGACCCTCTTTTTGTCACTCTTGCCAAATTATAGCTTTGGCAGGTTGTTTGACAGCAAATTGGAGATGCTCTAAGGAAGGCTTATACTTTAGTTTCTTCGCCCTTTCCGCGTAATAAAAAAGAATTACTGTATTGAAGTGAAGCCCTCCTTTTCCACGAAAGTCAAGAGGAAGACTTTACTGTGTTGATGCTCTAAAAAAGAATTACTAAGGAAGACTTATGCTTCTTCCTTGTTGCAACTGTGAACACAAAAGTCAAGAGGAAGACTTTACTGTGTTGATAGCATAGATATTGGAATAGGTTAATTTAGTAATTTTTTAACTGAAATATGAGATAAAAAATTAGAATTTAGAATGATTTTTTTAGTTTTTTAAGAAAAACGTGCAAAAAGTAAGGAAAAATAAATAAAATCTTCAATTTTTTTACATAATTTGTTCACTTAATTTTTTGACTTTAAAACTAAAAGTGTTCCCAAACGAGATTTAACTCTCCATAAAAGTCTGCATCCATACGTAAGAATGACTTGACTTTAGTTTCATAGGAGAACTACTCTTCAGTTTAAAAGATGAAAAATCTATCTATCAGTCCATACTACTAACTACCACCAGGGGACAACGCATGTGCATTCCACAAGGTTGAGTCAAGATCGAATCTTAGGTGGCACACTCTCTTTGTGGAGTTATGAGTGCTGTACTTTGATCGATACTTAGCCTCTTCTATGGCGCGTGGATGAGGTCTTAGTGGGTGCCTCGGTGGTGGGTCATTTCCTATAAGTTGGGTTAAATCTAGCCAGCAACTGCTTACTCTGAGGTCAGAAGGCAGAAGGTAGGACCCACAGATGCTATGATGTCCCCATGGAGCATCTTTTTTTGTGGCTCAAAAAAAAAAAAAAAATCTCTACTACTAACTATATATATGTTTGTGTGTGTGTGTGTGTGTGTGTGAACTTCTCATGATATTGCCAAAAAAATGTCTCATATGATTATATAGCGAAGTGATTTTAAGCAAAGGAAATAATATTTTTATCACCTTAGAAAAACATAATATATATATATATATATTTTAAAAATTAAAATCAAAATACATTTTATAGATTTAATAGCGCACACCTATTAGGTGGGCACACACCCACTAATAACTCTAAAAGGTCAAAGTGTTAACTTTTTTGCTACCCTTTTGTGCCAAAAAAAGTTGCACCCGCGCAACTCTTCTGTAATTATTATTATTTTTTTTTTGTCTCCCATTGTTAATTACAGTTTTAATCCCCTATAGTTTGACTAAGTTTCAATTTGGTTTCTGTTGTCTTAAATTTAACAGTTTGGTTTCTATATTTTAAATTTAGTTTTAGTTTGATTATTTTGTTGAAGTACAAAGTTAAAATTAATGATTTTAGAACACTATCAATCTTAAGGTATACACATAGGAAAAATTAATGAAAATTTAGACAAAACGACCAAATTAAACACAACTTAAAATATAGAGACGAAATTGTTCAAATTAAAATTATAAAGATCAAAGTAAAATTTGAGTCAAACTATAAAGATGAAAAGTGCAATTAATCCAAGATTTTACTCTATTGTTTGATGCAACTTATATGAAATGTTTATAGTTTTTTTATTATATATTTTGGGGGTATTTTTGCGAAAATTATATTTCTAGTATTTATATACCCATTAGTATCAATTAATTTTTATAACGCATTTACTCCTGCAGCCATTCAAAAGACTAAAAACTCTAATTTTAGATCTAGCGCAAAAAAGGGAAACTAATTTTTATATTTTAGAAAAATATCGCACTAGTTTGAATACTTATCCCATTTAGATTAGAACCCATATTAGAACCTAGTATAATTGTTTTATTTGAAAATGTTCTTTGTATATATGGAAATGTAAAATTTCTAATAAATGTAAAATTTGGAAATGTAATATTCATATTTTCAATCAAAACAATAATTTGTACTTTTAGAAAATTGTGACATAAAAGATAAATGTCAAATTTAGTAATTTCAACTAATAAATTTACAAAAACAGTATAACATCTTTAAATCAATCAATAAAAATTATGAACATTCACAATTTTTTAATTAAAGTTATATAAATTATCAAATAAAAAGTATGAACATTATGAAAATTATCAAATTATGACCTTTCACACTTTTTATAATGTGAAAATATAAAAATCACGTAACAAAAAATCTAAACGAACATCAAAATACAACGTAATATTCACAGTAATAAAAAAAAAAAAAAAAAAAAAAACTAAACCTATACCAATTCGAAAATATCACACTGTAACATGAAAATACGAAGCAAAACTGAAAAAGTGAAAATTGACTATTTCGGTTATTTAATGACAACAAAACAATTGTCCAATCAGCAAGCACAACAAACAATATACACAAAAAAATCAAATAGATCTTATATATTGATGCATCTTTTTAGGGAAATCTATATATTCTCAACGCATGCATAATACCAATGAATAAATTGTACAATACCAAAGACTCACAAATCGACTAATAGAAGTTTGTGGTTATCGTCGATCTATTTTGAATGTTCAGTTCATAACAATGTGAATATTCATATTGCGACATAAAAAGGCAAAAACATAGTTGAAATAAGTAAAAATCGATAGTTCTGATTGATCAATGGAAAAAAAGGGTTGTCCATCGCCGGTCCACCATTATTTCCATTGCCGGTCTACCATCTTTGCTCTCTATAAGTTATTAGAGATGAATCATTTTTCCTTCTTTCTCACACATATAGTAATATATATATATATCACAATAAAACTTCATACTTACTAAACTTGAAAAGGGTATTCATGTTCACAAAATGTATAAAATATTGGATATGATATCTATTGAGTTAACTCTTCCAAAACCTAAGGACTAAATGGGATATAAGAATATACATAGAATGCTTACAAGTTTATGCCAAATAAAATTTCTACTTATTATGTAATAGGAATAATTTAAATGAATTAGAAAAAGAAAATATTATTAGAAGTTAAAGGATTATCAACTTCCAAAGTTGCACTTAACTGGCCAGCAAAGTCACACCTGCTTTTCCACAAAATTGCTTCTTCCTTATTGCAATTGTCAACACACATGCAGGCCTTAAATCTTTTATATATATATGTGCCTGCCCTCTTCAAGAAAATCACTACCACTGCACCTTGATTTCATTTATAAACCACTCACTTTCAATCTCATCTCCAACCAAAAATATTATGGCAGAAACATTTCTCTTCAGTATTGTAGGAAAGCTCTTGGGACATGGGTTCTCAAGCCCTCCAAGAAATTAAATTGTTGTGTGGATCCGGAGCCAAAGACGAGCTCCAAAAACTCAAGAACACTGTCTCCACCATTGAGGCTGTCCTCCTTGATGCAGAGCAAAAGCGATCAACAAACCATCAGGTTCAAGACTGGCTCAGAAAGCTTGAAGTTGAACTTTATGAAGCAGATGACTTAAATGATGACTTATCCACTCAAGTTTTGAGACACTCTTTGATTCACAACAAGAAGAACATGGCAGCAAATAAGGTATGCATTTTGTTTTCAAGCTCAAACCAGCTTGCTTTTCGACTTAAGATTGGTTACAAAGTCAAAAGTCAAGGCAATTAGAAAGTGGCTGCAAGCTATTTCAGAAGATAGGCACATGTTTCACTTCAGTGAATGGCTTGTAGAGGTGGGAGTTGAGAATAAGAGGAGGGAGGAAACTCACTGTTTTGTGCTTGTTGAGGAAGTTGTTCGGAGAGAAAAAGATGTAAGTGCGATTATTGAACTTCTGTTTGACGCCAGTGTCAAAGAGAATGTGTCATTCATTTCGATAGTCGGAATTGGAGGGATAGGAAAGACTACACTTGCTCAACTAGTATACAATGGCGAGCAAGTGAAACACCATTTTGACCACCATTTTGACCTTTGAATATGGTGCTGTGTTTCAAATGTCTTTGATGTGAAAATCATTGCACATAATATTGCAGAATCTGCAACGAAAAATAAACTTAAAAGGTTTCAAATGGATGGGGTGATGGATGAACTTAGAAAACAAATTGATGGGAAAAAATATTTGCTTGTCTTGGATGATGTGTGGAGCGAGGATCCCGTCATGTGGCTAAAATTGAGAGAATTGTTGATGGGTGGTAAGAGGGGAAGTGAGGTTTTAGTAACTACCCGAACTCAACTTGTTACAAAAATTACAAGCACACTTCCACCATATCATTTAGAGGGTTTGACTGATAGTAGTTCATGGTCTTTTTACTTAAGAAAATCGCATTTGACCATCAAGTAGAGCCTGTAAACCATACCATGGTACCAATAGGGCAGGAAATTTTAAAGACATGTGTAGGAGTTCCTCTTGCCATAAAGACTACATTAATGATGTAGAAAATGAGTGGCTTCATTTCAAAGATAATGAACTTTCAATGATACCTCAAGTAGAGAGCAGTATTTTTCCTATACTAAAGTTGAGTTATGATTACTTGCCACAACACTTAAAACATTGTTTTGCATATTGTTCATTATTTCCTAAAAATTATTGGATTGATAAGAAAAAATTGATTCAGTTGTGGATTACTCAAGGATTTATTAAATTGTCGGATGAAAGGCAACACCTAGAGGATGTTGGAGAAAAATATTTCACGAATTTATTAAGGAGGTCCTTTTTACAAAATGATGGAAAAGGACGATTTGGCAAATATAATGGGTTGCAAAATGCATGATCTTTTTCATATCTTGCAAAATTGATGGCTGGGAGTGAATGTTGCACAGTTGGTTTGGATGTGAACTCACCATGGGAAATTCCAACTCCCTTGCTTGAAGCAAATAAATTGCGAACATTTCTTGTGCATAATAATAATCCTCTGCGATATTCAGATAAGAAAACAGAGCATATGAATTGGATCAATAAAACCATCTCAAATTTCAGGGCCCTACGAGTGTTGGGTTTGGTTGAATTGTGTATTAACTAGGTGCCAAATTCCATAAGTGAGTCCAGGCATCTAAGGTATCTTGACCTCTCTAGAAATTCATTCATGATTCTACCAGAAAGCATTTGCAAGTTGCAAAATTTGCAAACACTAAAACTCAAGGAATTGATGAGAAAGATTAAGAATCTAGTAAGCCTAAGGCACCCTTTTGAGATTGATGGCTGCTATGAGTTGAGTCATATGCCATGTGGATTGGGCCAATTGACTTCTCTTCATACACTAACACGATTCGTAGTGGGCAGCAAAGATAGGTCTGCTGCTGGGATGCGTGGAGGGCTAAGTGAGTTAGAAGGCCTAGTTAATCTACGAGGAAAACTGTCGATTGAAGGGTTGAGGGGGTCAATAGCTAAAACATGGAAAATACATCCAACCCACTGCTACTTAGATAGGTTGGAATTCCTCGAGTCATTGGTATTATTAAGTTGGGACAGTGAGGACCCTATTACGGTTACTGATGACGAGAATTTGTTGTTGTTGCCTGAAAGCCTACGGCCACACCCAAATCTGAAGAAGTTGATGATAGGGAATTATGGCAGAAAGAGTTTCCCAAGTTGGATGATGGTAAACAACATCTGTTTGTCCCTCCGAAATCTTGTTGAGATTTCATTATCAAGTTGTAATAGTTGGAAACATCTTACACCGTTTGGGCTACATCCTTCTATTCAAGTTATGAGGATTTGTTATTTGGATTCCTTGGAGTACAATTGTAAGGAAGAGGAGGAGGGTGGTTGTTGTAGTAGTGGTGGTGATTATAACACTCGTTCTTCTCCGACTTCTTCAATGTCAAGAGGACTCTTCCCATTCCTAAAATCCCTCTACCTCATGAATTTGAAGCGATTGAAGGGACTAGGAAATAGGAGATGGAAAGTATTACCGATAGGGACAACTACAAGATCCTTGTCATTTGGAGCTATGCCACATCTTACTGCCCTGGAGTATGTATACATCGGAAATTGCCCACAGCTTGGTTTGTTGGCTAACTGTAATGAAAATGGCTATGCCCCTACTCTTTCCAATGATGAGCTTTTTATTTATTTCATCTACCTTTTATTTATTTTTTATTTTTACTTGAAGTTTAGGTCTTGTACAAATATAAAATTTATACATAATTTTATACTAAAATGATGTAACAACGATTTTTAACATATATATAAAACTCACATTGATGGGTCTTTGTTTTTAAAATAATAGAACCTAAGGCTACCTCATCATTCTATATATAAAATCTATATAAATTTTCTATTTGTATAACACCACCATTTCCTTTTCTTTTCTTTTCTTTCTTTTTATTTTTTTAATTTTTTTTAAACCTTTTTTTCTTTCTGTTCACATGGTAAGACAATAATTAACAACTAAATGAATTTCTCCCTCCTCTGTCTCCTATTCTATCTATAAAACTAGTGTATGTGGCCCATGTTAGATGTGGATGTGTCTTGCAAGCGTCAAATTCTAATAGTTGTTCTAGTCAATGACACTGGAGAATATTGAATTTTATATTTCTTAAATATTCTATACAAAATTTTAAGGTAAAATGTTTTTTATTACAATGTGTCTTGCAAGCATCAAATTCTAATAGTTGTTCTAGTCAATGACTCTGTAGAATATTGAATTTTATATTTCTTAAATATTCTATACAAAATTTTAAGGTAAAATGTTTTTTTATTACAATGTATAGCATGTTATCAACGAAATAGAAGTGTTATGCATTTTTTGGGCACATAAAAAAGGAAGAAGGGGTGGTGTGGCAACCCTCTCAATTGTATTTACTTGAAAGTGAGTAATGTGATACATTAAAAAATTCTCATATGATTTTTTTACTATTAGTCACAAAGATAGTAAGGCATAGATTAATAAATATATACGAGACCAATGCTTTGTGTCTAGTCGTAAGAAAATCAAGTAAAAAATTT
Source organism: Camellia japonica (assembly GCA_030407325.1). Lineage (NCBI taxonomy): Eukaryota > Viridiplantae > Streptophyta > Magnoliopsida > Ericales > Theaceae > Camellia > Camellia japonica. Next base: position 71,164,273 of record JAPPVO010000029.1, read on the forward strand.
ATTTTCGTAACATTTTCCCTTGGGAATTAATAGTTAGAAAGGGTCTAGACATGCTCGACAATGCGGAGGCATCGTGACATAGAGATCTGCGAGCCTCGCTGAATGTATAATAATGGTAAGGCACTTGAGACCCATAATTAATGAGTTTGAGTCTTGCCCTGAGCGTCACCCAATTAATTCACATGGGTGTAAGCCCCCAAGGCCAGCAGTAACAGAACTGTTATTTAAGTTACATAGTAAACTCACTATTTGTTAATATCTGTGGGTTGTACGTCTGCCTAACATTTTGGACACATATTCCTATTCTTATCCAACTGTGAAGTGCCTAACACAAATTTGAAGAAGTTCATGTAATATAAAACATAGTTGACACTCCTTTTCACTATTTCAAAATGTGCAAAAGCTAACAGTCTTGAGCATAATCAATAAATGGAATTAGGTTTAAAGATGCCTCGTGTTTGAGTGCAACTTGCATTGATTTGAGTGGAATTTTATGCACAACTCAACTTCACAAGGTTTAATCTTGATTACTTGAGTTAATTACATGAATTCATTTCCTCTCAAATGTCAGTTAATTACATGAATTCATTTCCTCTCAAATGCACAACTCAACCACCACCATTCATTCTCTTGAAATTGCATAGCAGTTTTTGTTCCATCATTTGCTTCTATGAGAGTCATTTCCTTGCTAGAAGCTGTAATTTTAAGTAATTGCTTTAATTTATATACCATTCGGAGTGCATGAGATTTGCAATGAGAATGAGTGAGGGAGAGAGAGCTCTGAGAGAGATTAGAAAGAGAAGAGAGTAAATTAGGGCACAACAATTTATTGGGAAGAGGGGAGGGGAAATTAAAAACACCAACCAAGGCAACGTCAAAGTATTTGTGCGATGAGCAGTTTGCCGTGAAAAATACAAAATAAAATCAAATTTGAATTGGATTATTTATGGTGGCCAAAAGGCTTTTTACAATGGTGTTTTGTTGCCGAAGTAAAGTTATGTAGTTTTATTTATTATTTTATTTATTTATTTTTGCAACACGGGTATTTGTCGTGGAATATGTAGTCCTAGAATTGTTCCTTGCCAAAAGATGCTTTTCTTAGTGTTCCTTGGTAAATGAGGTTCATCTTGTGATTTCATTAAATCCTTTCAAAGTTAGCTTTGAGCTATATCTCTAGTATGAGATCATGGTCAACAATTTGAAGTTTTATAGCTTAACAGTAATGCCCACATTGCAGCAAGGTGATCGTTTTGCAGCAAGATATGATGATGATGATTGTCAACTACGCATTATGAGCTGAGTTATTTCACTTCAGCATAGCAACTAATCAACCATATATATGTTGGAATACAATATAAGTAACAGGCATGGAGGTAAATACACACCATATATCTTAGCATTGTACCATACTTGCCCATGGTGACTATTATCATTACTTGAATGGTGGTGGTTTGACTCCAGATATGCTGATTTGGAAGATCATATGGGGATCCTTATTTTTTGCAGTAATGTGGTCCTTGTGCCTGTGACTTCAAAAATTAAAGAGAGAACGAGATGAAAACTGAAGAAGAGATGAAAACTCTTGTTTGACACCTTGTTAGTTGCTAGTAGATGCAGCTTTGAAAACAGAGAGGTCTGCACACTGATCCAATAGCTGCCGCTGAGGAGTTTACCATGAGCTTGATTTGATGTCTTGATTGTTCTCAGTGTTTGTTTGTAATTGAAAATGCGGGTGTTCTCTTGGTTGGCCCGTTACCAACTCCAGTTGCTTTCTCGTGTTTGAGTTTTTGTGCTTCCATATGATTAGCACCTCTCCTTGTGCCAACCTAGTTGGTTTGTTTTGCCATGATGCATCTAGTACTTGAACCAGTATTGATATATCTGTTGGGCACATTGGATGTATTTTCTTTTGCATCAATAAAATTCTCTACTTATGCTGATCAAAAGGAAAAAAAAGAAAACTCTTTTATGCCTGTTAAAATTCTTTCTTAGTTGAATCCTTTTATTGAGGATCTGTATGATGTCTGATTAATTACTTTACTCTTTCTTACATTATTTATCAGTTTCAAGAAGGAAGCAAATGGAAAAGATCCCACAAGAAAGAGTGTGTGGTAGTGTCTGGAATGGGGATGGGACAGCTACTCTCATGGTGGACATAAGAAAATCTGTGTTGTCCAATTTCTGTTACAAATTATGCTTAAATTTTTCTTGTCATAGTAATGTGTATAATATAAGGAGCTTATGCTATTGCTTTTAGATATGACAAATGCATTACCCGCAAGCAGATAAAACATGCCACATAGCCATGAATTGAAATTTTTATGGTGGTAGAATGCAGGATCGGGATCTTCGAATTGAAATTTTTCTAAAATGTTTGAGCATATGAAGTTGAATTTTCACTCAAAATCTGTTTGGAATAACATCTTCTGTTTTTTGCGGCTTCTCTATTTTACAAGAATTGAATGAATTTATTTTCAGCAGAAAGGCAAGTAGTTGGGTAAAATCAAGCACTCAAGTGTTATGGTGTCAATACTCTGTTTTCACAAATTTGAAGGCGGTATTCTTACTTTAGCTCTCTATTAATTTTTAGAAAATATTGAATGGTGGAGAAAACCTGAATCATGACTCTATCACACATTAGGGTTCACTTGCATTGTCCAAAACCTCCAATATTACCTCACACCAAAATTGTAACCTATACAAACAACTTTTAAATGCTCCTGCTCTTTTCAAGCATGCTACTGTTTCATCAAGTGTTATAAAACTTTCATTCTCATTCCCAAGAATTTCTGTATAGGAAAGTCTATATCGTTATAATTTCTCATTCTAATCAGCATCTCAGTACAATATTTAGTTGGCCTACTTAATTAGCACCTACAACAAAGCAAATTTGCAAGTAGTGGATATGGGTTTAAGCATATTTGGGGAATCGAATTATGTCTAAAGATATCCGAGCAGAATTTGTAGTCATTGGGCTGGATTGGAAAATGATATTGATACATAAAATTCATACAAAAACACCACAAGAACGATGTGAGAGTGACATGATCGTAAATATAAGTTATCTTTACGAGTATTTTGTTTTAAAATGAAAGGTCATCATTAAGTTGCATCATTATGTATAAAAATTCTATATGAATTTTCTGTTTGTATATCATCACTTGGCTGGATTTTAATATTACGCCTTACATGTAGGGTACATAGTCACCTATACCCTAAGAATCATCCAGTGGATCTCTTTTCATTATTAATCATTTGCTGCTTGTAGCTTTCCTTCTTAAATGGAGGGTTAATGTCATAGGTGCATTTATGGAGGCTTAATGTCTTATGTTCTTAATATCATTCACCCTGCATTTATTTTGCCTGGTATTTCTGTCAGATTTGATTTCTCTCTTGCAAACCCTCTCTCATTTGATTTCTCTCAAATTTGATCTCAATCTGTGTTCAATTAATTTCAATCTCATAAAACTTGGTTTGCCTTTAATTTAATTTAGTATTGTTTAATTTCCTTATACCGTCATCAATCTAGGGCTTCGTTCTCGTCGTGTGTGGTTTATAGCATTACTTTTGAGCTCCTTTTTTGGAGAGAACTCTAGTCGGAAATTGGAGTAATAGTTTTCATTTCTCATCATTTCTCATCTTGATGTTATAATTTGAAGCTTTTGTACTGTCAATTTCTATAAATATTTTTTTCAGAAAATTTTCATCAATAATGTTGCTGTATAGGCATCACTCCATTGCTGATCTTATTCTATACAATAACTAGTGATTTTGGCTTTTGAAAAAAGGTTTACTTAATTATGTATAAGACATTTTGGACTAGATGATATCTTCTTTCCCAAAAAACATAATCATTCAGGACACATGCCATTGGTTGAGAGGGAATTCGGCAGACTATAAAATTTTGATCATTCTGTACCAAATGTACTATTTCCTACTTCAGTTCCATTTTTTCTTCAACAATGCTTGGTAACTCTAATTTTCCTGATCCGAATGGCTCAAATGTCTCAAAATGACGTCGAATGGCTCGAATGTCTCAAAATGACGTCATTTTGGGATAAAACGACGTCGTTTTGATGCATTTGAGCTATTCGGATTATATAAATTTGAGCTACTAAGCATTTTTTTTATAATTATTATTCAAATATCAATTTAGCAGATGTGCTGTTTTTGTTTCATGAATTTATTCATGCTTCACGAGTTTTTATTCACGTAGCTGATCAGTTTTATTTTTTGCTCTAATTTTCCTTAAGGTTTTAACAGTTGCATACCTATTCCCAAATTTTCTTTCGTCATTCACCAAAATTTTTGTCTAGGGCTTCATGTCCTTTCCTTCTCTGTTCCTTAATTCTTTTTTTTTTCGGTTGTATCTATTCATGTGTATATATATGTGTGTGTGTGTGTGTTTGTTTGTGTATGGATTATTTGTGGTTACTCTCCAAGTGTATGGATTTTGTTAACTTCTGTTTTTAAATCATTCTTCGGTATTTTTTTAGAAGTTAAAATAAATTCATTAGATCATATTAGTATCATGGTTTGGTTATTTTGGCTCCATCAAAGACATTAGGAGTTGAGTCTGTAGTTGAAATCTTATATTACAATGTGCTGTGAATAGGAATCTGAGAAGGTGAACTCTCAGAGCTGGCTGTTTTGACTTGATAATATCATGTAGAATCATTTTGGCATGCAGGCCAATAGATTTTTGGTAAGAATCCTAGGATTTTTTTTTTGTTTTTTTGTGAATTGGTCATTGATCCGCCAATATAAAAATTATGGACAAGGTCCACCAAGAGAATGTTCAAGTGCTGAAGCATTATGCAAGAAGTGAATGATTCAGTTTTCCTTGTAGTTGCTGACTTCATAGGCCGCTCAACAATTTTTTGGGCCTTACGAGAAAAAATAAAAATAAAATTAAAATAAGGCCTTTTTTAAAACATTTTTATGTTGTAAAATTTTTATTAAAAAATATTTTTTTCTTGTTTTTAGATGAAAAATTACTAATTCAAATTTTGGGTTCAAGTTTTTAACATATCCCCTTTTCAATTCGTAGTGTGATCCATTTTATCTTTTTAGTCGATCTTAGATTGAGTTTTAACAATTTTAATTTAAAAAAACTTCTTTATGCAAATGCTATATCATCAATCTAGAAAATGCATACATGTACATCTAAGAAATGATTTAATTTTTTAAAAGAATATATCAGTTAAGATCTTTTTAGTACATTCATAGTTATAACCATTAAGTCAACTACTAATATTGATCTATACTTGCAAACATAGCAAGCGCTAATTATGAGCCCCACTACCATTGGGCACGGGGCCTACATAAGGTTTGTGAGTGCATTGATATGTTGGGGGCGATGTATTTTTTGAGTTAGGCCACTTGGCAAGATCTCTGGTATGCCACTTGGCAAGGAGTGATTGGTCGAGGCGTGGCCATGGTCCACACCTTAGCTAAGATATTTGGACTAGGCAAATAAGTCTTAGTGAAGTATGACTCCTAGGTCGGTTAGGGATAAACCTCTTGAGAGAGATTTATCTATCTCAATTGAACTAGGAGAGTGTAATCCTAAATGATGATGGGTCTTAGAATCCTAGATGAAAGAGATTTCTAGGTAGAGGCAAGATACTTTATATAAAAAGATCAACCCCCATGGGTAAAGGTACTTAAAATTTTATGCACCAAGTTCATTGTCTTTGTTGAGATCATAGCCGACTTTATTATTAGAGTACTCTCCCAGTTGACACCCAACCGGGGTAGTGCTAACCTTAGTTTTGCAGGTGAGAATCTAGGCGAGTTTATCCAGAAAATCATCTTTGTTCCTAGATTTTAGGAAGGAGAAGACCTTATTGCACACAATTTGGCGCAATTTGTAGGAATGAAGAAAAGATGAATTCAAATGATTCAAGCAAGGAAGAAATGGCTGGTGACGATGCCAGCAGTGACACAGAGCCCATTCAAGTGAACGGAAAATTGAAACAACCTAGAAAGGTTAATTCCTCCAGAAGAGATGACCTCCTAGGAGGAGCGATGGACCAACTAGGGGTGAAGACTACCCCCAAGGAAATACCAATGTAGAGGAAGACATTTATGTCTGGAATAATAGACTAGCTTGTAGGGATGTGCAAATCAAGAGCCAGGACGTTAGAATCTCTAAACTGGAAGCCATGGTGGACCTCTTCTTTCAAAAAGAGGTTGATCGAAAGAAGACTCAAGAGCCTAGGAAGTCCATAACTAGGTTCAAAGTTGATTTTGCAAATCCCAACCCTTCACAACAAAAGAGTGATAAAGAGACGTTGAGGCACACTCCAAAAAAGGAACTTCGGCGAGAAAATGATAGATACAGGTGCCAAGAAAGATCTACAATAAATAATTAAAATTTTATGATTAATTTTGGTTTAATTAAATTAATGTTAGAGATTATAAATTATGCATTGAGAGAGAAGAGAGAAAAAAAATAACAAAAAAGATATAGAGTTTGAGGGTATTAAAATCCTTTCATATCAATAGTTAACGGTGTTAAGGATTGTACTTTAGTCCAAAATCACCGAGACTTTTTGACTATATTTGAATCATAGGAGGGTAAAATACTCTGACCTTAAATCATAAGAGGGTAAAATGAATTTTACCCAAAATTTCACTAAAAACTATAAGAGAGTAAATATGATTGGTTGTTAAAAAATCAAATTATATTTAGTCATTCCATGAACATCCAATAATAAATGGGCACATGTATTTTAATAAGAATTTGGAAAATGTTACTTATAATTCTATTTGTTACCTTATTTTCTTACTTTAAGACACAAGTCAGTGGATTTTACATGCATTTTTGAATGTGAAACTCATTGTTTTGTATTTGGGAGTGAGAAAAGAAAGTGAAAAAAAGGAAGAAGAATATGATAGCATTTCTTTTAGTAATTTTAATGAACGTTGTAATATTGGTTTAAAGTTTGTAGTATTTTGTAGGGTAAATTACAACAAACCCCCTTAAACTATGACTAATTAGCACTTTACATTCTTGTTAACCACATTAAAGTATTATATTGTTACATATAAAACCTTCGTTAGAAATTTGTTAGGAAGTTATACAAAATTTGGTCATGTGGGAAGCACACATAACATACTTATTGAATTTTTAAGATAATAATATTTTAATTTGGTGATTTCATTTGCATTTAGCAAATAAGATAAGGAATACAAGATAAAAAATAAGATCACTAAATAAATGCATTATTGCTCTAAAAAATCAATACGTGTACACATGACTTTTGATTTCGTTTAATTCCCTCCTAGAATCCTAACAGAAATTATTATGTGTAACAAGATAATATTTTAAAGTAGTTAACCATTGAGTTTTAAAATTCAATGAACAAAGTGTAAATGAGTCATAGTTAATAGGGTTTATTTAATTTATCTAATATTTTTTTAAGGGCAAATTACAAATGTACTTCCTGAGTTTTGTTTAAAATACGAATTATCTCTTGTGATTTTAGAAATTACATTCCGTCCTTTGAAATTTATAATTTCATAATAAATATCTCATTTTATTAATAAATCATCAAGTTAATTAACAGTTTTTAATGATGTCAAAAATTTATTTCAATTAATAATTCAAGTAATTTTATTATTGTATAGGAGAGTAGTTAAGAATTTCATTTTTTCAATCAATTCTGTTAAATAAAATTTTTTGTAAGAAGATATTTGTAATTTTTTAAATCATAGAAAGCAATCCGTATTTTAAACAAATTTTAGAGGTGTACAGGTAATTTACACAATTTTTTTTTTTTTAAAAAAAGAAGAAGATATGCAGCATTTTTGGTAGTGTTTGGCTTTTCTTATGTTGGAGATTCAACTTGAAGAACATTTGGGCTTAGTAGGCCCATTGTAAGCCCAATCTCGTTGATCCAAACCATCACTTTTTAGGGCTTATTGAGAAGAATATTCATGTAAAAAATCAAGATAATTGGATTTCGGTAATTATATGTTTAATCACATTTGTCTTAAAAAAATTAGCGGTTATTCTTGAAATTATATTTGTTATTCATTTTTTAAGATATATATGTGATTTGTTGGAAATTGGATTGGATTTGACCTGACCCATCATTGAGCATCCACATGGATTGTTGATTACTAACATGATTTATAAATAATATAATTAAGAGATTATCTTTTGGGAGGTGTTTGAGTTGTTATAGAAGAATACAACTCCACCTCTATCAACAGAGAATCTCTATATATATGATATAGAGAAAGTAATATACATATTTTTATTGGTGTGGGAGTGTGATAACATATACTTATATCTGTTTAATTTTGAATGCTAAGTATGTACAGATATGCAATTTGTGAATATTTGTTCATTATGTAAATTATCTGTTATGATTTCTATTTTCAATGATTTTTGTTTTGAATTTGAAATTGAAAGCCTTAATGACTTTAGAAACCAAAATTGATAAGTTCAATTAGGATGGCATAATTTTTAGGACCTTTTGAAAAGTTTGATTAAAATTTGATTTAGTTCAGAAAAAAATTAACTTGTAATTAATTAAACTATGTCCTAATTAGTAAGGTTAATCTTTAATTAACACCCTAAGCTAATTATGTGTATATATATGTTAAGAGGCGTGAGTTAGCTCATTTTGAGCTTACAAATTCTGCTGGAATATAGTTTAGAGAGAGAGAGAGAGAGTTCAATTCTAGAGAGAGAGAAGCATAAAAACTTGAAGAATTGCTTGGAGGATTGAAGATTTGAGAAGAGAGGTGCAAGATTTGCTAGAACAAGCTAATTGCAAGACTCTAAGTAAGTGTTCGATTCTCAATTCATGAATTTAAGTCACCAAGTATGTGAATTCAAGAAGATAAAGAAGCTAAACACAAGAACTAAGATAAAGATGGTGAAATTGAAAGCTAGGTATACACGTATGCATGATTTTGTTGTCTATGTTTGAATTAAGAGTTGAATCATACATGCATCCATGATTTAAAGAGTTTTGAAGTTTAATTTCATGTTTTGGAAGTTATGGAAAAGAATTTGAAACTTCATACACGTATGGAAATTTGAGTTCCAATTATAAAAGATTTATGAAGTTTCGAGCATGGAGTTTGGAACTAGTTTTGTAACGCCCTGATAATTAATAGAAGAAACCTTACAATCATCACAAAATAATGCCAAAAGGCCATCTTTCTCATTGAACTAACGCTTTCCACAGTACAAAGTTCAAGAATTACATGTTCCAAAGATTATCTTAGTTCAAGAAGCTAGATGGCATTACATTAACATTAGCCTCACAGGCTCATTAGATACATCAAAACTAACTAGAATATTACATAAAACCATGAGTCCCAACACAAAATATCTCTTTTGTCTTCCTCTTCAAAACTAACTAAATGTCTTCTGTTCTACTGAGGCAGAACTTCATCTGTCCCTGAAAAATAAGATAGGGTTGAGTAGATCGCCCAGTAGAAGTACATTTACACAAGTATTTAATCATTCAAGTGAATTAATGGCATCCTTGAAACAAACATGATACCAAGTTATGAGCATATATGATTTCCATCACTTATGTAAATACATAACAATTTAACATGACAAATACATTCCACACCATTCATCATAACGTTTGAGCATTCACATCATTATAAAAATAAACCACGAACCTCATGTAAGAGTCCAACACAAGTTACTTTAGTTTTAAAAATCATCCTCACATTTGCCGACTATTATACGGTGGGAAGTGGGCTCCTTAAGAAAATCATCCGTTTTTCCACTTTCGCCGACTACAATACGACAGGACTGTATGGACACCCAAAAACATCTTTCCTACATTCGTCCAACGACAAGCCTAGATAGGGCATTTGGACACGCGGGTACCAACATAACACCACATTTTCCAAAACTGACTCTTACCCGGACTCATGCACAATTAACCATTCTATCATATTTTAATTCCATCAACAAGTATCCATCATCACAATAGATGAAACACCACATAATATTCACAAATAACAACATCCAATTCACAATTACATTATTCCATCAACATCCACATTTCTCAATTCTTGATTATTAATAATATTCCATAAATCCAAGAAGGTTCCACTTAATTTAGTGTTTTCTACACAAACTAAAAATCTAGGTGTAGACACCTCATTTTTGACCGTCCTCAAGACTTGGATGTCATCGTTTGAACACTCGATGATCATCCATGCTCGTATTCGTTTTGAGTTCCCGGAGGTCTCAGCCGCATGCCTTGCCTCAGGATCTCTCAACTTGTCTGTTTTGTGCTTGGTTGTGGACCAAACACTTATGTTTTTGCTTCTGAGGGAAGAGGGTGGCTTGTTGGCCATCCTCTCAACCCATCGGCCAAGGCATGATGCCATCGACCTTGTGTTCTTGCCATCGGCAAAAAGTGTTGGCAAATCGGCATTCCTTTTGGTCGGTCGGCACTTATGTTGGTCGATCGGCCATATTTTTGAGCCGAGACCTTTCCATCTACTTTTTGTAGATATTTTCTACCAGCTGTGACAGTTGGTATCCACAATTCACATCCTCCACACACATGTATGGAGGGATTTGTTTCAAGACTCAAGCTTGTTCAACAAGCTTGAGAATTGAAATTCTATAAGAAGGAAGCCTCCCCTCCCTTTCCAGAGGTTCTGGAATTTTGAGATAGAAGTTCTATATCTATCTCTCTTTATATTTCCTTTCTCTCTACATTTGTGTGTGTGTTTGTGCTCTAAAGTGTCTTTTTGTCTTACTATTGCACACAAACACCTAGTAGAACACCATCCTTTGGTTGCTGAGGTCCTTAGGAGTTGTTTTTAGTGTTCTTGAGCTGGTTTTGGCCAGAGGAGGCTGCTGGAGTAGTGTTCTTGAAGGTGTTCTTCAAGGGTGAGCTTCTTGCTTTTAAACCCCCATTCTTGCTTAAGCTTTTAGACCTATTTGTATATTTTTTTAAGCTTAACTCTAAACTATAAAAAGTTCTGATTTTGCATGCTTGAGACCTTTGTTTAAGGTCACTTTTTGGTTTGGGGTTGTTTACCCCCCCTTAGGCCTTGTTTGGCCTTGCTTTTGTGCCTTCTTTGTGAGCTTCGAGATCACCTTGTTTTGGCCTTCTCACCACTGAAATCCAAAGGGATTTCAGTGGTGGGGATGGTGTTTTAAGGTCCCAAAAAGGAGAGGGCCATCCCCTCTCCTTGTGTGTTCAATACTTGCCTTGAATGCCTCATGTGTGAGCATGTTTGTTAGGCTTCTTTTAGCTTGTATATTAGCATGTATTTGTGGTTATTTTGCTGAGGCTTACCCCTGTTTTTGCTTGGATTGATCACTCCATGCATGGTTTATACACTTGTAGTGTAAATCACATACACTAGTCTTGTATACTTCATGAAGTAGCATGTCATTCTAGCCTATGTTGTGTCCACGTCAGCATGTATTTGGTGTTATCTTACCATGTCATACCTCTGTTTAGGTTTGGTTTGGTTAGCCTTTGCATGCCTCATGCACTTGTAGTGCATTTCCATGAAATTGCCTTAACATGCTTTGTGCTTTAGGCCATGTTTTTAACATGATTTTGGCTTGACCCAAAGAAGCTTTTAGCCTTGTTTTTACGATGCTTAAGGTCTGTTTGGTGTTGTTTTGGTCATGCTTACATTGTTTTGTATAGCCATGGTTCAACCTAGCTTGTTGGCTTTGAGTGTTCAAGTCATTAGTATGCATTGCTAGGACTATTCTTATGATTTGGCATCATTCCATATGAGATTTCAGTCCATGAAGTGTGGCCATACACTTGCATTTGTCATCTTCTCCATGCATTGGGAGGTTGATGTTTTATGCCTCATGAATGGATCATTGTACATGCCTCCATGCTTAGGTCTTTGAGATGCCATCTAAGTGGGTTTTTGGTCTTGTTTTTACCATGCCATAACTCTATTTTTCATTGGTTAAGTCATGCCATATTTGGTTTTGATAGGTATAGTATAACACCTCTTTTGTAGCCTTGCATGCCTCATGCTTTTGGACTTTTGTTCTAGCTTGTGTTGGCTAGGTTTAAGCTTGTTTTTGGCCCTATCTTGACCTACCTTGGGACTGTTTTGGGTGCCCTCGGCCCTTTGGGGCTTGCCTTGCATAGCCATGGTTTGAGTCCCTTGGCTAGCCTTAAGCTTTAGGCTTTCTTGCATGCTATACTTGCTTTGTTTGGTTGATTTGGCATCATTCCTCACATATTTTCAGAACTTATTACATTGCCACATTCTCATGTTTGTCACACCTTGCTCATGTTTGAGAGTTGTGTCTTGTTGCCTAGCTTATGGGCCAATTGGCATGCATGTTTGTTTTGCATTTTGGTACCATCATTTTAGCACTTTTGGCCACTGATTTGGGCATGTTCGAGAGCTGTCCATTTTAGTTTAAGCCCATTTTCGCATGTTGTTGCATGCTTGATTTGCATGTTGTTGCATGCTTGTTACATACTTGGTACATTGCATGTTGTTACATGCTAATTCCATTACATGTTGTTGCATGCTAATTTCATCGCATCATGCTTGCATGTTTGCATAGCATTATGTGTGCATGCCTTGCCTCTTGATCAAACATGATAGAGGTTGAGGTCTCTTATGTGATTTTGTGCATTCATCCCACATTGAATTGCACACTTGGCTCTTTTGGCCATAATGCATCGAAATGCGTGATTGATGGCCCGAGGGTCGAGCACTACACACCTTTGAGTCTTAAACATGATAAGGGGTGTAGTTGCAAACATTGTCTTGCAAATGTATTGCCATACCTCTGTTTGTCCTCTGCTGTAGCAAAAGGAGCATTATACAAAGAGATATGGCCGATCGGCTATCTGGTATGCCGATCGGCTAAAAGTGTTTGGCCGATAGCTTCATAAGTGGTCGATAACACTTTTCCTTTGGCCGATGGCTTCACCATTTGGCCGATGGCCTCTTAGCATTGCCATGAAGTGGTTCAGAAGCATCACAGGTATTTTTACAGTTCTCAGAGGTGCAGAACAGTACAAACAGAGGCAACATGAGGCATGGCAACGAATTTTTGAGAGAAGCCAACCGAGCGCACATGCATCCTTCGTCACGAGCCCATTTCAGTGTTTTTAATAACTTAGAATAGTTATTTGTTTCGATTTGGTTATGTAATAATTAATTAGCTTGTTAGTTAGTTAATTAGTTGGTTTGTATTATTTATTCGGACCCTCCGTCGAGAGGGTGAATTTTGTAATAAGTGTGCGTGAGTGTGTAAATGTCTTTCAACCCCACTTCTTTCTCCCTTTTACTTACCTGCTTATGATGGTTAGTTTTAGGACACATTTCAATTAGCATCCTTATGCTTGCATGTTTGCATCCATTCATCTGTATTGCATGCACCGGGCTCGGCGCATCATACTAACTGCATTGTATTTAATTCCTACTTGAACACATGTATCAATTGTTGCATCTCATATGCCACCTTAGAATAGCCGAGCCTATTTCTAGTTACATTTTGCATGTTTTGCATTAGCCATTTTAAACATATCTAGGATCATGCATGAGTACTAACTAGCTATTGTTTTGGTTCGGAGTACTAGGTAAGCTTTTATGCTTTAGCATCTTGCATGTGTGTGAGTGTTCCCATGATAGCATGCTTGCCATGAGGCTATTTGCTTATGTGATATAACTGCCTGAATGACTGTGGGTGAAGGTTGGATTGCTTGAATTGGAACAATTCATTGAATCCTCGATTTAGCCTACTTGCGAGTAGCACGTTCAAACCATTTCTCAAACAACAAATATGCAATGCTTTGTTCCAAATTAGGCGGTCTAGTCTATACTTGTGTGTTGTGCGCATCACATAGTAATTCTAGCTAATAACTGGAATAAGAACGCATGTGTTTTCAAAAACAAGATATCATGTTAGTAAAGGCCGATCTTTGATCGGGCGAGCGGGGGTGCTCATTACATGACTTTTCCCTCACGTACCCAAGTTCCCAAGCCGAGGCAACTTTGGTGATGACGGACACGTGGCCTTAGGCACGAGTCAGGGTTTTCTAAATTCCCCCAAAATAGATATTTAGGTGGCGACTCTGTATTTGGCAAAGCAGTCCATGTTTGACACTTCTTTACAAAAATCAGTTTTCCAAAATGATTTGCCGGATTTGGACTCTTTGGTGATTTATCGGTCTTGCATCGCACATTGTGAGATTAGATTCAGAATCGTGACATTGAGTCCGAACTGTAGTAGCTAGAGAACGAACGAGATTTCGTGCCTTCACAAGCGCGGAGCTTCGGGAGTCCTCGGGGCACGTCTACACTAGGGTTTCACCAAATTTGGGGGTTTTGCTTCTTTATCATGGATAAAGGTTTTAACAACATATATATATATAAATTCTAAGAGATTGAGTGATGAAGTGTCAAGCAAAAGTCAAGCAATTAGTTTATTTTTGCAAATCATGAGTTTGGTTCCACTCAATCTTCCAAAAACTAAATCATAGTCAAATTATTCACCACAATACCATTAAATCCCCTCAAAATAAGGAAATACTAGAGTAAAGGCATCCCTACCTCAAAAATCAAGCGAATAAGTCAGGCTCCTACAAAATCCTTCAAAATCCCACGATCCAATCAGTAAACAAGGATGATCTTCAAGTGTTTTTCACTCCTAGCAAGAGATTTTGGTTGGGTTTCAAGTGTATTGAGGTATTTTATGGTGGAAACTTAGGATTTTGTAGAGAGAGATAGAGTAGAAGCAAAATAGAAAGGAAGAGATGGAAAAATGATCTAGAATCGTCTTATTTAAAAAGTTGATATCACGAAGCTCACTCGAGCGTGGCTTCTTACACTCGAGTGAACAGACACAACCTGAAGCACTCGGTCGAGTGATAACTTCCTCGCTCGAGCGGAAAAGGAGGGGCCTCAGAAGTTTTGCAGTGCTACAGTGAAACTACTGGATGCTAGTATTTTATGCTCGAGCGAAGCTTTCCTCGCTCGAGCGAACACGCCTGCAAACTAGCAAGATACTGGGAGCAAAAATTCTTCGCTCGAGCAACGCTTTCCTCGCTCGAGCGACCGTTGAAACAAAATGTTACAGGTTTTGTGTTCATGTTTTTGGAGATGTATTCGTGGTTTAGAACATATCATGCAAGATTTTTTGGCTTTGGAATCAAGTTTGGAACATTTTTCTTTCTGTTTGAAAACCCAAAATTCGGCTACATCGCTCGAGCGGTGAAGTTACTACTCGAGCGCACATTTCATGCACCCAGTATTTTTTGCAGAGGCATTGCACATAGCTCAAGCAACCAAGTGGCCTCCCAAACGACCTCAGCTTTCTTGCACTTTGGCTTGAGCTACCAATGAGCCTAGAATCTGACCATTTAGTACTTTTGTAGACCATGTGGTCCGCTCGAGCGATTATTAGTGCGCTCGAGTGAAGTGTCCTATTTCAACATGTTTTGAAAAGTCATATTCTGTTCATATCATTGTTCTCATTTCCTTCCGGGCATCTGTAGGCATGAGTTAAGCCTCATGAATGAAGTAACATGTTAGAATTGAACTTAAATAAATTGAATAAGTTAGGAATGATATGATTAAGCAACGAGCTTCAATGCGTGCATATGTTTATGTGATATGTAGGTTGACCTACGAAGATGTGACAATAACTTAATCGTTGTGAGTAATATCTTAGTAAAGATATTTTCTATATTATATTTTATGAATGTTCTAATGTAATAAGCTTTTTCGAATTCATGATTTTGCAAATATGAATGAGCTTCTATTTGATTGATCAACATGATATCTGTTAATGGAATCGATTAAGTATGAACGCATAAGATGGACCCAAGGTCGTTCCGTGTATCTGATAAAATGGACCCAAGGTTGTTTCGATTATCTGATAAGTCTGGATTATTTGTTATGTGTTGACCAGATGGTCATTATATAACTGTAATAAATTGAACCAAAGGTCGTTCTGTCAAGTTATGATTTGTTCCGCTCTGTACATCTGTTATACGTTGGACCCGAGGTCATTCCATCATGGGTTAGACCAAGGGTTGTTCCATTATGAATTGTATATGATATGGAAACAATTATGTTTAAGTAATAGAACTCATTTATATAACCTCTTTACTTTGATGTTATTCACTAGGCTTTAGCTCACTCCATTATATATGTATGTAGGTGAGCAGCGAGATGCCCATCCTTAGAGAAGTTCAATGGTTACCCAAGTTTTGTGATGTCAACCATGGAGCACCTCACAGATGAGGCTTTTGTCTTTTGTTTTTATTGGTCGTACTTGACCATCTTGTGTTTATAAAAAGTTTAAGTTTTATAAGCTTATGAATGATGGTCTTATGTATAAGCCTTTGAACATGTGGTTTGAAATGAATGTATAAACAATGTACGTTGTATACATGTGAGTTATTAACATATAAGATGTTTCTGTTTATGCCATTTATGCACAGCCCATTGGACAAATTTTTATCATTCTACTTCTGCTTTTGGCCCCATATATCTGTTCATATTTTGAATTTCTGTTTGAAGCTGTAGGTAATCTCATGATTACTGGTCGGTTATGATCCAAACCTTTAGGGGAGGGTTCGGGTCGTGACAAGGAGTTTATCTGAAAACTCTGTGCAAAAAATTTCTTTCTCTGTTCTTCTCTCCATGGTCACCATTATAGAACCTAAGGATTTTGTAATGACCCAGAATTTAAAAAAAAAAAAAAAAAAAAATTCATTGCATAAATTAATTGAGTAATATTCAAATTGGACTGCTGTGTAAAATTTCTATATGAAAATAGTTCGGTTTTGTAGTTTTTTTTTTAAAAAATAGGTCCCGATCTTAGAAAATTATGAAATTTTTGTATGCTGTTCCCATATGAGTGTAGCATGCTGGATAAAAAAAAATTTCAGAATTTAATGATGAGTATTTATTTTATGAAAATTTGCAAACGAATTGGTGTCTAGTTAGTATTAAAGTAGAATTTTGATATTGAATTTTGAGTGTTTAGACCATTACTTCAGATAAAGTTTGTTGGGTCTATTTTGGTATATAATTGGGTCATGTTTGGCTTATGGTTAGGAATTTAATTCAAGACCTATGACTTGGAATGAATTTGATTTGATGTTTTTGTATAACTCATGTTTAACGGTTTAGTCCTTTTTAATTATTTAAGGGTAATGCACCAATGAAACCCAAATCAGAAACTTTTGAACCATTTAGTCCTGCCTTTTATTTTATGCACTGATAAGTCCCATTTGAGTGGTAATGATATTTTTGTACATCGTGTTAGCACGTGTTATCCCAAATGTTATGGGTAAATTAGGGATTCGACAATGTAGAAATTACGTTTGTGCCCAATAAGTGTACTATAGTCTTTTTCTGTTTTCTCTCCATTCTGACCAAAATGGAAGAGACGAAGACAAAAACATTGTGGATTCCCAATGTTAATGGGTGTAAATTGCTTTGTTAGTTGTTTATTCGATTTTGGCAACGTTAAACCCTATCTTTGTGTTGCCAATTTTGATGTTTGGTTCCCTCCAAATCCTAGAAACCAATTATATCAATACAACTATTAGGATCGAGAACTACATCATTCCGTCATTGGGTTAACGCTACTGACGTATAACCAGCGTGTGTACACTCCTCATTGCGTCGTCGCGTTGATTTTGTTAGTGGGTATAACAACCTTCATTTTTCCTTAGACATATTCATGAGAATTGACATGATTTTGTCTTGTTAAGCTTATATTTGCAGACTTCGATTTGTTTTGTTTAAGTTAAGGTTCCTGTTTTCTTTTGTGTTTTATGTTTTGTCTAAGTGTAAGATTCATGCTTTGTTCCTTACTTTGTGTGTTGAACCTAGGCCATCTATCTTTGCTACCTCATACCTTTGAACCTCTCACACCTAGGTTGTTGAGCATTAACACCTAGGATCATCTTGGAACCATTTGGTTGACCTCCGCCTTCACCCTGGCATCTTGGCCAAGATATGCATCACCTAGGCCGAGGTATGCATCACCTAGGCTGAGATGTATATCATCTAGGCATCCAAGATCTTTGATCCTTGAACCATGCAGCCTTGTTGTGCACCTTAGCCAATACCTAGCAATCTTGTTCCTTAACTTGTGCAACCTAGGCGAAGGTGTGTCACACGTAGGCCAAGTGTCACCTCTCCTAGCCGAGGTCAGAGAGACCTTACTTGTCCGAAGCTTATGTTTTGATCTAGGATCCTTGCCTTGTCAGAATGCCCATGCCACTTTACTTGTTGTAAACACTTTGACCTACTCTTGTCTTTTCATTCTGGCACCTTTTTGAGGAGATTTGACCTGGAGATGCCACGTGTCCCAGTAGTGGGTATTAGTCAATTAGCTGTTGAGAAACCCATATCAATTGTCATATCTTCGTCTTGAAGAGAGAGAAGCTCTAGGAAAAAAAAGAAGAAGTTCTTAGAGTGAGAACTAGATTTCCAACCTTGAACCATTGGATTTGTGTTTTGAGGTTAGATTCTTGATCTACTCTTGTTGTTCTTTATGTTAATCTGATCACATTACATGATATATTATGATTCATGAGCCATACATTGATTTAAAGTTTTGTTTTAGAAAGACAAAGTGATGTTCTTGTGTTCTTAAAGAAAAATCATGTTTTGATCTAAAAGTTTGTACCAAGTCCCATGTTTTTGTGTTTGTTTCTATGAAATATTCAAGTATGGGTATCCAGGTCCATGATTCTGAACTCATATAATGAAATCTCAGATTTTGAATAAGAAGTTTTGATTTTAGCATTTATGTTCTTCAAAAGGAAACCCAGATTTCCAGACTCTATTTCCTTAAGTGTGGCCACCGAGACCCACTCTTGTCCAGACTTCACACCTAGGCCAAGCATTTCATCTTACCTTGGCTTACCTAGCATGATCACTTGCACCTTAGTCTATCTTGCATGCACACTTAAGCCGACCACTGCACACCTTTGCCGACCACTGTACACCTTTGCCAGCACCTTGTAACATCTCAGCCAAGGAGACCACACATCAGCCAAGAGGTGTGGAACCTCGGCCAAGACCTCCTTAGTTCACCTAGCTAGGCCATTTCGGCCCAGCTCATCTCTGTGCATCCATTCCGAGAAATGGTTTGTACCCAGCATGCTTTTCCAAGAAGAAAAACATTGATTTAACTCCCAGCACATGTTTTACTTTGTTGTGACTTGATTTTGGAAAGAAATGTTGGGATCTATTTCACTCATTTGAAGCTTGTTTTGAGAGTGCATTTCATGACCATCTTTGAGCATCTCTTATTTTCTTCTTGAAATACATTCAATGGAATTACTATGTGATTGTAGGTCTTGGATCTTTGCCATAATCTCTACATCCGAAGAGCTATTGTGAGTGGTATTTTTAATTAAGTTATGTTATAATGTTTTGATAAAAGCTTTGTTTTGTTTTGGAAAAGTAATTGATCAATCATGAATGATTATCCCTTAGTTTATGTATCAAGTATTATGTTTGTTTTGATGACATTCTTGAAAGGTCCTTGTGTGCTAATGGACTTTAATACAACCAGTACCCTTGTTTGAGATATCTCCCTTGCCACCAACAGGTGGGCTTGTCTAATCGATTTCGAGTCGGTTATTCCCTTGTTTTGTGTCAATGAATATCATCCATTGTATTATGTAGATGTTAGTAAAACATCCCTTAAAGTTTTGAAAGACTTGATAAATATTCCGATTGTGTTGTCGACATCGTTGCCTATTTTTATATGTAATGTTGGGTTGGTAATGTTATAGGTTCGCATCGTATTGTTGTTGTATGTGAATGGTAATGTGGGTTTGGAGTACATTGGGGTTTTGGTGGTGTAGTCATTGTTCTGTTGTAGGTTCTGTATGTGTAGATGTCATTTGGCAAGTTGGTGTAACTTTATGTTGCCAAACAATGATTGTGTTGTGTAACGTTGTGGTTTTTGTTGGCCACATTTTGTCATTGTGATGTTTGTATTAACATGTGTTTTGTCATGTGAAATGGCCCTTGTTTTTTTGACACTGTTACGGTTTTTGGGGATATAGTAGTGTTAGTTAGTGGTTTGGGTCATTTGGATGTAAACTAATATCAATGTTAAAATAGAGACGAACACCACAAAAAGGAATGAATACCACACTAATAACACCACAAACAGGGTAACATCATTCACCCACAAATCACTCCACTAAATCCCTACAAAAAAATAGAAACGTAAAAACCTACCTTACTCACACACACACACTCAACATCAGGAAAAAAGCAAAACAAAATCACACGTTTAAAAGAAAATTGCTAGGATTAAATGGAACAATTTTTCTCCGAATGGGATTTATGAATAATCTTTTCATTATTAAAATGGGAGAGACCACCTTGAAAGTAGTTATTATTTATTATATAGGATTATAATAAATGTTTGAAAAGTGAATTTATAGTGTGTACCATATAGTGAAAAAAATTATATTTTTATAGTGAATAAAAAGGGATATATTTTTCTAGTGAGCAAAAAATTATATTTTGTGGTGAAAAAAATTATATCATTTTATGATTTATCTTACAAAATTTTAAGATATTTTACAATATATTTTGTATTGATTTATGGTGTTGAGTTGAGTGAGAATCCTTGGGAAAGCAAACTCAGATAGGGTTGCTCCCCCACTCTCTTTTGCCTACTTTCTCTTCTTTTCTTCTTCCACTTCTTTTGCTTTGTTTTTCGTTTTGAGTAGAGAGCTCTGTCGCTCTTTCTCCTATGTGTCTCTCTCTCTCTCTGACTTCCATTGTTGCTTAACCTTTGAGTTTCGAGTGGGAGTTTTTAGAGTGAGATTTTGCAAAAGTTTTGTAAATGAAAGTCGGAGAGCTCGTCGTACTCTTCACAATGGTAGTTTCGGATTTGTAATCAGGCAAAGTTTACCTTTCAGATTTGCTTCTCTTCATTATATAAGGTAGGGATCATCTCAAGATTATTGCTTTAAAATTTATGATGGGGTTATGTTGAGAAAAATGGCATGATAGGAGTTATATGGTTTGTATCTATATCATATTATGATTAGATAGTTTATTTGAGAAAAAAAAATAATGCTGAAATATTATCTAATGTTTGATTTTTGGAATTTATTTTTGAGAAAAATAAATTAATGTTGATGAACAAATGTGTAAGTGGTTAAGTTGGAATTGTAGAGTTGTTTTAGAATTAAAAACTTTAAAAATATTATATTCATGATATTTTATGAATGTTGATATATTGATGATTAGGTTTTGTTCATTTTTGTGAAAATGAAAATATGAAATGTGGACTTTTGAACTCCTTACCTTAAAAAGTTTACTCTTTGGCATATTTCATGATTTTTAATGTAAATATGATGTTGATTATTAATTTTAGAAAAGTAGTGAAAATTGTTATTTGTAGAGAATTTGAGAAAGATTAGCTATTTGAGTAGCTTGGCATGAAATATGGTTATGTTTAAAAGATGAGACATGTTAAGTTATGTTTGATATTATTTATTTGAAAAATTGTGAATATAATGAACTTACTAATTTAGTGGATTAAAATAGTTTGATTAATATTTTATATCCTTTGTAATCAAAAGTGTGTTATGGGATTTATTTCCTAATTTCAAATATTATGGGATTAAACATGGTAAAGTTGACCAAGTATGAGAATTGGAGAAAACAAGTGAGATTAAGCTATTTGGTGTGAAACAAAGTTGAACTAAGATTATTAGTTAAGTTAATGTGATTTGGTATTTGGTCCCTAGTTTTACTAGTTGAGTTATGTTATTTTAATAATTTCATACCTCAAATTCATATATGAGATGTTTAAATTGTTTTGGCGGTTTTTGACAAGAAAAGAAAAGAAAAGAATGTGATTTTAGCTCATTAGGAACAAATGGATGTATTGGATTAAAACGAGAATGAGTTATCAAAACATTTATTTATTTATTTATTTTTCCTTGGTTTAACTTGATGAGGTTAATGTTGATAATTAGAAAGTGAACATCCGTGTTATATTTTATAACTATAATCAAAAGAGGATTTTGATATTATTGGCTAAGTGTTGGAAAGTTTATGGAAATATTAAGAGATTTTTATGCTATTCATTGCTTTAGAGGTTTTGTCCTTGGCCAGCAGTAAAGAATGGTAATGGTTGTTATATAATAAATAGTACGCGTTATGTGTTGTGATTTATTTGCGTAATTTAGAATGACCTGAAAACATTATGAGATTGTGTAATTCTGTAATTAGATGAGAATGAATGAAAGCAATTTGAAATGCATATGTTGGGGGAGTGTGATTATGCTATATAGAGATAACGCGATCCTTTCGGCTAGCAACCTGTAAAGCGGGCTGATGTGCTATATAGAGGTAATGTGTTCCTTCCGAGTAGCACCCGGTAAAGCAAGCGGATGTGCTGTATAGAGGTAATACGTTCCTTCCTAACAACCGATAAAGCAAGCAGACATGGGGCTTGTGTGGGGCTTGGCAAGACCACAAGTTGTTTATTTTATTATAACATGTTATTGCTAATGTGTGTTGTAATGGGTGCCCAGTTGCCCTTATGTGCTTATGGCTAGAAAATGTGGGTGATGCCTTATAATATTATGAATTGTGATATCTTGTTGATTGATTACCTAGTTAATTAACTAGCATGAGTTAATTAAATGAGATATGTGTATGTAGCTTGTTAATTGTGAATTTATTTAAGTTATCCGACATGAGTTAATTAAATAAACGGATTGGAATTGAGGCGTTGCTAATAGTCATTGTAACTTGTGGATTTATTAAAGTTAACTAATATGAGTCATTTAAATGAAATGTACTAGTTAGAGATCTTTATGAATTGTTTAACTATTTAATTTAACAGGGATGGGTTAATTGAATAGGTTGAAAATGATGTTTTGTTGATATTTGGAGCACGTTTATTTAGTTAAGTTAATTAATTGGGGCTAATCAAATAAACTAGATTTAAGAGATTATATAATAAAATCATAAGGCTTTAACATGATATGATTTCACATATATGTATGAGTATCTTTGTACTGCATATCTTTTAATGTTATAATATGAGATTGTTTGGTGAGCTAATGGTTTGCTCACCCCCTACCTGTACATGTGTACAGGGAATGTTTTCGAACTTGAGGATCAAACGCAAATTTACCTTGACATAGTTATAATGTGATGATGAGTCATAGTGCATTTTATTTGTTTCTTTGGCTGAGTACTATACTTTGTAAAGGACAACACCCTCTTATTTATTGTAAACCTTTCGGGGAATTTTGTTTGTAAAAGAATCTATTATATTCAATGTAATACATGGAGAGTGGGTTTTGTAACGCCCCGAAATAATCGCTATAAACCATCCACACTATTAATTACATAACAACACATGATGAAATAATTATCTTTCATTTATCTCAATTACTTGTACAAAAGGGTGACATATGCAAATATAAATTCACAAGTCTAACCCTGAATCTATAGCATATGTTACAACAAGAGGTAAGATACGAAAGTAAAACAGATAAATGAATGCTCTAAAGGCCTACAACATTCCAAGACAATTCTTGGTTACAACAAAAGTGGACTTAAGTCCAATACAGTTAAAGCCCTGGCTTTGTACAAAAATAAATACAATGAATACACAAAAGAAGTTCTAGCTCTAAGTCCTCCCAAGCTATTGCCTTGGAGGAGGCATATCATCAGAACCTGAGATGTTTTTCCCCCATAGGGTGAGTGTAGACACCCCATTTTTGACCGACCTTAAGACTCAGACGTCATTGTTTGTGCACGCGATGCTCGCGCATGTTTGTACTCGTTTCGAGTTTCCGGGGGTTTCGGCTGAGTGCCTTGTCTCGGGACCTCTTAACTTTCTTCTTCTTGGCTTGTTTTTGGACCATGCCTTGGTGCTTTTGCCTAGAGGGAGAGAGAGGCCTGTAGGCCACTTTTGGTAGCTGTAGGCTACTTTTTCCTCTTGTAGGCCACTTGTAGTGGCCCGTAGGCTAGTTTCTGGGGCTGTCGACTGAGTGCCTTGTCTTGTGGCCTCTTAGCTCTCTTCTTTTTAGTTTGTTTTTGGACCATACCTTGTTTACCCTTGCCTAGAGGGAGGGGGGCCACTTTTGGTGGTTGTAGGCCACTTTTTCCTCCTGTAGGCCGCTTAAGGTGGCCGGTAGGCCCGTTGAAGTGGCCTACGGCCATTTTTCTACTTTTTTAGATATTTTTGGTGTCAGCTGTGCCAGTTGTTGGCCACTGAATGCATCCTCCCTACACGTGTAGAGAGGGATTCAAGCAAGCTCTAAGCTTGTCAAGCAAGCTTCTCCTTGCTTTGCTTATATAAGGGGAGGTCCTTCCCCCTTATAGAGGGTTTAGACTTTTGAAGAGCAAAAATATCCCTCTCTTACTAGAATTCTCCCTCTCTCTCTATATTTGTGCTTAGAAGTATTATTTCTTCATACTTTTGCACACAAACACCTAGTCAAACACCTTCACCTTGTTGCTGAGATACTTGGAGGTCTTGTTTAGAGTCTAAAGGCTGGTTTTTGACTCAAGAAGTTGCTGTTGTGGTTGTGCTTCAAAGGTAATCCCTTTATCCCCATTTAAGCCTTGTTTTAGTTGCTTACTTAGCCACATTTGCATGCTATTTTAGGCTTAGCTTTCAACTACAAAAGTTCTATTTTTAAGTGCTTAAAATGGTTGCTTGAGACCTCTTTGGTGTTGAGGGTGTTCTACCCTCTTGTGTGCCTTATTTGCTTAAGCTTGGTACCATCTTTTAAAGTTTTAGAGGCACCCTTTGTTTGGCCTTTCTACCACTGAAACTCAGAGGAATTTCAGTGGTAGAAACCATGTTTTAAGGTCTAAAGTAGGAGAAGGTGGCCTCCCCTCCTTGCTTCTTGGTTCCATGTCTTGTTGGCCTTATACTTGAGCATATTTTTCTAGCATGTGTTGGCTTGATCTCAGCCTATTTTTGGCCTTATTTCAGTATGTTGTAGCTCTGTTTTGGCTTGGTTGAGTCACCTTATGCATGTCTTATACACTTGTAGTGTAATCTTGCTCACTAGCTCAACATACTTCATGTCTTAGCCTTTGATTCTAGCATGTATTGGCTCCACTCCAGCATGTTTTTGGCCATTATTTAACATGCTTCAACTCTGATTTTAGTTGGTTGGATCACCTCTTGCTTGGTTCTTGCACTTGTAGTGCAATTATGCTCCTTAACCTAGTGTACTTGGTGTTTTGGCCTTTCATTCTAGCTTATCTTGGCTATACTCCATGCATGTTTTGATACTATTTTGACATGCTTTAGGACTATTTTGAGTGTTCTTGGCCTTTTGGGGCTTGCTTTGTATAGCTATGGCATAGATGGCTTCATTAGTCTTGAGTTTTGAGACCACTAGCATGCTATATTTGTGATGTGAGCATGATATAGCATCATTTGGTATGTAAATTCAGAGCATAAACTTCTGTCATTCTCTCATGTTCATCACTCTTTCATTGTGTTTAAGAGTTGTGCCTTTATGCCTTGTTTGTGAGCTAATACATGAGCATATCTTTCTTGCCATCTATGCTGCGAGTCTAGCATGCTTTTGCTACCGTTTTGACCTGCCTCAGGTCTGTTTTGAATGGTTAAGGCCATTTGAGCATTGCTTAGTATGGTTGTAGTTTAAAGGGCCTCGACTAGCCTTGAGTTTTGGGGCCTTTAACATGTCGTATATGTGTTGTTTGTATGATATGGCATCATTTGGCATGGTATTTCGGAGCATATACTTCCATCATACACTCGTATATATTGCTTTTTAATTGTGTTTGAGAGTTGAGCCTTATGCCTCGTTTATGAGCCAATGCATGAACATCATTTTGTCGCTTTTCATGCTATCTTCTCGGTTCATTTTAGCCACTGTTTTGGCCTGTCATAGCTCTGTTTTGGGCTGGTTTGGTTGCTTGGGCATAGTAGTGCATGCCTTATGTAATGTTCTTCACTTGATTTAGTGCTCTTGGTCCCTTAACATTGTCTTGCATGCATTGCTTACATGATAGAGCCTTGTGCATACCTCTCTAGCATTGATGGATAAGCATGTTGTTTGCATGTGTGTTGCATTGCATGCATTTGGATCAGACGTTAATCCAAACATGAGAAACGAGGGGCGTTTCATACTCGAAGTGATGAAACGTGCTGCGTTTCTTGGTCGCCGCCCCCCTTGATTGTGCATGATCGGGTGGAGGCCTCTTGAGTCTTGTGTGTTATTTGTGCATTCATGGACTTGTACAAACTTGGCTTCTCGGCCATCATGCATTGCGATGCTCGGTTGGTGGCCCGAGAGTCGAGTACTGCACTCCTTTGAGCTTGAGAAATGATAAGGAGGGTGGTTGTACACACATACCCTGCAAATGCCTTGCCTTGCCCCTTTTATACTCTGTTTGCAGCAAAATTAGAGTGTGCAGGAGCAAGTGGCCGACCGGCCACTTTAAGTGGCCTACAGCTCCCCTGGTGGCCGACAGCCCACCAGCTTGAAGGTGGTTTAAAGTTGTTCTGGTTTTGGAGCAAAAACAACCTGGAGATTTGGTCCGATGTTCGGGATCAAGGCGAATGCAAACAGAGGCAACCGGTGGCGAAGTGACAGATTTTCGGGAGGAAGCCGATCGAGCATACATGCATCCTTCGCCCTCGAGGCCCTTTTAACTATTTTGCTTAGATGGTTAATTCGTTGGTTCTGTACTTAAATAGTTAATGTGTTTAGCTATTCATTTGTGTTTGTAATTAGTTAACTAGATAGTTAATTAGTTATAATTTGTAATAGTTAGCTTAATTAGTGTAGCTAGTTAGCATTCATTCGGACCCTCCGCCCGAGAGGGCAAATGTTGTAATAAGTGTGCGTGTGTGTGTGAATGTCTTCCAACCCCACGTCTTTCTCCCTTTTATTTATCCTCTTTCAATGGTTAGATTAGGGATCATTTTCAATTAGCATATCTTATGCTTTGCATGCGTGCATCATTCATTTGTTTTGCATGCACCGGGCTCGGCGCATCATACAAACTGCATTGTATCTCAATACGCTTACTTGAATACGTGTTTCACAGCATGTTATCAAATGTTGCATTTATATGCTATTTTAGATAGCCGAGCCTATTTTAGTTGCATTTTTGCATGCGTTGCATTAGACATCTTAACATAGCTAGGATCATGCATTGATTTCTAACTAGCTTTTGTTTTGGCTTGGAGTACAATGTAAGTGTTTGCGCTTTAGCATACTGTATGAGATGTGTATGTTGCTATGTTAGCATGCTTGCCATGAGGCTATTTGCTTAACTGCTATAATTGCATGAATGCCTGTGGATGAAGGCTTCATTGCTTAAATTGGAACAATTCATCAAAATGTGAGTTTTAAGCCCACTTGAAGTGGAAAATCATCATGTTTTAAGCCCACCTTGTTTGGTGGCAAATCCGCACTTTAGCCTACTTGAGGGTAGCAACTTCAAACCACTTTTCAAAAAAACAAACATGAGATGTTTTGTTCCAACTTGAGTGATTAAGTCTATACTTGTATGCTACGCGCATCACATAGTAATTTAGCTAATAATCAAACAAGAACGCATGTGTTTTCAAAAACAACATATCATGTTTAGTAGAGGCCGATCCTTTGATCGGGCGAGTGGGGGTGCTCATTTCATGACCTTCCCCCCTCGTACCCAAGTTCCCGAGCCGAGGCAACTTTGGTGATGACGGACATGTGGCCTTAGGCACGAGTCAGGGTTTCCTAAATTTCCCAAAACAAAATATTTAGGTGGCAACTCTGAAATCTAGCAAAGCAGTCCATGTTTGGCGCTTTTTGATTCAAAATTGATTTTTCAAAACCAATTGCCGGATTTGGACTCTTTGGTGATTTATCAGTCTTACATTACACTTTGTGAGATTAGATTCAGAACCGTGACAGGAGTCCGAACTCTAGGACCAATTCGAGCTCTCCGAAAGGGGGCACGGAAAAGTCAAGCTACAGTTTCTGGCGACTCTGCTGGGGATTTAGAGAACTTGACTCGAACATCATGATATGTTGTTTTGTTTACACTTATGTGTTTCTTTGCATTGCATTTGCATTGGTGCGCTTAAGTCACAGTGTTTGCCATCTGCTATTCCTGAATGGTTTGCTAGAGGCTTGCTTGGAAAAGCGTGCCATAAAGCTGATCGATTACGGGCTCTGCCACGATGGAAACACAAACCTTGGTTTTTGCCGAGGCACGCTTTTGACCATTCGACCTAGTTGCATATCGGAAGCCATAGTGACCATTCCAAACTAGGATAGGTTGCTTACCCGAATGTTGGTTGTTTGAAACCGCTGCGTGCGTAGTGAAACCTTAGCTCCTGACAAGATAGGACAGGGAAACCCTACCCCTCCATAGGGGTGTTTTGCTCTCACTTGCTTGATATGTGCTGTCAGAGACTGTCTTTACAGGTTGTATGTATCAGTTGCAAGTCTAGGTATTAGTCTGAGGACATCAGTATTTTGGGGTATCAGATTTGAGGCAGTGATTTGAGGGCAGCGGTCAATGTTTGAGAACAGTTTGTTCAGCTTACAATGTCAACTGTGTGTTGTCTTTATTTAAGCCGAAATGCTGTCCGTTTTTCTGATTGTTGTTTCCTTATTTTTGCTTTATTTATCTTTTTGCAAGGTAGTATTGCATCATTGCTTCTGAAAAGGAAAATGCCCCCCGAGCACTCTGGACCAGAGTTGGGAGAGTTCATCGATCTGAGGCTCTAGTTGACGGACAACCAGTGCTGGTTTCATTACACTCGGTTACGAGACGGAGGTTATCTAGGCACAGATCATCAGTACAGCGGTTACCGGATCAGCGGTCATTATCTACCTCACCTGTGCGCAGTTGGGCTGAGATATCCGCTTCTACCTTAGAGAGGGAATACACACTAGTCAGTTAGATCCACACTTTACAGTTGGAATGAAGGACATGATGCGTCAACTCCAAGAGACCATGCAGGCCATGCAGCAGGACGCTGCTCGTCAGGTAGAGATTACCGCACGTCAGGCAGAAGTTGTAGCTCAACAGGCAGAACTGATTGCTAGGCTTCAACAATAGCAACAACCACAACAAGCTGGAGCATCTGCTTCACATCCACCCCCACCCCCACCTAGAGTTCTAACACTTGGGGAAACAACAAACGTCCAGGAAAATACGAACGTTCCAACAGGGCCAATTCCACCCCCAATCCTACCTCAGTTGTCTAAAGCACTGGTTAATCCAGTGGATACACCGTTTGAATTTGAGGTTGATCCAACAGCGCTGAAAGTGAGCAAGCTAGAAAAGCTGTTCAAAAGAGCTCAAGGCGTTAATTCCATTCCAGACATAGAGGATGGATACACCGACTCAGCGGTGACGTTGTCGGACCGGTTCAAGGTGCCACATATAGACCGTTTTGACGGTTCCGGGGACCCTATGGTATATCTACGGTTGTTCTTGGATATCCTAAGGCCAATGGACCTCTCTAGACTGCAAAAGCTTTCCCTTTTCGGCTGGACCCTATTGGGTATTGTGGCCATTTGGTATGCCAAACTGGAGGACTCAGTCAAAAGAAATTGGGAGGAGATGGCCGAGGCCTTCGTTGTACAATATTCATACAACACCCAGATCAAGGTCACCACCCGTGATCTCGAGGCAACCAGGCAAGAGCCGAAGGAAGGCTTTTTTGACTTTGTCAGTCGATGGAGGGCTAAGGCCTCCATGATGACAACTCGGCCTGTCGAGAAGGATCAAATAAGGATGGTTGTGCACAACCTCCAACCCAAGCTGATGCAGAAAATGATTGTCTTACCCCTTCCCACCTTTGCAGACTTACACGAGATTGGGGTACAGATTGAAGATGCTATGAAGTAGGGTCTGATTGACCAGGACAAGGAACAGCCCAAGAGGGCATTTACCCGCAGTTCGAATGCAGGCACGAGTAGTGCTGCAGCTGCTAGAACTTCAGACGTTGGCATGGTCACCATCGCGTCAAAAACAACCACACTCTTTACCGGTGCGTCCGGAACTAGCTCACAAACAACCAAATATCCACCCCGAGGCTAGAGGACTTTTACTCCACTGTACATGCCTCTGTCCAAAGCCCTGGGGGTTTTAATCAGAAAGGGGCATTTGAAGCCCCTGGAGCCGCGGCCATTACCCGACAAACTTCCTTCTTTCCATAACCCGGCCAAATATTGTGCCTTTCACCAAGAACATGGTCATGACACCGACTCCTGCTACAGACTGCGTCATGAGATCCAGGATCTTATTGACAACAAGGTGATTGCGTCTCCAGAGAAGCCGAATGTCACCACCAACCCTCTCCCTCCACATAATCAAAACCCTCCACCTAGGCTGTTAAACTTCATCCAAACAACAACCATCCCGTATGACCCCAGCATATACATCACTCCCTCTCACCTACCCAAGCTTGAGGTGTTCATCCCAGACAGCACGGACTTGTGCATGTTGAGCACCTCCCAAACCCAGCCTGAACTGGTGGTGGTGACTGTCGAAGACAGAACTGGGTTGACTTTGGAGGAAGATGAGAATGATGACTCAGAACCCGAGAGATCTGGGAGCTTTACTGAGGAAGCATACAGCCCGTGTGGTTATATCGTATCAACAGATCAGATCAAGCCGAGGGTAGAGTTGCCAGCTGGGGCAAAAATCAGTGTGGTCCAGGATGATGGACCTAGTCAGGGGCTAGATGACCTAGCAAAGCTCGAAGAGGACATTGCAAATCTGCAGTTCTTTGAAGAACATGACTCAGCGGATGTGAACATCAACTGGTTCGACTTGGATGGATCGGTAGAGAATATGGGGTGGCTCAGTGACCAGCCAGATGTTGTTAAAGAATCTCAGCCAGAACAGGGACCATTAGAAACGGGAACATCAGCAATGGCTGGAATGGCCGAGAATCAGGAAGCATCGCCGGAGAGCACCGGTATGAAGAATTTTGCTCAGAAATCAGGTAGTTTATGTACAGCAGACACGGAGCAGGAAGCCGCACTGAAGTGGTTTGAGCAGGAAAAGATCGAGGATCTTGAGAGGGCTAGAAAAGACCAGGCCCCTACAAGGACGGAATGTGCTGTAAGCACAGAAATAGTTACAACGGAGCCGGAAAGCTGTTTGTCGATTGCCGATGGCATGTGGTGGGAAGACGACGACTTGTGTCTTGCCCATACTGACGAAGATTGGGGGCAGAACCAACTGGATGACACCTGGTATGTGGAGGAGGTTGACCATATGACCAGGAGTGGGCGCTATTTCAAGCCCCCACACTTGGACCAGCCGGAGGCGTCTGGGAAAGACAAAGAAGCAGAGAGGCAGAAGGAAAAACTGCTAGAGGAGGAGGAGGCTGTACTGAAGCAGCTTAAGAAAATCGAAGCAGACATCTCCATCTGGGGACTGCTTATGGCCTCGAGGGTTCACAGACAAGCCATCCTTACAGCCATGGATAGGGCCAAGCTTTCAATCGATACAACTCCTGACCAGTTGGTGGGATTAGTGTTTCTGGGTGGAGCTTCGCCAACTTTGACATTCACCGACAAAGAGCTACCGCCCGAGGGCTCTAATCATAACAAGCCGCTCTATATCTCTGCGGAGTGTAGAGAGAAATGGATACCGGTGGTCCTGGTTGACACGGGGTCCGCAATCAATGTATGTCCGTCGAGAATGGCGTATGCTATCAGGTTGAAGCCCGTGGATTTCGTGCCTACGGCCTAGGTGATTCGGGCCTATGATAATACCAGCCGAGAGGTGATGGAGACTGTACAGATTAGGACTCGGTTTGTCCTAGGGCAATAGGACATTGAGTTTCATGTCTTGGATGTTCTAGCCACCTTTAATCTAATCCTTAGGCGGCTGTGGCTGCACCAAGTGAAGGCTGTCTCTTCCACCTTACACCAGATGCTAAAGTACCCCCACGGGAAGAGGGTAACAATCGTTTTTGGGAACTCTTCAATACATCCGCCGCCAGAGGTTTCTACACCAGTTCTGGAGATTGAGCATGGTGCAGAGGATGTATTTCTATCGGGATTCACCCTAGCTAAGGCCTAGGTTGTACAGGATATGCTAGCTGCCAATGAGGGGTTATACGTCAGTGCACAATCTGTTTACCTCATGAACAAGCTTTAATACATGCCCAGGATGGGATTGGGGTGAAGTGGCTGGAAGGGCATCGTTGCATTGGCCGAAGTGCCACACAACCCATATACCTTTGGTTTAGGTTATCTTCTTACCAAAGAGGATTGGGCCAGGAAAGGAAGGGAAATGGCTGGAAGAGCCAAGGCTAAGCAAGTCGGGAAGCATTACGAGTTGGTGCACAGACCCATACAAGGAACCCTGAGCGGACGCTTTGTCCAGGAGGGGGAAGACTTCCCGTTTTGCGGCTTTCCGGAGCCCTGGTTGAATTCAGAGAAGCGGCGCTTGCCCGGCTTCGAGATCTTTTTTGACCTTCAGTTGTTAGGGAATAAAGTTGCTGAAGAGCAGACATACCCACCAGCTGAGGCTGAGCAGTGTAAGGAAGAAGATTTCGAGAGCACAGAAATCGGGATGGGGGTAACGCTGGCTTGTCTGCTCTCAGATCCTCATATCCTCAGATCGTACCGGAGTGCTTGGGGGATAACTTCTAAGTATACATGATCGGGGATGAAGCGGTTGTGGGCCCACCTTTTGGTATTCTCGATGCATCCATCGTACCCTCCCTCGTCTGGCAATACGAGAAGGGCTTTTTATCAAGCAATTCTGGATCAGGCAGTGAATCAGAATATGATTCCACAGAGTTTGTGGAGTCGGAATCAGATTCCAGTTCATTTGAGTCTGAGTCAGGTATTCTTGGGGTGATAACCCGAATGCCACTGTCCTATCTAGGTGTAGACACCTCATTTTTGACCGATCTGAAGACTCAGACGTCATCGATTGAACGCTCAATGATTGTGCTTGTTTGTGCTCGTTTCAAGTTTCTGGAGTTTTCAGCTGAGTGTCTTGCCTCTGGGCCTCTGAACTCTTTGTGTTTTGGCTTGGTTTGTGGACCATGCCTTGTTGACCTTGCCTGGAGGGAGAGAGAGGTCCGTAGACCACTTTTCCCTCTTGTAGACTAGTTTCCGATTTCCGGAGCCTTCGGCTGTGCGCCTTGTCTCGGGACCTCTTAACGTTCTTCTCTTGGCTTGGTTTTTGGACCATGCCTTGTTGCCCTTGCCTAGAGGGAAATAGAGGTCTGTAGACCACTTTTTGTGGTCGTAGACTACCTTTCCCTCTCGTAGGCTACTTTTTGTGCTCGTAGACTAGTTTTCAAGACTTTCGGCTGTGTGCCTCACCTCGCGGACTCTTGTCTTGCATCTTTTTGGTTTATTTTTGGCACAAACCTTGTTTTCCTTGCTTGGAGGGTGGAATAAGGGGTGCAGACCAGTTTCTCTCCTTGAAGACCACTTTTCTTCCCTGCCAGCCAGTTTTCTGGTTGGCTAGCTGGTCTTGGTGGTCTGTGGACCACCAAAAGTGGTCGGCAGCCATGCCATCACCTTCCTTTCTTTGTGCAGACCACCCCTCCCCTTGTCGACCACTTTCTCTTCCTGCAGACCACTTTTTCTAGTCGGTCGACCAGTGCAAGTAGCTGGCTGACCATTTTAACTGGTCGGTAGCTTTCCTGCACTTTCTGCAGATATTTTCCATGCTAGCTGTGCCAGCTGTTGGGCACAAAAAGCATCCTCTATACACGTGTATGGAGGGATTGATTCAAGCTTCAAGCTTGTTGAACAAGCTTGATGCATGGTTTTCTATAAAAGGGAGTCTCCTCCCTCTTGTCTCAGGTTCAGAAAATTGGCATAGAGCTATACATATATCTCTATCTCTATATTTCTTCCTTTCTCTCAATATTTGTGCTTAAAAGTGTAGTTTCTTCACATTTTTGCACACAAACACCTACTCAAACACCATACTCTTGGAGCTGAGGCACCTCGAAGCTGGTTTTGGAGTTTTTGGATTGCTTTTGGTCAAAAAGGTTGCTGGAGTTGCTGCTTTGAAGTTGTTCTTCAAGGGTGAGTTTCTAACCCCTTAAACCTTTGTTTTTGATTAAGCTTTTGGCCCTATTTGCGTGATGTTTTAGGCTTAACTTTCAACTACAAAAGGCTTCATTTTTAAGTGCTTAAAATGTTTGTTTATGGCTTTGTTTGTGTTGGGGGTAGTTTACCCCCTTTGGTGGCTTGTTTGGCTTTGTTTTCTACCATCACTTTAGGCCTTTGTGATCACCTTTATTTGGCCTCTTCACCACTAAATTCTAGAGGAATTTCAGTGGTGGAAAGTGTGTTTTGAGGTCTCAAATAGGTGGGGGTTGTCCCCCATCCTCTTCTCTTATGTGCTTGTGTTGATAGCTCATCAAAGTAGCATGTTTGTTAAGCTTGTTTTGGCTTGTTCTCAGCCTATTTTTGGCCTTATTTCAGTATAGCATACCTCTGTTTTGGCTTAGTTTAGGCCACCCTTGCATGCTTCTTGTATGTGTAGTGTAATCCTATTTGTGGCTCATCAAAGTAGCATGTCTTTCTAGCATGTTTTGGCTCCATCTTAGCATGTCTTAGGCATTATTTCAACATGTTATAGCTCTCTCTAGGGTTGGTTTGATTACCTCTTGCATGCTCCTTGCACGTGTAGTGCAATTCCACAAACTAGCCTAATATGCATCATGCTTTGGACCATCATTTGGCATGATTTTGGCTCAACTCTAGCAAGCTTTTACTCATGATTTACCATGCTTAAGCTCTATTTTATGTTGTTTTGGTCATGCATGCCTTGCTTTGTATAGCCATAGTGCATTCTAGTTCACTAGCTTTGAATTCCCAAGTCACTAGCATGCATTGCTTGGGCTATTTGCATGATTTGGCATAATTTATTATGTGATTTCAGAGCATGTTCCACTGCCATATCCTCACATCTTTCACTCTTTCAATGCTTTGGAGGATTGGTGCTTTATGCCTTAAGTATGAGCCAATATATATGCCATCTTGCCTAAGCTTTTGGGCTGCCATATCAGTGTGTTTTTGGTGTTGTTTTGCCATGATACAGCTCTGATTTTTGTTGGTGAAGTCATCTCATGCTTGGTTTTGGTAGGTGTAGTGTAATCCTTCTTATTGGCCTTGCATACTCCATGCTTCATGCCCTTCATGCTAGCATGTGTTAGCTCTACTCCATACATGTTTTAACATCATTTTGACATGCTAGGACTGTTTTGGGTTGTCTTGGCCATATGGTTCATGTATTGCATAGCTGTAGTACAATGGGCTTGGCTAGCCTTGCGTGTTCATGCCTGACATGTGCGTGGTTTGGCATCATTTAACATGTTATTTAAGAGCATATAGCATTGCCATGTTCTCACTTCTTTCACTCTTTGAGTGCCTTTAAGGGTTATGCATTATTGCCTTGTTTGTGAGCCATTATGTATGCATGCATGCCTAGACTTTTGAGCTCCCATCTCAGCATGATTTGGTCTTTGTTTTGACCTAATTGAGCTTTGTCTATGGTTGGTTCAATCGTTTGTGCCATGTATTGCATGCCTCTTGTGTAGTCCCTTTTGGTAGCCTTGTGCCTTCGGCCCTCTTGCATGCTATACTTGTGTTGTTTGAGTGATTTGGCATCATTTCATACATGATTTCAGTGCATATAGTGTTGTCACACTTCCATGTTTGTCACTTCTTAATCATGTTTGAGGGTTGTGCTCTTATGCTTAGTTGATAGGCCATTGCATGAGCATCACCATCTTGCCTTTCATGCCATCATTTCATAGTATTCTGGCCACTATTTTGGCATGATTTAGGTCTATCCATATTCGATTTAAGTCCATTGAGCATTGTTTTGCATGCCTCTTATGAGATGCTCTTTCCTAGCTTTAATGCCTTAAGCTTCTAAACTTGCCATGCACGCATTGTTTGCATGGTAGAATATTGTGTATGCCATTCTTGCATTGGTAGAATAGCATGTTGTTTGCATGTTGTGGCATTGCATTTTGTTTGCATGTTGTTTGCATGTTGTTGCATTGCATTGTGTTTGCATGTGCATGCATTGCATTGTGTTTGCATGCCATTAGCATTGATAGGTTGATCATGCTTATGTTGTGTTGCATTGTGTTTGGATAGGGTGTTAATCAACACGAGAAACGAGGGACATTTCATACTTGAAGTGATGAAACGTGCCTCATTTCTCGATCGCCGACCCTCTTGATCATGCATGATAGAGGTTAAGGCCCTTATTTGTTATTTGTGCATTCATTGACATTGAATTGTGCAAACTTAGCTTCTCAGCCATCGTGCATCGCGATGCTTGGTTGGTGGCCCGAGAGTCGAGAACCGCACTCCCTTGAGCTTAAGAAATGATAGGGAGGTTGGTTGTGCACACATATCTTGCAAATACACTGCCGTGCCCCTTCTTGTTCTCTGTTATAGCAAACTGGAGCCTGGCAGAATTTTATGGTCGGCACACCAGAAAAAGTAGCTGGCCGACCACTTTTTCTAGTCTGCAGCATGTGTAAGTGGTCTATAGGTGGTCTACAACACCATTAAGTGGTCGGCAGCCCTCCGGGCGGTCTCCATGTTGGAGTAAAAGCTATTTGGAGGTGTGTGCAGTGTTCTGAGATCAAATGCAAACAGAGGCAACTTGGGGCATAGTGATGGATTTCCAAAAGAGACGACTGAGCATGCATGCCCTTCTCACCCCGAGGCTCCTTTTAACTGCTTTGCTTAGTTAGTTAGCTATTTGGTTCTGTACTTAAGTAGTTAATGCACTTAGCTATTCATTTGTGTTTGTAATTAGTTAACTTGTTAGTTAATTAGTTGTGACTTGTAATAATTAGTTTAATTAGCTTAGATTAGCTAGTTAGCTTACTATTTGAACCCTCTGTCGAGAGGGCGAATTTTGTAATAAGTGTGTGTATGTGTGATGCATGTCTTCCAACCCCCATTTCTTTCTCCCTTTTACTTAACCGCTTTCGATGGTTAGTTTAGGGTCATTTTCAATTAGCATACTTATGCTTCGCATGCGTGCATCATTCATCTGTTTTGCATGTACTGGGCTCGGTGCATCATACAAACTGCATTGTATTTCAATACCAATTTTAATTCATGTTATCAAGTTTCATTCACATGACATCTTAGAATAGCCGAGCCTATTTTAGTTACATTTTACATGTGTTGCATTAGGCATTCTTGACATAACTAGGATCACGCATGATTTCTAACTAGCTTCTGTTTTGGATTGGAGTACACTGTGAGTGTTTACGCTTTAGCATCCTTGCATGCGTGTAAGTGATTGCCATGATAGCATGCTTGCCATGAGGCTATTTGCTTAAATGTTTAACTGTCTGAATGCCTGTGGATGAAGGCTTTCTTACTTGAATTCGTACAATTCATCAAAATGTGCGTTTTAAACCCACTTGAAGTGGCAAATCATGTTGTTTTAAGCCCACTTAAGGGTGGCAAATCCGCGTCTTAGCCTACTTGCGAGTAGCAACTTCAAACCATTTTCGAAAAACAAGCATGAGATGTTTTGTTCCAATTTGAGTGATTTAGTCTATACTTGTATGTCGTGCGCATCACATAGTAAGATAGCTAATAAACCGGAATAAGAACACATGTGTTTTCAAAAACAACATATCATGTTAGTAGAGGCCGATCTTTGATCGGGCGAGCGAGGGTGCTCATTTCAGGACCTTCCCCTCTCGTACCCAAGTTCCCGAGCCGAGACAACTTTGGTGATGACAGACACGTGGCCTTAGGCACGAGTCAGGGTTTCCTAAATTTTTCCAAAATAAAATATTTAGGTGGCGACTCTGTAATTTGGCAAAGCAGTTCATGTTTGGCACTTCTTGATTAAAATTGATTTTCCAAAACGATTTGCCGGATTTGGACTCTTTGGTGATTTATCAGTCATACATTGCATTTTGTGAGATTAGATACAGAACCGTGACAGGAGTCCGAACTGTAGTAGCTAGAACTACAATTCGCGCCCTCTCGCGTGGAGGGAGTTCGGGCGGTCTATAGTTTTTGGCGACTCCGTTGGGGATTTAGAGAACTTGACTCGAACTCATGATATGTTGTTTTGTCTACACTTATGTGTTTCTTTGCATTGCATTTGCATTGGTGTGCCTAGGACACCGTGTTTGCCATCTGCCATTCCTGTCGGAGGCTTGCTTGGAAAAGCGCGCCATAAGGCTGACCGGTTGCGGGCTCTTCCACGATAGGAACACAAACCTCGGTTTTTACCGAGGCACCCTTTTTGACCATTCGGCCTAGTGCATATCGGAATCCATAGTGACCATTCCAAACTAGGACAGGTTGTTTACCCGATTGTAGGTTGTTTGAAACTGCTGCGTGCGCAGTGAAACCCTAGCTCCTGACGAAACTAGGACAGGGAAACCCTACCCCTCCATAGGGGTGTTTTGGCTCTCACTTGCTTGATATGTGCTGTCAGAATGTGTCTCTATAGGGTTGTATGTATCAGTTTGCAAGTCTGGATATTAGGCCTGCGGGCATTAGTATTTTGGGGAATCAGTTTTACCTGAGGGTATCAGATTTGAGGCAGTGATTTGGGAATAGTGATCAGTATTGAGAACAGTGTGTTCAGCTTACAATGTCAACTGTGTGTTGTCTTAATTTAAGCCGTTATGCTGTTCGTTTTTCTGGTTGTTTGTTTCCTTATTATGCTTTATTTATCTTTTTGCAAGGTAGTTTAGCACAATTGCTTCCGACCAGGCAGATATTCCCCAAGCACTTTGGATCAGAAGTCGAAGACTTCATCGATCTGAGGATCTGATAGACGGACAACCAGTGTTCCTTTCATTACCCCCAGTTACTAGACGGAGGTCAGTTAGGCGCAGTTCATCAGTACAGCGGATATCAGACTAGCGGTCCTTATCCACCCCACCAGTGAGTAGTCGGGCTGAGGTTTCCGTTTCTACCGCAAAGGGATATACACCTGTTGTTCAGTTAGATCAACACCTTATGGCGAGTATAGAGGACATGATGTGTTAGCTCCAAGAGACTATGCAAGCCATGTAGTGGGATGCTGCCCGCTAGGCAGAGTTTGCCGCGCGTCAGGCAGAGGTTGTGGCTCAACAGACAGAATTGATTGCCAAACTTCAGCAACAGCAGCAACCACCACAAGTCGGAGCATCTGCTTTGCATCCACCCCCACCCCCACCTAGAGTTCCAACACTCGGGGAGACTACAAACGTTTAGGAAAATACAGGCGTCCCAACGGGGTCGGTTCCACCCCCAATCCTACCTCAACTGTCCAAAGTGCCAACTAATCTAGTGGATACACTGTTTGAATTTGAGGTGGATCCAACAACGCTGAAAGTGACCAAGTTAGAAAAGCTATTCAAAAAAGCTCAAGGCGTTAATTCCATTCCGGACATAGAGGATGGATACACCGATTTAGCGGTGACTTTGCCGGACTGATTCAAGATGCCGCATATAGACCGTTTTGACAGTTCTGGGGATCCCATGGTACACCTGTGGTTGTTCTTGGATATCCTAAGGCCAATGGGCCTCTCCAGATTACAAAAGCTTTCCCTCTTTGGCCGGACCCTGTCGGGTATTGCGGCTATTTAGTATTCAAAGTTGGAGGACTCTGTCAAGAGAAACTGCGAGGAGATGGCTGAGGCCTTTATAGCTCAATACTCCTACAACACGCAGATCGAGATCACAACTCGTGATCTCGAGACAACTAGATAGGAGCCGAAGGAGGGCTTTTCCGACTTTGTAACCCGTTGGAGGGCCAAACCTTCTATAATGACCATCAGGCCGGTCGACCAGGATCAGATACGGATGGTTGTGCGCAACCTCCAACCCAGGCTGATGCAAAAAATGATCATCTTACCCCTTCCCACCTTTGCGGACTTACACGAGATTGGGGTACAGATTGAGGACGCCATGAAGTAGGGTCTGATTGACCATGAGAGAGAGTAACCCAAGAGGGCATTTACCCGCAGTGCGAATGCATGCACGAGTAATGCTGCAGCTGCCAGAACTTCAGATGTGGGCATGGTCACCACCACCACTCCAAAAACACTTACAGCCACACCCTTCACCGGTGCGTCCGGAACTAGCTCACAAGCAGCCAGATATCCACCTCGAGGCCAGAGAACCTTTACTCCACTATACATGTCTCTATCCAAAGCTCTGGGGGTTTTGATCAAGAAAGGGCACTTGAAGCCCCTAGACCCGCGACCATTACCAGACAAACTTCCTCCCTCCCATAACCCGGCTAAATACTGTGCCTTTCACCAACAGCACGGTTATGACACCGACCAGTGCTATAGATTGCGTCATGAGATCCAGGATCTTATTGACAATAGGGTGATCGTGCCTCCAAAGAAGCCGAATGTCACCACCAACCCACTCCCACCACATAACCAAGCTCCATCTCCCAAACGCATTAACCTGATCCAAACCTCGGCCATTTCATATGACCCGAGCATATACATCAAACCCTCCCACCTACCTAAGCCTGAGGTGTTCATTCCAGACAGCACAGACTTGTGTATGTTGAGCATCTCCCTAACCCAACTTGAACCGGGGGTGGTAACTGTCGAAGACAGAACTGGGATGAGTTTGGAGGCATATGGGAATGATGATTCAAAGCCTGAGGGGTCTACGAGTTTTGCGTACAACCCGAGTGGTTATATCATATCAACAGACTAGGTTAAGCCGAGGGTAGAGTTGCCAGTTAGGGCAGAGATCAGTGTGGTTCGGGAAGATGGACTGAGTCAGGGGCTAGATGACCTAGCAGAGCTGGAAGAGGACATTGCAAATCTACAGTTCTCTGAATAGCAGGACTCAGGGGAAGTGAACATCAACTGGTTCAACTTGGATGGGTTAGCAGAGAATACAGGGTGGCTCAGTGACTAGCCAGATGTTATTGAAGAATCTCAGCTAGAATAGGGACTGTCAGGAATAAGAACATCAGCAGTGGCCGGAATGGCCGAGAATCAAAAGAATCGCTGGAGAGCACCGGTGTTAAGAATTTTGCTCGGGATCCGGGCAGTTTGAGTATAGTGGACATTGAACAGTAGGCTGCATTGAAGCGGCTTGAGCAAGAAAAGATCGAAGATCTTGAGAGAGCTAGGAAGGCCAAAGCCCCTGCGGGGACGGAATGTGCTGTGCACACAAAAACAGTTGTAACGGAATCGAATAGCCATCTGTCGGTTGCCGACGGAATGTGGTGGGAAGACGACGACGACTTACGTCTTGCCCACACTGACGAAGATTGGGGGCAGAACTAACTGGATGACACTTGGTATGTTGAGGAGGTTGACCACATGACCAGAAGTGGGCGGTATTTCAAGCCCCCATACTTGGATCAACCAGAGGCATCCGGGAAGGACAAAGAAGCAGAGAGGCAGAGGGAAAAACAGCTCGAGGAAGAGGCTGTGCTGAAATAGCTTAAGAAGATCCAAGCAGACATCTCCATCTGGGGACTACTTATGGCCTCAAGAGTTCACAGACAAGCCGTTCTTTCTGCAATGGACAGGGCTAAACTTTTAATCGATACAACTCCTGGGCAGTTAGTAGGGTTGGTTTTCCTAGGAGAAGCTTCCCCGACATTGACCTTCACTGACAAGGAACTGCCGCCTGAGGGCTCAGATCATAAAAACCGCTCTATATCTCTGTTGAATGTAGAGAGAAATGGATACCGGTGGTCCTTGTTGACACAAGATCTGCTATCAACGTGTGTCCGTCGAGGACGACATATGCTATTGGGTTGAAGCCCGCGGATTTTGTGCCTACTACCCAGGTGATACGGGCCTACGATAATACCAGCCGAGAGGTGATGGGGACTGTACAGATTCGGACTCAGGTTGGTCCGGGGCAACAGGATATTGATTTTCATGTCTTGGATGTTCTCGCAACTTTCAATCTACTCCTGGGGCAGCTGTGGCTACACCAGGTGAAGGCTGTCTCTTCCACCCTACACCAAATGCTGAAGTACCCCCACGGGAAGGGGATGGCAATCGCCTTTGGGAATTCCTTGATACATCCGCCGCCAGAGGTTTCTACACCACTTCTGGAGATTGAACATGGCGTGGAGGATGTGTTTTTGTCAGGATTCACCCTAGCTGAGGCCCGGGTTATACAGAATATCCTAGCTGTTGATGAGGGGCTATACGTCAACGCACAGTCTGTCTACCTTATGAACAAGCTCCAGCACATCCCTGGGATGGGATTAGGGCGAAATGGCCAGAAAGGCGTTGCAGCATCGGCCGAAGTGCCGCATAACCTATATACCTTTGGTTTAGGTTATCTGCCTACCAAAGAGGATTGGGCGAGGAAGGGAAGAGAAATGGCCGGAAGAGCTAGGGCAAAACAAGCCAGGAAGCATTATGAATTGGTGCACCAGCCTATCCAGGGGACCCTGAACGGATGCTTTGTCCGGGAGAGAGAAGATTTCCCATTCTGTGGCTTTCCAGAGCCCTGGATAAATGCAGAGAGGCGGCGCTTGTCGGGGTTTGAGATTTTCTTTGACTTGCAATTGTCCAGGGATGATGTTGTCGAGGAGCAGACAGATCCACCAGCTGAGGCTAAGCAGTGCAAGGAGGAGGATTCTGAGAGCACAAAAATCGAGATGGGGATAGCGCTGGCTTGTCTACTCTTAGATCCTTAGATCCTACAGGAGTGCTTGGGGGATAACTTCTCAGTTTCCATGATCGAGAATGAAGCGGCTGTGGGCCCATCTTCAAACATTCTGGATGCATCCATCGCACCCTCCTTTGTTTGGCAATACGAGGAGGGCTTTTTATCGAGCAGCACCAGGTCAGGTAGTGACTCGGAATCTGATTCCATTGAGTCTGTGGAGTCGGAATCAAGTTCTAACTCGTCTGAGTCTGAGTCCGGTATTCTTGGGGGTGATAGCCCGGATGCCACTGTCCTGTCCAGGTCGTCTTTTTCTTTTTCCTTTGAGTCTGTTGTAACAAAGGAATCAGGTGGACTGGATGTTATTAATAAGAATGGTACAGCTGTGGCTTCCGAGTACTTTTCTGTGCCTTTAATTTATTGCATTAATCAAGACTTTCAAAATTTTGATGAAAACGACGAGGAAGAAATTCCTCCGGTTTTACAACGTTTGATTGATCAAGAGCATGAGAGGTTTGTAAAACCGTTGGTTGATGAAATCACCGCAATTAATGTTGGTACTGAGAAGGATCCGCGGTTGGTCCAGATCGGGTCCACGTTGTCTTCTGAGGAGCGCAAGCGCTTAGTCGCTTTATTAAAAGATTTCAAAGACGTTTTCGCGTGGTCCTATGAAGGCATGCCTAGAATTGATCCTGAGATTGTACAGCACCGGATCCCTCTTGACCCAGAGGCCCAACCTATTAAGCAGAAGCTCCAAAGAATCCGCCCGGACTCGGCTCTAAAGATCAAAGAAGAGGTCACCTAGCAGATTGACGTAGGGTTCCTGTTGGTATCTGAATACCCTACTTGGTTGGCAAATATAGTTCCGGTGCTGAAGAAGGACGGCAAAATTCGGGAATGTGTGGACTTCAGGGATTTGAGCAAAGCTAGTCCGAAGGACGACTTTCCTTTGCCACATATCGACGAATTAATGGACTTCACTGCTGGGCATGCGCTGCTCTCGTTCATGGATGGGTTTTCAGGCTACAATCAGATTTTGATGGCACCTGAAGACAGAGAGAAGACTGCTTTCACCACCCTGTGGGGAACCTATTGTTATAGGGTGATTGTAGACACCCCATTTTTGCCCGTCCTCAAGACTTGGTTGTGCTTGCAGGTACATCCAGCCACAAGTTCAATTGCTC
Source organism: Camellia japonica (assembly GCA_030407325.1). NCBI lineage: Eukaryota > Viridiplantae > Streptophyta > Magnoliopsida > Ericales > Theaceae > Camellia > Camellia japonica. Next base: position 71,208,077 of record JAPPVO010000029.1, read on the forward strand.
GTCGAGTACTCGACTTCCGCGGCGGAACGTCACAGTTTTGAGCTTTCCAAACCCTGTATCCTTTTTGTCCAATTTTTGGACCATGTGTTGGTCCTTTCAGCATGATTCTCATGGTGCACTGTCGGCCACATTCTGCCACTGTCGGCCTTGCATTTTTCCCTACCTGCTACTGATGATTCCTGCCGGCCATCAGTGAGGCACTGCTGGCCACAACTGATGGCCGGCAGAACACCTTGTCTCAGTAGATTTTATTCCAGATCTTTTGAGCCAGTTGGTTTTCACTCATCTCTCCTCCATACACGTGTATGAAGGGATGAGGCTCTTTTCAAGCTTGTTTAACAAGCTTTGCACTGTCTCTCTTCTATATAAGGAGAGGCTCCTTCTTCATTTCAGAGGTTGAGAAATTTGAGGTTTGAGTGATACATATAGTTTTGTATCTATACCTCTATTTTGTTCTTGCTTTGTGCCTTAAAAGTGTCATTTTGTCTCACTTTTACACACAAACACACACTCAAACACCATCCTTTGGCTACTGAGGTGCTTAGGAGCTGGTTTTGGTATTCTTGGGTTAGTTTGAGCTTGAAAAACTTGCTGGAGTTGCAGTTGTAAAGGAGGTCTTCAAGGGTGAGTTTTTAACCCTTAAATTCCCCATTTTTGCTTAAGCTTTTAGCCCTTCTTGCATACTATTTTAAGCTTAACTCTTAACTGAAAAAAGTTCTATTTTTGCATGCTTAAAAAGTTTGTTTAAGGTCACTTTTTCGTTGGGGGTGATCTACCTCCTCTTAGGCCTTGTTAGACCTTGTTTTGAGCCATTCCTTTAGGCTCTTGTTGTAGCCTTTGCATGACCTTTCCACCACTGAATTCAGTGGTAGAAAGGTGGTTTTAGAGTCCTAAATAGGAAAGGGTCATCCCCTCTCCTTGTATTTTCAAAACTTGCCTTGAAAGCCTCATATGTGAGCATGTTTGTTAGCTTGTATCTTAGCATATATTTGTAGTTATTTCGCTGAGTCATGTCACCATTTTTACTTGCTTTGATCATTCCATGCATGGCTTATACACTTGTAGTGTTGTAGACTAGCTTTGTATGCTTCATGAAGTAGCATGTCATTCTAGCTTATGTTGAGTCCATTTCAGTATGTTCTTGGGCTTGCTTTACCATGTCATACCTTTGTTAGGGTTTGGTTTGGTTGGCCTTTGCATGCTCCATGCTCTTGTAGTGCATTTCCATGAAATAGTCTAATATGCATCATGCTTTAACATGTCATTTTAGCATGCTTTTGGCTTAACTTCATGAAGCTTTTGTCCATGTTTTAACATGCTTTAGCTCTGATTTTGGTTGTTTTGGCCATGCATGACTTGCTTTGTATAGCCATAGTTCAATCTAGCTTGTTAGCTTTGTGCACCAAGTCCATTAGCATGCTTTACTTGGACTATTTGAATGATTTGGCATCATTTATTATGTGATTTCAGTCCATTTTTCATGCTCATGAACTTGCATTTATCACTCATTCAATGCGTTGGAGGGTTTGCCCCTTTATGCCTTAACATGAATTATTGCGTATGCCTTCATGCCTAAGCTTGCGAGCTACCATTTCGATGTGTTTTTGGGGTTTTTTTTGTCATGATATAACTCTGATTTTTATTGGTTAAGTCATCCCATGCTTGGTCTTAATAAGTGCAGTGTAATCCACATTATTTGCCTTGTATGCATCATGCCTTATGCCCTTCATGCTAGCTTGTTTTGGCTTCCTTCCATGCATGTTTTAGTATCGTCTTGACATGTTATAGGACTGTTTTGGGTTGCCTTTGCCATATCCTTCATGCTTTGTATAGCTGTAGTGCAATTGGCCTTGCTAGCTTTGTGTTTTGTTGACTCATGCATGCTATCTTTGAGCTATTTAGATTGTTTTGGCATCATTTAATACTTCATTTAAGAGCTTATAGCATTGCCATGCTCCCATTTCTTGCACCCTTTCAGTGCCTTTAAGTGTTGTGCATGGTTGCTTCTTTTATGGCCTAGCATTTATGCTTGCATGCCTAGGTCTTTGAGTCTCCATCTTAGCCTGTTTTGGTCTTAGTTTAGACCTAATTAAGCTCTGTCCATGGTCGGTCCATGCATTTGTGCCATATATTGCATGCCTCCTTTGTGTTGCTCTTTGCTAGCTTCATGCCTTAAGGACTCTAGCATGTTATACTTGATGTGTTTGAATGATTTGGCATCATTTCTTACCTTATTTTAGTGCACTTAGTGTTGTCACACTTTCATGTTTATCACTCCTTGAGCCTTCTTGAGAGTTGTGCTCTTAGGCCTAGTTGGATGGCCAATGCATTGTGCATGCATGCCTTGCCCTTTTGTGCTTCTATTCTAGCATTATGGCCTCTATTTTGGGCATGACCGAGGTCTATCCATTTTGGTTTAAGTCCATTGAGCATTGTGTATGCCATGAGGTCCATTGCATTGAGTGTGCCATGTTCATTGCATTGCACATGCTAGTTGTCATTTAGCATTGTGTATGCTAGTAGTCCTTTGCATTGAGTATGCATGTCCCTAGCATTGATAAGTTGCCCTTGTTGCATTGCATTGTGCATGCATGCATTACATTGTATCTAGAATCTAAAGTTGCATGCATTAGCATTGTGCATGCCATTAGCCTTGTTAGGTTGTTCATGTTACATTGCATGTTTGCATGCTTGTCCCTTGCATATTGTTCATATGCTTGTTTCATTGCATTACATGTTTGCATGCCTGAGTTGCATTGTGTACGCCATGCTTGTGTTGCATTGTGTTTGGAATAGGTGTTAGCCCAAACATGGGAAATGAGCAACGTTTCATACTTGAAGTGATGAAACGTGCCTCGATTCTTGGTCGCCGACACTCTTGATACTACATGATAGAGTTTTAGGCTTTATGTGTTTACTTGTGCATTCATTTTTACATTGAAATTGCACAAGTTGGATCTTTGGTCATCATGCATCGAGATGCGTGATTGATGGTCTTAGATCCGATTATGCCTCTCTCTTGATGTCTTGAGGTGATATGGAGCGGCATAGTGCGTACATATCCTTGGGAGACCCTCATTTTCCTCTGTTTTGTGCTCTGCTGCAGCTTGGTGTCACAGCACACTAGTGGCCGACAACTTCTTATTTCTGGCCGGCAGACCTTCATTCTTGGCCGGCAGTGCCTACTCTTGGCCGGCAGAGGGGTCGGCAGTAGCCCTTCATGGCTGGTAGGCCACTGGTGCATTCCCCAGCATGTTTTTGGTAAGATCCAGCAGCTAGTTCTCAAGGACACCCTGTAGACAGAGCCTCAAGAGAGCAACCAGAGAGCTTTTCGGGGCGGCAACCGAACATGCATCCTCTTCTTCTTCGAACAAAGCTGGAGCAGCTTATTTTAATGCTTTACTTGTTAGTTAGCTTTAATTTGTAATTTAATTAGTTAATTTGTTAATTAATTAAGTGTTGTAATAATTAGTAAGTAGATTGCTTATTATTCATTTTGGTTGTATAATAATTAGTCTAATTAGCTTAATTAGATTAGTTAGTTAGCTTAGCTTAGTTTAGCTTAGCTAAATTCATTCGGACCCTCCGTCGAGAGGGCGAATTTTGTAATAAGTGTGCGTGAGTGTGTGAATGTCTTCCAACCCCACGTCTTTCTCCCTTTTACTTACCTGCTTTTGATGGTTAGTTCTAGGTCATTTTTCAATTAGCATCCTTATGCTTTGCATGTGTGCATCCATTCATCTGTCTTGCATGCACCGAGCTCGGCGCATCATACTAACTGCATTGTATTTCAATACCAAGTTGAATACATGTATCAATTGTTGCATTTCACATGCCATTTTAGAATAGCTGAGCTTATTTCTAGTTGCATTTTGTATGTGTTGCATTAGCCATCTTAACATAGCTAGGATCATGCACTGATTACTTACTAGCTCTTGTTTTGGCTCAGAGTACACTGTGATGTTTACGCTTTAACATACTGCATGTGTGTTATTGATTGCCATGTAAGCATACTTGCCATGAGGCTAACTGTTTAAGTGCTTAACTGCCTGAATGCCTACGGGTGAAGGTTGGATTGCTTGAATTGGAACAATTCATTGAAATCCTCGATTTAGCCTACTTGTGAGTAGCAAACTTCAAACCGTTTTCAAAACAAACAAATATGCAATGTTTTGTTCCAAATTAGATGATCTAGTCTATACTTGTATGCTGTGCGCATTACGTAGTAAGATTAGCTCATTAACCGGAATAAGAGCACATGTGTTTTCAAAAACAATATATCATGCTTAGTACAGGCCGATCTTTGATCGGGCGAGCGGAGGTGCTCATTTGTAGACACCCCATTTTTGACCGTCCTCAAGACTTGGATGTCACCGTTTGAACACTCGGTGATTATCTATGTTTGTGTTCGTTTGGAGTTCCCGGAGTTCTCGGCTACGCGCCTTGTCTCAGGATCTCCGAACTCGACTGTTCTGTGTCTGGTTTTGCACCAAACACTTGTGTTTTGCCTTGGAAGGGCAGGGAATGCCTTTTGAGGCATCCCCACACACCACCGGCACTAGCTAGAGGCCACCGGCTGGTTTTTCTTGCCACCGGCAATATATGTTGCCGGTCGGCACTCTTTGTTGCCGGTCGGCAGTCAATTTTGTCAAAATGACATTTTTGGCTAGCCGGCTACTGTTCAGCTGCTTTTTCAGATATTTTATTACAGCTGTTTGGCATTGGCTCCCCCTCCATGCACATGTATGGAGGGATGCTCCTCTTGGTTGCTTAACTTGTAAGCATTACAAGTTTGGCTCCTCTATAAGAGGAGCCCTTCCCCCTTGGCTTTAGGGTTGGCTTTTTAGTGAGAAAACAACTCAGAGCAAGCTCTGGTTTTAGGGTTTGAGTTCCATTCATATCCTATCTCTATATCTCCCTTGTGTGTGTTCTAGGTGCTTTGTGTCTTACTATTGCACACAAACACCTAGTCTTTCACTTTTTTTGGTTTCTTCAAGGACCAGAGCTTGTTCTTGAGGTCTTTGGTTGGATTTGAGCTCAAGGAGGCAACAAGACCACCATTGTTAAAGAAGGTCAACAAGGGTAAGAAACTAGTCCTTTTTACCCCATTTTTGCATCCTATTTCTACCTATCTTAGAGCTGTTTTTGTGTTTAGTGTATAACATAAAAAGTTCTGTTTTTAGGCCCTCTTGATAGTTTATTAAGAGTGTTTTGTGGTTTGGGTGTGTTTGACCACCCTTAGGCCTTGAAAGGCCTCATTTTGTGCTATTTTGTGCAAGTTTCGAGACTTTGGTGTTTGGGCCTCTTCACCACTGAAATCTTGAGAGATTTCAGTGGTGGAGATGGTGCCTTGAAGTCTCCAAAAGGGGAGGGCCACCCCCTCTCCTTGTTGTCCTTGAAAGGGACCATTTTTGGTCTCTTAAGGAAGTCTTTGTTCAAGTGTGTGTTGAGCATGCCATGGCTGTATTTTATGCTTATATTGCCATGTTATAACTTTGTATTAAGTTGGTTTTGGTACTCCATACATGTTTAGTATAGTTGCCATGTAATGCCTCCTTGATCCCTTAACATGCCTTAGGTTGTTAGCCTTTATTCGAGCATGTTTTAGGCTTAGACTTGTGAAGCTTTTGTGCTTATTTTGCCATGCTTTAGGTCTGTCCATAGTTGTTTGGATTGATTTTGGCATGCTTAGTATAGCTCCTTTGCATTTGTGGCTTGTCGGGCTTGTATGCCTCAAGTATGTGAATGCGTAGCATGTGTTGATTGCATCATTTTGGTGGTTTGGAATCATCCAACATGTAATATCAGTCCTTTTGGCATGCTCATATACTTGCCTTAGTTGTCTCTTTATTGCTTTGAGAGCATGTGTTGTATGCCCTATGTTTTGACCATTGTGCATGCCTTTGAATTCAAACCATTTAGATGCCATCTAAGTGGTCCTTTGGGCTTGATTTTGTGTGCTAAAACTCTGATTTTAGTTGCTTAAGTCTTGCCATGTTAGGTCTTGTCAAGTGTGGTTCAATGCCTCTTGGCTTGCTTCAAGTACTTGGGCCAATTGCATGCTTTTGTTTGTCTTGTGTGAGTTGGTTTGGCACCTCTTCTAGCGTGATTTCTAGAGCTTATGTTGCATGCTAATTGTCCATGATAACCTCTTTCAAGTGTGCTTGGAAGTTGCTTGTTTAATGCCTAAGTGTTGGTCCAACTTACTTGCATGTGTGCATGTGTGCTTAGCCTTCATTTTTGGGCATTTTGGCCACTGATTTTAGGCCTATTTAGAGTTGCCTAGATCATGTTAAGTCCACCTTTTATTTGGTTTACATGCTTGCCTTGCATGCTTGCTTGTATGCTTGTATAAGTGCCTTGCATTGTCCATATTGCATCCTAGCTCCACATGCTTAGGATTGCCTTGCATGAACATGCATGCTTAGCCTCTTGAAGTGAGTGTGATAGAGGTTAAGTCCCCTTTATTGGGTCATTTGCATTGCATTTCATTTGAAATTAAAGTTGCACACTTGATTCTTTGGGCCATCATGCATGAGAATGCACGATTGGTGGTCCAAGAATCAAGGACCATGTCCCTTTGAATCATAAACATGATAAGGGACTTGTTTGGTGCATAAATAGCTTGAATTGCATTGCCATGCAAGCCGCTGCCCTCTGCTGCTGTGAGTTGCAGGTTCTGCAGGAACTTATTGCCGGCCGGCAGTACTTAGTGCCGACCGGCAGTCAATCAACAGCCGATGGATGAATTTTGTGCCGGTGACCACAATTCACTGCCGGTGGTAATTCTCCTTAGCCGGTGGTATTCTCCAGTGTCCAGAGAAGCATTCCTGAGACTTTGGCAGTTTTCAGAGGAATAAAGCAGGGAAAACAGAGGCAGACTAGGCATGGTAGTGCAATTCCGAGCGGAATCCGAGCACGCGCGCATTGAGCCCTCGCCCCGAGGCGGTTTACTGTTTTTCTTAGCGTGGTTAATTTGTTAATTAATTAGGCAATTTGTAATATTTAATTAGCTTGCGTAGTTAATTAATTTGTATTATTATTTTGGTCCCTCCGGGTGAGGGCAAATTTGTAATAAGTGTGGGTGAGTGGTGTGTATGTCTTCCAACCCCCATTTCTTTCTTCCCTTTTATTTACCTGCTTACGATGGTAGATTAGGGCACGTTTATTTTAGCATACCTTATGCTATGCATGCGTGCATCCATGCATTTGTTGACATGCACCGGGCTCGGTACATCATACAAACTGCATTGTGTTTTCAAATCTAACTCGAATACGTGCATCGAATGATTACATTCCACATGCCATTTTAGGGTTAGCCGAGCCTGCTCTAAACTGCATTTCTGTATGCGATGCATTAGTCATTCTAACATGAACTAGGGCATGCATTTTTGCTAACTAGTTTTTGTTTTGGCACGGAGTACGATGTAAGTATTTATGCTTTAGCATATCGCATGCGTGTGAATGTTAACATGACAGCATGATTACCATGTGGCTAAATGCTTATATGAGATAAACTGTTTGAATGCCTGTGGGTGGAGGTTGGATTGCTTGAGTTGGAAAAACTCGTTGAAATCCGTGTTTTAGCCTACTTGCGAGTAGCAAATTCCGAAATGCTTTCAAAACGAACGGATATGCAATGTTTATTTCCAAATTAGGCAATCTAGTCTATACTTGTTTGCTGCGCGCATAACATAGTAATTCTAGGCTAATAACCGGAATAAGAGCATGTAACGTTTTCAAAATCGGATATCATGGTTAGTAGAGGCCGGTCTTCGGACCGGGCGAAAGGGGGTGCTCATAGCTGACCTTCCCCGATCGTACCCAAGCTCTCGAGCCAAGACAACTTTGGTGATGACGGACACGTGGCCTTCGGCACCGAGTCAGGGTTTCCTAAATTCTCCCATTAAAATATTTAGGTGGCGACTCTGTATCTGGCAAAGCAGTCCATGTTTGGCACTTCTTTCAAAAATCTGTTTTCTCAAAAACGATTTGCCAGAGTTGGACTCTTTGGTTCAGATTAAGAACCGCAACAAACAAAAAAGGGGAGTCCGAACTGTAGCATAGCGAGGTCCCACGCGGGCGCTGTCTACAGTTTCTGGCGACTCTGCTGGGGAATTTTAGAGAGCTTGACTCGAACTCGTGATATCCTGTTTTGACTACACTTATGTGTTTCTTTGCATTGCATGTGCATCGGTGCGCCTAGGACACCGTGTTGGCCATCTGCTATTCCTGAGCGGTTTGCTGGAGGCTTGTCTTGTCAAGGCATGACCATAAGGCTGACCGGTTGCGGGCTCTGCCAGTATGGGAACACAAACCCCGGTTTTACCGGGGCACCCTTTTTGACCATTCGACCTAGTGCATATTCGGATCCATAGTGACCATTCCAAACTAGGATAGGTTGCTTACCCGATATAGGTTGTTTGAAACCGCTGTGTGCGTAGTGAAACCCTAGCTCCTGACAAAATAGGACAGGAAAACCCTACCCCAACATAGGGGTGTATTGGCTCTCATTTATCTGCTATGTGCTTTTAGAGTGTATCTCTGCAGGAACGCATATATCAGTTTGCAAGATTGAGTATCAGGCCTGAGGGCACTAGTATCAGTGTTGTTAAGAATCAGTTATGTCTGCGGGTATCAGTTCAGTTTTGAACAGTGATTCTGGGGAACAGTGATCAGTAGTAGAGTGCAGTTGTTCGGCTACACCCGTGTTTGATCTGTTTGGGGCTGAAATACTGCTTGTTTTCCGTTTCAGTTCAGAGATTCAGAGGGTTGATCCAGAACAGCTAGTGTCTTCTCCTTGCTGAGGCAGGACTGAACATGACGCAGAATTCAGAAGAGATCGTGGTCATGACGGCCGCGTTGAGTCAAGGTATCACCCCGCAGGGTGAGGCTAATATTGATCTGCCGCATCCACCCAGGTCGCCTGCCGCACACCCAGTTTGGGCCCCTCAACTATATCAGGCTCGCGAGCCTACTACATTTGAACTAATGGGAATGATAGGTGATCTTCAAAGATCCGTGGCGGATCTCGCCTATGGGATGTCTGTTTCGCCACCAGCTGCACCATATGCTGGAGGCTTTATACCCCAAGAGCCCCCGCTATTGGGACGAATAGTAATCGAACTCAGCCAACCGGAGATGACCTCCAGCTATGGCAACGACGCATCAAACCAAACTCTAGATCAGGCTGAGGCCGGAGACAAAGGCAAGATGAAGGCAGATGCCGACCCTATCGAACAACTGCTGTGGGCAGTAGAGGCTTTGAAAGCCGGGGGAATGAACAAGCAACAGATATCCGCAGTTATGTCGAAAGCTGTGGAGGATGTTTTCCCCACTCCGCCTGAGGGCAGTTCTAGTCAATCAGAGAATCGGGATAGGCCCCGTCATGCCAAAACAGTTCTTCCCGCTCCCAACCTTACATCCGGAAAGGATCAGAAATCCAGGGCCGCACCCGCCGATCCGTTCGCTAGTGCATCTAGCAAGAGTGCTCAGGCTCCAAAATACCTGCCCCGAGGGCGCAGGGTCTTCCATGCTCTCTACATGCCATTGTCCAAGGCACTTCAGATCCTTGCCGAGAGGGGACACCTTAAAACCCTGGAGCCTCGGCCTCTCCCGAAGAATCTCCCTGATACACATGACGCTGCTTTGTACTGTGCGTACCACCAGCAGACAGGCCATGCTACCGACAATTGTTTCCGCCTCCGTCATGAGGTGCAAGATTTGATTGACAACAAGGTTATCCTCCCTCCCACCTCAGCAAAGTCCGTCACCACCCAGTTGTTGGATTTTGAGGACACGGATACCGCGAGTATGTAATCAGAAGGTGAACTGCCTGTGGGCAGTGCCTGGCGCATTTTTGGATGTGGCGTTTGGCACGCATTTTGGGCATCTGTTAATGTTAATTTTGTAAATTCTGACTTTGGTGTCGAGTCAGTCTTTTGTTTTATCTTGAGTCTGTCTCTCTGTATTGAGTCAGTCTTTTTTTTTGCTTACAGGGTCTGTCTTGTTGTAATGAGTCAGTCCCTCTTGTATAGAATACCAGGCGATTCCGGGGTTGTTGCCTCAAACACCGTTTTGTAATTATCCTGTCGTTTTTCCCTTTGAATCTGCCTCGGTTGAGGAGCCAGTCGCAATCAGAGAATCTGAATGAAACAGCTGTGGCTATCATGTTCCGTATTTGTTGCTATTTGAGTCAGCCGTGCCAGAGGATGTGAATGGAACGACAGTACATTCCACCTACTCTCTTGTGCCTTAAACATCGTTATAATGACCTAAGCTTTTCATTAAACCCTTTTCGAACACTGCGGTGATGAAAACGAAGAGGAAGTAATTCCTCGGGTTTTGTAAAATTTTGATCATTTTGAGGGAAAGAGAGGTGTGCTAAGCTTTTAATGAATGAAATCATGCTTGTCGGCATGAGTACTGAGAAGGATCCTGGTTCGATCCAGGCTGGTTCCACACTGTCTTCAGCGCGAATGATATGTCGCTTTCCTAAAAACTTTCAAAAACAAAATGTTTTGCGCGGTCTTGCGAAGACTTGTGTGGAATCGCTCTTGAGATTGTGCAGCCTAGGATCGCTCTCAGCCTCAAGATTCAATTTATCTGTTGCAAACTGGAATTCGTTCAAAAACGTTCAACAGTGCCATGAAACGCCTGTGTGGCCCATTTTGAGGCAGCCCTCGAGCAAGAGGCATCAAAGTCAGATCAAGGAGATCAGATTCCGCCAAGCAAGGCTCATGAAGTAGCCGTGATGGACTTCTCTGCAAATCAACACAACGGTCATTCTCCTGGACACAGAAAGGCTTCAATCTCAAAACCATTTGGCATGGGCTTGCTACACTTTTACCCTTTGAGAGGCTCGCTGGGCCGAAAACCCGGAAGGGCGACCCAGGCAAAAGTTAGAGCAAAGAAAAAAGAAAAGAACAAAGAATAGCAAAAGAAAAGAAAAGAACAAAAAAATGAAAATACGAAAAAAAAAATAGAAAAAAAGAGAAGAAAAACGTAGCTCGCATGGTCGAAAACCCGCATTGGGCGCCTTGGCAAAAGTTAGAGCCTAAACAGTGAAGGTTAAAATACCCGAGTGTACCTTAACCGGAACTACGTAAGGCTTGATTCCCATATTTGGGATACGTAGGCAACTTCATCCTGAAGTCCAGCCCCCAACGCTTCCATAGCGTCTCAGTCCATGTCATGGTTTTGATCACTTTTGCCTCCTCCGAATCCAATGTCTCGATTGCAGCAACCTGGAATTACATGATTAACTTCCTCTTGAAGTCCAAACCACCAACACTTTCCAGGTGACTGTGTCCATATATTGATTCAAACTGTCTTCGTCTCCTCCACGTCCGAGGATCCGATCGTCATCAACGAGGACTGGCTTACAATGTGCCGCGGCATCATCCAAACAAGGGGCAACTTTCCGTTGCCATCCATTGCCATAAGTTGCCCTGAGTTACCGTCCAAACCAGGGGCAACTTTCCGTTGCCTTATTCCCCTTTCAAGCCAGGGGCAATTTTCCATCGTCCCCGATCCGAGGTTGCGCATCTCGAGGGTAAGTTCCGCGCTCGTTGAGCGTTGATTGTTTGCAAAAATAGTTTTTGAAAATTTTCACCGAGGTTGACTTATTTTCTCGAAAACTGTTTCATTTTCAAAATTGGACCATGTTTGGACCCAAAAAGGAGAATTTTCAGTGCTCACAGCCTGATTCGCATGATTTTCAAATCAAAAATCGAATAAGTGTGTTAATCCGACTCTCATTCTTGATCAAAGCTGTTTTAGAAAACAAAAAATGGTCAAAGTGACGAACTAGGGGCACAGTTGAGTCAGGCCTTCTGTCTTTCCCCCGTCAACATACTCGCCGGAAAGGCACTCCATCCGCCAGAAGAAATAGCCGTGAGCTAACAGTGTTGGGCGTGAACCTGCGACTTCCTATTCATCCATTAATCACCCTGGGGAGGGATAAAAAATGAGAGAATAAAGAATAGAGAGGTGTAAGAAGAGAGAGAAGTGAGAAAAGGGTTTTGAGAGAAAAACCGAGCCTGAGGGCCGAGTGATGTGAGTATCACAAATCAGAAAGGGTGGGAAATAATACCCGGAGGAATTGGCTCCTCCAGATCTGAGGTCTTTTTGTAAACATGTCTGTGTGTCGTGTCTTTTGATTTGTCGGTCTTGATTCCGGCTTTGAGTCTTTTCCGGGTATGTTTCGTTGTGTTTAGGTCGCGTACCTTTCATTTCTTTGTTTAAGTCTGTCTCGCTGTGGTAGGCTCGACACCTCGGTTGAAAACCCCTCTTTATTTCAAACAAAAAAATCGTTTGTGCTCAGAATGCTGTGCCATTCTCTACATTCGTGCGAAGCAAGAGAAGGAAAGGGAAAATTTGGGACATCCGAGTGTGTTTCAACTGCAACCGTGTCAGTTTTGTGATCCGTCTTGTCAGATTTGGTTATCTGTTCAGGGTTTGCTGTGTGCAGAATGAACCGAGTGCTGTGTTATGGGCTGTATGCAGATCAATCCCCAGTAGAGTATGGGCTGTATTATTCAGTTTGAGATAGTGGTTTGTATGAGTTGTTTGCTGTTAGTTGGTTGGTTATCCGATTATCATAGTGCAAGTGCTCAATTTACAAGTATTAACTTTTCAGACAACAGATCAATATCATTTACATTTGAGGTGTAATATGATGCAATACAGTGCAAGGTATGAAATATACACAAATATAAACACTTTTTCAGACAAAAAGTTTGTTTCATTCCATATCATCTTTTCAAGTACATAAGTTTTGGGAAACAAAATCTGCCTGCGGCAGTACAAAGTACCCTAACTACTAAACAAAAGGGGAAAATGCAAAAAAAGGGAAAGAAAAAGAAAACAGCAAAATCTGTATCAAATGTCGAAAATGGCTCCGGGGCCATAAGCTATCCTAGTCCTCTTCCTGGACGAAGGTCCAGGAGCATCATCACCAGGGGCATCACCAGGGGCATCGCCGTCTGAGCTCGAGTCCGAGCCATCACTGGTCTCCTCCGCCTCTGACTCTGCCTCAGGCTCGTCATCCGGAACTGGAGCCCGCGAACTGCTCCCGACATGAGTGCGCCCTCCTCTGGTGCGGGGATATATTCTGCCATCCCGCGTAGAAATGGGAGGTCCAGTCGGAGCGTCACCCACCGGAGGAATCGGGAAGGGAGGCTGAAAAGCAAGAAAGGCGAATGCATCAGAATACTGTGAGCAGTTCATCAATGCAGAATGCAATGTATGAGTACAGTGTATGTGAATGCCGTGAGCAGTTTATCAGTACAGAATGCAGTGTATGAGTACAGTATGTGATTGCCGTGAGCAGTGAATCAGTACAGAATACAGTGTATGAGTACAGTGTGTGAGTACAGTGTATCAGATGCCGTGAGCAGTTTATCAGATGTTGTGTTATGCATCAGATTATGTAAAGCAGTTTGTATATGGTTTGAGGCTGTGGTCAGAAAGAACATACCGGAATGCTGTAGAGGGCTAGGAGGTCGAATGTCCGCTGTAGCATCCCCATCATGGAGGCATTCATCTCCAATGACTGCCGGGTATACCCAGAAGACGCCTGCAAAAGTATCAGATGCATCAGTATTCTGTGGAATATCAAATAAACTGAAATGAAATGACTGTACAAGAATGAAATAATACATACCGGAGGCAAGTCGGGGACACCGACAAGTTCGTGGCCAGCCGGTGGAGGAGCAAAGGGGATTTGGTAGGTCGCCCCATCCTGCCCTCGGAAAGTCAATGAAGCAGGCAGAACAGGCCAACCGGTCCCTCGCCCCCACTGAACTCCACCCCTGCCACGGACTCGAGCCCTCCTCGGCGCTCCCCCTCCAACCCCTGCTCCCGCTCCAGTCGCTGGCGCCGCAGGTCTCTCTCTCTCTGCTCGGCGGCCACCGCTCAGAGGTCGCATGATGAAGGTCCGGACGTACTCTGAGTAATCGCCCTCGCCTCTGAAATCATCTGCCTTCCAGCCAATGGTGTAGTCCGCCATCAGCTCAGCAGTGAACCTCTCCGTATCCCGCATGTGCTTAGGAGGGTGCACTGGGACTATTTGCTCAGGTAAGCCTAGGGTCTGGCGCAAGAAACGCTCACCCAGGTACCAAGCCCGACAGACCGGGCCCTCAAGCAGAATCCGGTAACGTAAGGTCTCATCGGCACCGGCAAACCGATCCCTCATCACCGCTGGCAGTGGAGCCCACGGCCGCCAGGTGATCTGAAATTGAAATACAGTGTGTCACCTACTAATATTGAAAATATACAGTGGAAAGACGAAGCTTAAATGAACTGCAAGTAAAACATACCTCGGCAGGGGTGATGGTGTCGAAGTAGCGGCGGAAGAAGCTGAATGTCTCTCGCGGCCTCCGGGTGCATCTCCCGTCAAAGTGACGTGAAAAGGGGACGACCAGAGGAGTCTCCGTCTCCGGCACGGGAGCGAGCCTAGGAAAGTAGGCGTAAACCCACAACTGCAAGATAAATACCAGTGCATTTATCAGATAAAGCAGAATACAGAATAGAAAGCAGAAATAGCAGAGCCGTGTATTGTGTAGTGTATTGTGCAGAGTGTACAGTGTGAGCAGTGTGCAGTCAGTGTAAAGCAGAGTATGTGTGTGCCGTGTGTACAGTATACGACAAGTGTAAAGCAGACTACAGTGTGTGTAGTGTGCAGAGTACAGAAAATAGAGAACGGAAATGAAAGGCAGAAAAAGAAATGTACCTCCCAAGCACGCCAGTAACCCCCGAGCAACTGTCCACTGCCGCGGGAGGCTGAGCTCATATATCCATAAAGGGTGGCCAGAGCGGCGCCACCCCAGTCATAATGCAGAATGTCTCTGACATCCACCAGTGCGCTGAGAAGGCAGAGAGGCACTGTGTTCGCCCGGTCGGCGAAGATGGTCGTCCCAAATAGGAACATGAGGAAGCCGCGTGCATATCTCTCTACGGCCTCTGGGGTCATCGGAGCTGCATCAACGAGGAGGGGCTGGACCCGGAACTGCACCTCGAACCAGGAATACCGGACGAAGCCGGGACGCGCGAGAGGCGGAGCCGCGCCAAGCAAGTAGACCTGAGCCGCGGTCCACTCATCCATGTCAGTGTCAAAAGGGATCGGATCACCCCCTACTCCGATGCCGGTGAGCACCGAGAAGTCATAAGGGGTCATCGTCATGTCCCCGGTCGTAGACAAGTGAAACGAATCGGTGGTGTCCCACCATCTCTCCACCAGAGCGGCGAGGAGAGGTCTGCATGTCGTAAGTCGGGAGAGTCCCCTGCAGAAGGCGCCAAAGCCGGCCTCGTCTACGATACGGCGAACTGCGTCAGGAAGCTCGGCGTACCACTCACGAGCAACGGTGTTCCCATACCCGCGGATGGTATGGGAATCCCCCTGTTTTCAAACAAGTTTGCAAAGCAATATAAAATGTACAGTTTTGAAGAAACAGTCAAAATCAGTGCAAATTGGGCATGCGTGCAAATTTTTCAGATTCAAACAGATACCGGGTGCCGGTGTGCTTACAGTGAACTACAACGTTTGATGCGTCAACGTGTTTGAGTGGTTCAGTGCAAATGTGGCATGCGTGCAAGTTTTTCAGATTCAAACAGATACCGGGTGCCGGTGTGTTTACGGTGAACTACAACATATGATGCGTCAGTGTATTTGAGTGGCTCGGTGCAAATGTGGCATGCGTGCAAGTTTTTCAGATTCAAACAGGTATCGAGTTTCGGTGTTTGCAGTGAAATACGGTGTGTTCCGTGGTTTGATTGGTTCAAGGCTAGTGCAGTGTGTGCGCGTGTGAGTCTTAAACAGATAATCAGTTGCAAACGCGTTTGTAATCGACTACAATGTACAATATATCAGTGTATCAGAACTAAGCAATTAAGGAATGCAGCTAGCTATGACAATTGGCAGTTAAGCATTCTACATCGCAGAAAGTGAAGTAGAGTAAGAAAGTTACCTCGGAAGCGCCGAAGGAAAGGTGGGAGACAAGCTCGCGTAGCAGCAGCTCGGGGTCCAACGCCATGTCGAAGCTCCTGAACTGGCGCAGTCCGTCGGGTGGTAGAACATGAATTGCCGGCCGGTAGGTCGCCGGGTCGAACGGGCGCTCGCTCAACGGGAGGAGCTCGACCTCGGCATCCATCTCGTGATCCGATGGAGTCCCACCGCGTGGAATGTCGTTAGCCATATCGAGAATGATGGAAAAAGGGTCGAGGAATGAAAATCGGGTCGGAATACGAAGAGTCAACTGAAAAGTCAACCCCCGGGAGGGTGGAAAATGGCCGGAAAGGTCGGGATAGGAAAAAGGTATGGAAATGAAGAGGAAATCGAGGGGAACAAGTCCCAAAAAGGTGGAAATGGCAAAGGGTGTGCCGAAATGAAATTTCAATCGGTCGAAAATGTTCGAAACGCGATGAACTTCGCGAATCGAACTTCACGAAAAAGGCGCGAAAACGCAAAGAAACGGAGGGATCAAGGAAGGAAAAGAGCTCTAGAGAGAGAGGGTGTGATTTTCGGCTAGAGGGAAAGTGAAAGAATAGGGTTTAAAACCCTATTTTAAAAGACCCATGGTGAAAAGTCGAATCTGCCCCGACTCAGCAACTTTTTGCCGGTCGGCAACATTTTGTGCCGGCTGGCAGAATATTGTGCCGATGGAATTTATTTTCAGCCGGTGGCCAGCCGGTGGCCTCCTATCCCAGCCGGTGATGTTCCCATAGCCTTGTTTAGGCCATATGAGTGGTTTCTGGTCTTCATAGTCCAAGAAAGTGCAAGAAAGTGTATCTCCGATGCTCAACCGGCCTCCATTTTGACCTCGGACTGTGTCTTCTGTGCGTGGCATTCAAATTCATGCAATGTTGTATCCTTTTGTATCCTTTTGCCTTTTACAAGATTCAAAAGTTGCCCCGTGTGCGTTGCATGCGTTCATCGCACTATTTCGGTTCGTTACATCGCGCCGTCATGCGCCTCATAGTGGCATTGTTATGCACCTTCAACACGTGTTGTAACACGCACTCCCTTTGCATTGTCATGCACCTCAATACATGCGCCGCCTCGCGCATCATTCGCATTGTCACGCATTCCATGGTCCGGCGGGACCGAAAACATGCACGGTCTGGCGAGACCTTAAACCCGCTCATTTGCATTGTTATGCATTTCAACAGCAGCGCATGGTCGCACCTTTCGAAATCATGCATTTCAAAACATGTGCGTTGTCACGCACTTAAGTGAACATGCATTGTCATTTTGCATCACGGTCTAGGAGACCTTAAATCCTCGGGAGGTGCAAGACCTTCATGCGCGTTATCCGAACGCACCGCGCTGTTTTGCGCACCTCGTTGCATTTTGCATGCATTCCATCACGCAATCTTACACATCGCACTGTCTTGTGCACCGCATCTCAATTCATGCATTGCCCCACATGGGTCTGGCGAGACCTTAAACACGCACGGTCTAGGAGACCTTAAAGCTTCTGAAGGTGCAATTCCTTTGGTGTTTGTCATGCCCGAACGACTTTCGGTGGTCTGGTAAAGCCGCCTATCTGTGTATGCAGTGAGTTCCTAGAAGACTAACTGGAGACGGTAGAAACTAGAGTTCGAACGACTTATGCCTAGAACGTAAAGGTTCGGGATCTCCGAGACTAAAGTCTAGTTTAAATACCCAGGGGGTGTACCCTCGGCTTGAAATCTGTATGGAAACCCCATAGGTTGAGGCAGCATGTTTGCACCTCAGTTCTGGATACTGAACCAACCTAGTGTACCGCCCTGTTGGTAAGATAGGGAAAGCCGCAATCATAGCCATCGCATCATACTGCATTGTCATGCACCATTGTGGATATTGCATATGTCATGCATTTCAAAAAACAAAAAAAACACATGCATATGTCATGCATCATTGTAGATAGTGCATATGTCATGCATTTCAAAAAACCAAAAAATCCAAAAACCTTGCATATGTCATGCATCATCGTAATAGTGCATATGTCATGCATTTCAAAAAACCAAAAAATCCAAAAACCTTGCATATGTCATGCATCATCGTAATACTGCATATGTCATGCATTTCAAAAAACCAAAAAATCCAAAAACCATGCATATGTCATGCATCATCGTAATACTGCATATGTCATGCATTTCAAAAAACCGAAAAATCCAAAAATATTGCATTGTCATGCATTTCATTGTAATATAGTGCATATGTCATGCATTTTCTATAAACATCCATATATATTGCATTTTAGTTGCATGCATCTACTGCATCATCTTCCATCTATGGCTTGCGCCTTTCCTTGTTGAGCTTGGTCAGGTATGTGCCCTTACTTTTCACGTCGAAGCACAGTTCTGCATGTGTACGCGCCTATTCCTTGATGAACTTGGTTTGAGGGTGGCGGCACCTTTTCTGTGTTAGACATGGCTTGTATGCGTACATGCCTTTCTTAGGCAAGATACGGTTTGGCTACACGCCATATCCATTTCTATTACATTGTAGTGTAAGTTTTGCATCCTGCATTAGGATCATTGTTCTTTCCCTAGCGGGTTGTCACCCCACTTATGTCAATCCACCCAATACTTGTTCTTGTGTCCGTCTGCATCACTCATAGTTCAGACATCGTTCTATGGTAGACGGACTTGTTACTTCCATCAACCTATTTGACATTTGTGTGGTTTTGAACCGCTCGTGATTGGATCATGATTCAATTGCTTTGCATGTAGTTTGCATAGTTTCAATTGCATTGCATATCATTTGCATTATTCATACATAGTTTTGTATATAGTGCATATCATTTTGCATTCATCATTGCATTGTCATGCATATTGCTAACAATATTGTACCTGTTAAGTTTGTTTTCTTTGCAGGCACGATATTGTATGTACGGTTCATTTGAGGCCGGTGCAACCGGACGAGCCGCACAGGTATTGTATCCTCCGCGTGAGACGTTTTGAGAATTGCATAATTCTCTTACATCCTTTCTGCATTGTAGTGTAGATTGGCGTATGCTAGCTTATAACTGTTGCATGCGTGCTTTGTTACAGCTTTCTTTGCATGATCATAAGTTATGCTCGGCTTCTTGCATTGTCTTGCATTTTGCCCCTGCCTCCGGGCGCATACCTTGTTTGTCTTGCATGTTTGTCCAAGTCTTCAGCCTTGTCAAAAATGGGTCGTCTCTGGGCTTTGACATTCACTCCCGTCATTGTTATGACTTTCGAGTTCTGTCAAAGAGGGGCAACTGTAGACACCCCATTTTTGACCGTCCTCAAGACTTGGATGTCACCGTTTGAACACTCAGTGATTATCCATGTTTGTGTTCGTTTGGAGTTCCCAGAGTTCTCGGCTACGCGCCTTGTCTCAGGATCTCCGAACTCGACTATTCTGTGTCTGGTTTTGCACCAAACACTTGTGTTTTGCCTTGGAAGGGCAGGGAATGCCTTTTGAGGCATGCCCACACACCACCGGCACTAGCTAGAGGCCACCGGCTGGTTTTTCTTGCCACCGGCAATATATGTTACCGGTCGGCACTCTTTGTTGCCGGTCGGCAGTCAATTTTGTCAAAATGACATTTTTGGCTAGCCGGCTACTGTTCAGCTGCTTTTTCAGATATTTTATTACAGCTGTCTGGCATTGGCTCCCCCTCCATACACGTGTATGGAGGGATGCTCCTCTTGGTTGCTTAACTTGTAAGCATTACAAGTTTGGCTCCTCTATAAGAGGAGCCCTTCCCCCTTGGCTTTAGGGTTGGCTTTTTAGTGAGAAAACAACTCAGAGCAAGCTCTGGTTTTAGGGTTTGAGTTCCATTCATATCCAATCTCTATATCTCCCTTGTGTGTGTTCTAGGTGCTTTGTGTCTTACTATTGCACACAAACACCTAGTCTTTCACTTTTTTTTGGTTTCTTCAAGGACCAGAGCTTGTTCTTGAGGTCTTTGGTTGGATTTGAGCTCAAGGAGGCAACAAGACCACCATTGTTAAAGAAGGTCAACAAGGGTAAGAAACTAGTCCTTTTTACCCCATTTTTGCATCCTATTTCTACCTATCTTAGAGCTATTTTTGTGTTTAGTGTATAACATAAAAAAGTTCTGTTTTTAGGCCCTCTTGATAGTTTATTAAGAGTGTTTTGTGGTTTGGGTGTGTTTGACCACCCTTAGGCCTTGAAAGGCCTCATTTTGTGCTATTTTGTGCAAGTTTCGAGACTTTGGTGTTTGGGCCTCTTCACCACTGAAATCTTGAGAGATTTCAGTGGTGGAGATGGTGCCTTGAAGTCTCCAAAAGGGGAGGGCCACCCCTCTCCTTGTTGTCCTTGAAAGGGACCATTTTTGGTCTCTTAAGGAAGTCTTTGTTCAAGTGTGTGTTGAGCATGCCATGGCTGTATTTTATGCTTATATTGCCATGTTATAACTTTGTATTAAGTTGGTTTTGGTACTCCATACATGTTTAGTATAGTTGCCATGTAATGCCTCCTTGATCCCTTAACATGCCTTAGGTTGTTAGCCTTTATTCGAGCATGTTTTAGGCTTAGACTTGTGAAGCTTTTGTGCTTATTTTGCCATGCTTTAGGTCTGTCCATAGTTGTTTGGATTGATTTTGGCATGCTTAGTATAGCTCCTTTGCATTTGTGGCTTGTCGGGCTTGTATGCCTCAAGTATGTGAATGCGTAGCATGTGTTGATTGCATCATTTTGGTGGTTTGGAATCATCCAACATGTAATATCAGTCCTTTTGGCATGCTCATATACTTGCCTTAGTTGTCTCTTTATTGCTTTGAGAGCATGTGTTGTATGCCCTATGTTTTGACCATTGTGCATGCCTTTGAATTCAAACCATTTAGATGCCATCTAAGTGGTCCTTTGGGCTTGATTTTGTGTGCTAAAACTCTGATTTTAGTTGCTTAAGTCTTGCCATGTTAGGTCTTGTCAAGTGTGGTTCAATGCCTCTTGGCTTGCTTCAAGTACTTGGGCCAATTGCATGCTTTTGTTTGTCTTGTGTGAGTTGGTTTGGCACCTCTTCTAGCGTGATTTCTAGAGCTTATGTTGCATGCTAATTGTCCATGATAACCTCTTTCAAGTGTGCTTGGAAGTTGCTTGTTTAATGCCTAAGTGTTGGTCCAACTTACTTGCATGTGTGCATGTGTGCTTAGCCTTCATTTTTGGGCATTTTGGCCACTGATTTTAGGCCTATTTAGAGTTGCCTAGATCATGTTAAGTCCACCTTTTATTTGGTTTACATGCTTGCCTTGCATGCTTGCTTGTATGCTTGTATAAGTGCCTTGCATTGTCCATATTGCATCCTAGCTCCACATGCTTAGGATTGCCTTGCATGAACATGCATCTAGCCTCTTGAAGTGAGTGTGATAGAGGTTAAGTCCCCTTTATTGGGTCATTTGCATTGCATTTCATTTGAAATTAAAGTTGCACACTTGATTCTTTGGGCCATCATGCATGAGAATGCACGATTGGTGGTCCAAGAATCAAGGACCATGTCCCTTTGAATCATAAACATGATAAGGGACTTGTTTGGTGCATAAATAGCTTGAATTGCATTGCCATGCAAGCCGCTGCCTCTGCTGCTGTGAGTTGCAGGTTCTGCAGGAACTTATTGCCGGCCGGCAGTACTTAGTGCCGACCGGCAGTCAATCAACAGCCGATGGATGAATTTTGTGCCGGTGACCACAATTCACTGCCGGTGGTAATTCTCCTTAGCCGGTGGTATTCTCCCAGTGTCCAGAGAAGCATTCTCGGACTTTGGCAGTTTTCAGAGGAATAAGCAGGGAAAACAGAGGCAGACTAGGCATGGTAGTGCAATTCGCAGGAGCGATCCAGAGCGCGCATTGAGCCCGCCCCGAGGCGGTTTTACTGTTTTTTCTTAGATTGGTTAATTTTTAATTTATTAGTGCAATTTAGTAAATTTGTAATTTAATTAGCTTGCGTAGTTAATTATTTATTATTATTATTTTGTCCTCCGGGTGAGGGCAATTTGTAATAAGTGTGGGTGAGTGGTGTGTATGTCTTCCAACCCCCATTTCTTTCTTTCTCTTATTTACCTGCTTACGATGGTAGATTAGGGCACGTTTATTTTAGCATACCTTATGCTATGCATGCGTGCATCCATGCATTTGTTGACATGCACCGGGCTCGGTACATCATACAAACTGCATTGTGTTTTCAAATCTAACTCGAATACGTGCATCGAATGATTACATTCCACATGCCATTTTAGGGTTAGCCGAGCCTGCTCTAAACTGCATTTCTGTATGCGATGCATTAGTCATTCTAACATGAACTAGGGCATGCATTTTTGCTAACTAGTTTTTTTTGGCACGGAGTACGATGTAAGTATTTATTGCTTTAGCATATCGCATGCGTGTGAATGTTAACATGACAGCATGATTACCATGTGGCTAAATGCTTATATGAGATAAACTGTTTGAATGCCTGTGGGTGGAGGTTGGATTGCTTGAGTTGGAAAAACTCGTTGAAATCCGTGTTTTAGCCTACTTGCGAGTAGCAAATTCCGAAATGCTTTCAAAACGAACGGATATGCAATGTTTATTTCCAAATTAGGCAATCTAGTCTATACTGTTTGCTGCGCGCATAACATAGTAATTCTAGGCTAATAACCGGAATAAGAGCATGTAACGTTTTCAAAATCGGATATCATGGTTAGTAGAGGCCGGTCTTCGGACCGGGCGAAAGGGGGTGCTTATAGCTGACCTTCCCCGATCGTACCCAAGCTCTCGAGCCAGGACAACTTTGGTGATGACGGACACGTGGCCTTCGGCACCGAGTCAGGGTTTCCTAAATTCTCCCATTAAAATATTTAGGTGGCGACTCTGTATCTGGCAAAGCAGTCCATGTTTGGCACTTCTTTCTCAAAATCTGTTTTCTCAAAACGATTTGCCAGAGTTGGACTCTTTGGTTCAGATTAAGAACCGCAACAAACAAAAAGGGGAGTCCGAACTGTAGCATAGCGAGGTCCCACGCGGGCGCTGTCTACACCGAACTGTAGCATAGCGAGGTCCCACGCGGGCGCTTCCTTGTTACATCATGCATGACCTTCCCCTCTCGTACCCAAGTTCCTGAGCCGAGGAACTTTGGTGATGATGACACGTGGCCTTAGGCACGAGTCAGGGTTTCCTAAATTCCCCAAAAATATAAAATATTTAGGTGGGACTCTGTATTTGGCACAAAGCAGTCCATGTTTGGCACTTCTTTTACAAAAATCAGTTTTCCAAAACGATTTGCCGGATTTAGACTCTTTGGTGATTTATCGGTCTTGCATTGCACTTTACGAGATCAGATTCAGAACCGTGACATTGAGTCCGAATAGTAGTAGCAGCCTAATGAACAAAACGGATTTCACGCCGCCTTTGCACGCGGAGCCCGTGGCGTTCGGGCGCGTCTACAGTGATGCCGTTTGGCTTCAAGAACGCTGGGGCTACGTATCAATGGGTTGCGACCACAATTTTGCATGATATGATCCATAAAGAGGTTTAGGTGTACGTGGACGACATGATTGTCAAGTCCAAGGAAAGAGAAGGCCACTACACCGCCTTGCAGAAATTCTTCCAATGGATCAGAGAGTATCGGTTGCGGCTGAATCCTCGGAAATGTACATTTGGTGTTACAGCAGGAAAAATGCTGGGGTTCTTGATCACACAAAGAGGTATCGAGGTCGATCCTTCTAAAATCAAGACCATCTTAGAAATGCCACCACCGAGGACTGAAAAGGAGGTGCGAGGCTTTCTGGGAAGTGCAATTCATAAGACGATTTATTGCCAAATTAACCTTGATTTGTGAACCACTGTTTGGTCTCCTGAAGAAAGGAAAGAAATTCCAATGGGACGACCGATGCCAAGTTGCTTTCGAGCAGATCAAGCAATATTTACAGAACCCACCTGTGTTGTCACCGCCTGAGCCGGGGAAACCTTGATTCTGTACCTTTCAGTGACTGAAACGACACTGCGCTGCATGCTTGCACAGGAGTCTGAGGACAAAGTAGAGAAAGCTATCTACTACCTGAGCAAGAAAATGCTGGATTACGAGACCCGCTACACTCCGCTGGAGAAGGCTTGTCTGGACTTGGTATGGGCTACCAGGAAGCTGAGGCACTACCTGTTAGCTCACTCTGTAATACTGGTTTTGAGATTAGATCCCATCAAATATCTCTTCGAGAAACCGACATTTATGGGGTGGCTAGCCTGTTGGTTGCTTCTGCTTTCCAAATTCGATCTGAAGTACATGATGCGCAAGTCAGTGAAAGGGAGAGTGGTAGCGGAGTTCCTAGCCGACCACCCAGTTGAAGGGGATGAAGCAGTTGAATATCTGTTCCCAGACGAGGCCATTCTACATGTCGAAGAAGAGACTTGGACGATGTACTTTGACGGAGCGTCAAACCAGTACGGGTATAGGATAGGAGTGTTGCTGATAACACCCGACAATTCCCGCATACCTCTAGCATTCAAACTCCGATTCAAAGTGTCGAACAATGAGGCAGAATATGAGGCATGTATTGCTGGATTAGAAGCCGCCCTAGAACTAGGGGCAAAACGGTTGGATGTCATCGGGGACTCGAACCTTGTTGTATCTCAAGCTAAAGGAGATTGGAGAGTTAAAGAAGAAAAGATGAGAATCTATCACCAGACCTTGGACGTTTTGATTCCTCGGTTTGAGAAACTGAATTTCACCCATCTATTAAGAGAGAACAACAGGTTTGCTGATTCATTAGCAACTCTATCTTCTATGACAGACATCCCATTCAGAGTTCGGATGCATCCGATCATCATTGAACAGAATTTCGTGCCGGCCTACGAGCTGATTGCTGCCATAGATGAGGTACAAGATCAAAATCCTTGGTATTACGACATCTGGAACTTCTTGGAAAAGGAGGCTTATCCACCAGGGGCAAATGCTAAAGGTAAGAGGGCAATTCGAAGAATGGCTGCTCAGTTCATTGTCTGCGGGGGTAAACTGTATAAGAGGGGTCATCTCGGGATGCACAAACTGTGTGTTGATGCTAAAGAATCAACACACAAATTGTGTGTTGATGCTGAAGAATCAAAGCGCCTGATGAAGGCCATCCATGGAGGAGAGTGCGGAGCGCACATGAGTGGGGTGATGCTAGCCCGGAAGATCCTTAGACAGGGTTATTACTGGTCAACCATGGAGGAGGATTGTATTGGCTTTGTTCGGCGATGCCACAAATGTCAGATCCATGCAAATCGCATGAACATTCCACCGTCGAAGCTGTACAACATGACTTCGCCATGGCCGTTTTCAGTCTGGGGGATTGATATAATTGGGGCTGTCACTCCAAAGGGCTCCAATGGGCATGAGTACATTCTGGTAACGATAGACTACCTCACGAAGTGGGTTAAGGCCCAATCTTACGCTGTGTTGAAGGCGTCGCATGTCGCTAAGTTCATCAGGAACAACATCATCTGTCGCTACGAGGTCCCGAATGAGATTATTTCATATAATGGTTCCCACTTCAAGAAGGAGGTGATCGACTTGTTGGAGAAGTACAATGTGGCTTTTCATAAGTCATCTACATATCGGCTGCAAACCAACGGAGCAGTTGAGGCCATCAACAAGAACATCAAGCACATTCTGCAGAAGATAGTGGAAACCTACCGAGACTGGCCAGATAAGCTGACATTTGCTCTTTGGGCCTACAGGACTTCAATTCGAACTTCTACTGGGGCAACTTCGTATTCCTTGGTTTATGGGATGGAGGCTGTTATGCCTATCGAAGTTGAGGTTCCGTCATTACGAGTATTGGCTGAGCGTCAGATAGCTGAGGCAGATTCGCAGCAAAGCAGGTTCGAAGAACTCATGCTCTTTGATGAAAGAAGGCTGAAAGCATTGTATCACGTCCAGGGTTATCAACGAAGAATTGCCAGGGTTTTTAACAAGAAGGTTAAGTCCAGGAATTTAAAAGAGGGGGATCTAGTGCTCAAAGACAACTGAGCTCCCATCCACGACCCTAGGGGCAAGTTCAGACCCAATTGGATTGGCCCTTACATCATTAAGTCTATCTGGTCGGGTGGAGCTATTGTTTTGATGGACCTAGATGGCCTAGAGTTCTTCCAGCTGATCAACATGGACAAGTTGAAGAAATACTATCCCTGAGTGGCTCGCTAGGCCGAAGACCCGAAAGGGTGGCCTAGGCAAAAGTTAGAGCACATAAAATTTGAAATAATAAAAACTGAGCTCGTAAGGTTGAAAACCCAGAAAGAGCGACCTTGGTAAAAGTTAGAGCGCAAAAGGAGAGTGTTAATACACGAGTGAACCTAAACCGAACTATGTAAGGCTTGATTCCCATCTTCGGGATACGTAGGAAACTTCATTCTGAAGTCCAGCCATAAACACTTCCAAATCAACTTTGTCCATGTGATCCTGTTGGTCATCTCTGTCTATTCTGCATTCAAGAGCTCGGTTGTGATCTCCAGTGCAATGTTGTTCAGACTAGGGGCAACTTTCCAGTTGATGGGATCCGGGGTTGTACATGTCAGTGATAGATCTCGGGCGTGTCCAGTTGTGATCCATATCGAAAATGGTTTTGAAAAGTTTTATTTTACGACTTAGACCATTTTTGGACCAAACGGAAAATTTTCAGTACCTACAACCTTCAATTACATTGATTTCAGTACAGAGTTCTCCTACTCTTGAATACAAATTGAAATTGCTTTTTATTACATTCATAAAGAAAACTTGAAAGTACTGATTAAAGCAAATAAACTCGGGGCATAGTCAGGTGTTCCTGCGTCCCTTCCTAGAGCTTGTGGAAGCCTCTGATGCCAAAGTAGGCCCAACCTGCGCCTCTTCATCAAGCCAAGCTATGCACTCATCAAAGAGAGTGCAATTGAAAGTGGGAGCGGGGGCCAGAAGCTCTCTCGTCCTCCATGCTGTGGCATACCAAGCTAGTTGTGCGCCTCAGACTGGAAATGCAGCAGGGTACTCTATCCTCTTTTCCGGGCAAGTCTGATCATGCCCAAATTGGCGCCGAATTAGAAATGGGAAGTAAAGGACATAGTGTGTCAGGCCGATCAACTGAATCCTGGGCTGGCGAGTCATGCTGTAGCTTATCGCCGGTAAATTGAGCCAGGGGTAGCGCCAAGCAATACTGGCAGCGGATAGACTACACATCCATTCGCACCACCATTCCTCATCAGGGGCATCGACTAGACGTCGCTGGAAGAAATAGCCGCGAGCTGAATATGCTGGGCATGAGTCCACAACTTCAACTTATCCATCAACCATATCTAGGGAGGGATAAAACAAATGAGAGATTAAAGAATAAAGAGGTGTATGTTGAGAGAAAAGTAAGGAAAAGGGTTTTGAGAGAAAAACCGAGCCTGAGGGCTGAGTGATGTGAGAAATATATGTGAGTAGGGAGGGAAACATTACCTGTAGCAGTAGTGGACTTCCCGCGAATCTAGTCGTCTCTCGGCGATGGAAAGCATCCAAACCCATCAATGTCTCAGCTAGTGTCATGGCTATGCAACTCTTGCCCTCTTTCAAGCCCTGGGCAACCTCAATCAAACGGACGCTAGACCCACCGGAGCTTGGGGTAAGTAAGAAATGAGACAACATGCACAAGCAAAGCGCATGTCGTCGGAAACTTTGCCAGTCATGTCGCCGCAGTCACCAACATCAGAAAACCGCCAAATCAAACTCGGAATGTCCAGCTCCTCGTTGCGAATCAATGGCCGAGCGTCATGCAAAGTAAGCCCACACATCCATCCTAAGGCTTGGACGTGGCCGAAGCGGAACTGGGTCAAGATCTCTTCCTCACGCTCGGACTCCATCAAAGCTTGGAAGTCTTCAAAGATAGGACACATCTCTTGTCCGCCAAAGCTAAAGATATGAGTTACCGGATTCCAACACCTTGCCGCAGCATGAAGGAACGGAAAATGCAGCGGGGTGCAACTCAGCGTGAATAGTGCATTTATTCTGAAGCCTCGAAAATTCAACTTTTCCGAGCCATCCAAGTTAGCAATCCAATTTGTGAGATTTTGGACAAGAAATGCCTCAATTTGGTGCAAAACTGAGTTAGAATGAGGGAACCACGAAGCTGGAACTCTTATAGAAGATAAGGCACTGTTTAGAGGACATGTGGCCAAAATCTGGAGGTCCCCAGATTAACTAGTCGGCCGACCACTTTTTCTGGTCGACCAGCCATATTTTCTGGTCTGCAGACCACAAAGGTGGTCGGCAACCTGTTTTGGTGGTCGGTAGTGAGTAAAAATGTGGTCTGTAGCTGTTTTTTGTCTCCAGAAGAGAGTCCTTAGCCTTCCTATATGTTGAGAGTGCTGAAGGTCTGAGTTTACTTCTGATTCGGATGCGTCCTGTTCTTTTGTTTATCCAATATGCATTTGCTTATCGAGTTGTTAAGTTTTGCTTATCGAGTTGTTACTCTTTGGTTATCGAGATGTTGCTCTTTGATTATCAAGTTGTTGCGATTTGTTTATCGAGTTGTTGCTCATTACTTATCGAGTTGTTATAATTCGTTTATCGAATTTGTTTCTTTAAGTTGTTTTGTTTGTTACGTTGGTTCACTACCTGACTTAGCAATACACGATGTTCAATTTCTATCAATCTCATTTTTGTGCAAAATGATGCGATGTGATGCTTAGAATACAAATGCAACACTTTTTTTGACAAAAAGCTGTTTTCCTTCCATTATGGTTTCTATTTACAACAAGGTACAAGTTTTAAGGAAAATAAAACTGCCTAACGCTGTACAGTGTGCTACAACTACTAGTAAAAAGAAAACAAAGCAAAACATCTGCGTCGGTGCTATCTCACTCAAGATCGAGAGGCCCTCTCCACCCTCTTCGGCTGAGCAGCCTCTGCACCGCCACCGTCCGCACCTCCATCTGAACTAGAGCCGCAATCCTCGGAATCCTCCTCGGCGTCATCTCCGCCCTTAGAACCAGAACCGGTGTCATCACCTCTACCTGCAGATGTCTCTGATTGAGGATGTGCTGACTCCTCCTCCTCGCTGGACTCGTCGTCATGTCTGGCAGGCGTTCTACGTCTCCCTCAGCCGTGTGCTAAGATCCCTCTCCCTGCTGCTCGAGAAGACCCAGGTGGCCTAGGCTGTAGGGGTGTGACCTGAAAAGGCAGTTTGAATACATCAGCCAGAGTATGTATATCAGATGCAAGTATGGTGCATGGAGTGTGTGCATGTAGATATATTATGCGAATGTGATGTGTCAGATGTGCTCTACACATGCAGTGAATCAGTGTAGTGAAATGTTCAGTTTTAGTATGTCATCAGAAGTATGATAAATGCAAGGAAATTGAAAAGTACCAGGATGCCGTGGGCGTGCAGCATCGTCTCACTCCTCAAAACCATAAACTCGAGCGAGGCCATCGCCTCGAGCAACCCCTCAACATATCCTTTGGAAGGCTGCAGATGCAAGTTCAAGTCATCAGTGAATGAATGAATGTCTAAATATCTGAATGATAGATGAAAGCTGTGAGGCATATCGGTGGTGAGTTAGGGGTACTGACATATCGATGATCGGGCAATGGAGACTCCAGTGGAATCTGGTAAGGCATCTGTAGCACGCCCGCGAGGGACCCCGCGCTACACGCTACAGTTCAGACTCGATTTTGTTTGCGGTTCTAAATCTAAACCAAAGAGTCCAAATCCGGCAAATCGTTTTTGAGAAAAACAGATTTTTGAAAAGAAGTGCCAAACATGGACTGCTTTGCCAGATACAGAGTCGCCACCTAAATATTTTTTAATAGGGAAATTTAGGAAACCCTGACTCGGTGCCAAAGGCCACGTGTCCGTCATCACCAAAGTTGCCTCGGCTCAGGAGCTTGGGTACGATTGGGAAAGGTCAGCTATGAGCACCCCCTCTCGCCCGGTCCGAAGACCGGCCTCTACTAATCGTGATATCCGATTTTAAAAACGTTATGTGTTCTTATTCCGGTTATTAGCCTAGAATTACTATGTTATGCACACAGCAAACAAGTATAGACTAGATTGCCTAATTTGGAAATAAGCATTGCATATCCGTTTGTCTTAAAAAAACACTTTAGAATTTGCTACTCGCAAGTAGGCTAAAATACGGATTCCAACGAGTTTTTTCAACTCAGACAATCCAACCTCCACCCACAGGCATTCAAACAGTTTATCACATAAGCATCTAGCCACATGGGAAGCATGCTGTCATGATAGCATTCACACATATGCGATATGCTAAAGCATGAAAATACTTACATCGTACTCCGCGCCAAAAAAAAAAACTAGTTAGCAAACATGCATGGTCCTAGTTCATGTCAAATTGACTGATGCAACACATACAGGATGCAATTAGGGTGGGCTCGGCTAACCTAAACATGGCATGTGAAATGCGATCAATTGATGCACGTATTCAATTTGGAATTGAAGTACAAATGCAGTTAGCATGATGCGCCGAGCCCGGTGCATGTAAGACAAATGTATGGATGCACGCATGCATAGCATGAGGTATGCTAATTTAAACATGCCCTAGTACTAACCATCATAAGCGGGTAAATAAAAGGGAAGAAAGAAGTGGGGATTGGAAGACATGCACACACACGCATCCACACATATTACAGATTCTCCCTCGCCCGGAGGGACCAAATAAATATTACAGATAATTAACCTACAAGCAAATTAAATATTACAGTCCATCTAATTAGCTAAGCAAATTAACTAATCTAACAGTAAACCGCCTCGGGAGGAGAGCCTGATGCAATGCATGCTCGGTCTTGCTCGGAAGTACACTGCCATGCGCAAGCTGCCTCTGTTTTCCCTGCTATACTCCTTTGAAGACTACCAAATCCTCAGGGTTGCCTCTCTGAGCACTGTGCAGTACCACCGGCTGGGGAGAATGGCCACCGGCCGTAGGAGATGTTCGTCGGCTGAGAATGAATCCATCGGCCACCAATTGTTTGCCGGTCGGCACTCTGTGCAGTCGATCGGCAAAAAGTTCCTGCAGAACCTGTTTGACAGCAGCAGAGGACAGAGCTTTGCATGGCAATGCAATTCAAGCCATATATGCACCAATCATGTCCCTTATCATGTGTATGACTCAAAGGGACATGGTCCTTGGTTCTCGGACCATCAATCGTGCATTTCCATGCATGATGGCCCAAGAAACCAAGTGTGCACGTTGATTTCAAATGCAATGCAAACCAACAAACAAAGGCCCAATTCATATCACCAGATCAAGGAACAAGGCATGCATGCAAGATGCAATGCAACCTAGGCATGTGAACTAGCATGCAACATGGGCATACAAGGTATATATGCAAGTATGCAAACAAATATGCAAGGTAAGCATGCAAACAAGCAAAGAATGGACTTAACCCTAATTTGGGCAGCCCTAATTAGGCCCAAAACAGTGGCCATAAGCTCAAGAAATGAGGACTAAACACACATACACACATGCACATGTTAAAGGGCTAACACTCAAGCACAAAAGGGCAACTCTCAAGCACACTTGAAAGAGGCATAACATGGACTAATGACATGCAAGGTAAGCATTGAAAATCATGTTACAAAAGGTGCTAAACCAATTAAACAAGACAAACAAGGCATGAAAACAAGGCCAAAAACCCAAGACAAGCCAAGAGGCTTAAACCAAGACTAAGTCCACCAAGCCTCACAAGGCTAAGAGGACTTAAAACAAGTCTAAGGCAGGCCTAGACAACACCCAAGGGACACCTAGATGGCATCTAAGTGGCTCAAATTCAAAGGGTATGCACAATGGCCAAAACATGGAGCATGCAAGACAAGCTTTCAAAGCTTCAAAGAGGCATCCAAGGCAAGCATACAAGCATGTTAAAGGGACTGACATAACATGGCAAATAGTCCCAACCCACTAAATTAAGGCAAGGATGCATGCTATACACTCACACACTTAAGGCCAACAAACCAAAAATGCAAAGGGGCTATACTAAGCATGCCAAAGTCGACCCAAACAAATAAGGACAGACCTCAAACATAGCAAAATAAGCACAAAAGCTTCACAAAGGCAAGCCTAAAACATGTTAGAACAATGGTTTACAACCTAAGGCATGTTAAGGCAACAAGATGGCATTACAAGGCATGTATGCTAAGCAAGCATGGTGTACCAAAACCAACATACAACAATGCTATTTCATGGCAAAATAAGCATAAATAACAGCCAAGGCATGGTCAACATGAGGCTTAGCTAGGTGCTCATTAAAGAGGCAAAAATGGCCCTTTTCAGGACAATAAGGAGAGGGGGTGGCCCTCTCCTTCTTGGGACTTCAAGGCACCATCCTTACCACTGAAATCCCTCAAGATTTCAGTGGTGAGGAGGCCCAAACACCAAAGTCCCGGAGCTCACTCAAAATAGCACAAAATGGAGCCTCTCAAGGCTTAGGAGGGGTCAAACACCTCCAAACCACAAAACACTCTTAACAAACTATTTAGAGTGCCCAAAACAGAACTTTTTTGTATTATACACTAAGCTCAAAAACAATTCTAAGATAGGCAAAAATAGAATGCAAGAATGGGGTAAAAAGGGGTAAGATTGTTACCCTTGAAGAACCTCTTCACAAATGGTGGACCAGCCCCTTCCTTGAGCTCAAAACAGCTCCAAAGCTTCAAGAACAAACCTCTGGTCCTTCACAACTAAGAGAAGGTGTAACACTATGTGTTTGTGTGCAATAGTAAGCCTAAACACACACAAATAAAGAGAATGAGAGATATAGATATAGGATAGATACAAAACCCTAAGCCTAGAACCAGAGCTTCTCTCACAACTTTTCTAACCTTTTTTGTCTAACCCTAAAGCCAAGAGAGGAGGGCTCCTCTTATAGAGAAGCCAATCTTGTAAAGCTTACCAAGGAAGCTAACAAGAAGGCCATCCCTCCATACACGTGTATGGAGGGGAACAAAATGCAATACAGCTGTATTAAAATATCTGCAAAAGCAGATGAACAGTAGTCGGCTGCTCAAAATTGCCATTTTGACAAAATAGACTGCCGACCGGCAACAAAGAATGCCGACCGGCAATATACATTGCCGATGGCAACACAATACCAGCTGGTGGCCTCTAGCCATGGCCGGTGATGTGTGGGGATGCCTCACAAGGTATTCCTTGCCCCTCCAAGGCAAAACACAAGTGTTTGGTGCAAAACTAGACACTAAACAGTCGAGTTCGGAGATCCTGAGGCAAGGCGCGTAGCCGAGACCTCCGGGAACTCCAAACGAACACAAACATGGATGATCACCGGGTGTTCAAACGGTGACGTCCAAGTCTTGAGGACGGTCAAAAATGGGGTGTCTACAGTTACCCCTCTTTGACAGAACTCGAAAGTCATAACAATGATGAGAGTGAATGTCAAAGCCCAGAGACGACCCATTTTTGACAAGGCCGAAGACTTAGACAAACATGCAAGACAAACAAGGTATGCGCCCGAAGGCAGGGGCAAAATGCAAGACAATGCACGAAGCCGAGCATAACTTATGATCATGCAAAGAAAAGCTGTAACAAAGCACACATGCAACAGTTTTAAGCTAGCATACACCAAACTACACTACATTGCAGAAAGGATGTAAGAGAATTATGCGATTCTCGATATGTCTCACACGGAGGATACAATACCTGTTCGGTTCGTCTGGTTCCACCAGTCGCAAATGAACCGTACATACAATATCGTGCCTGCAAAGAAAACAAACTTAACAGGTACGATATTGTTAGCAACATGCATGACAATGCAAGAATGAATGCAAAATGATATGCAATATATACAAAACAATGTATAAATAATGCAAATGAAAATGCAATGTAATTGAAACAATGCGAACTACATGCAAAGCAATTGAATCATGATCCAATCATGAGCGGTTTGAAACCACACAAATGTCAAATAGATTGATGGAGGTAA
Organism: Camellia japonica; assembly: GCA_030407325.1. Taxonomy (NCBI): domain Eukaryota; kingdom Viridiplantae; phylum Streptophyta; class Magnoliopsida; order Ericales; family Theaceae; genus Camellia; species Camellia japonica. The sequence goes on from JAPPVO010000029.1 coordinate 71,241,978, forward strand.
CAAGTCCGTCTACCATAGAACGGTCTACTGAACTATGAGTAATGTAGACGGACACAAGAACGAGTATTGGGTGGAATGACATAAGTGGGGTAACGATCCGCTGGAGAAAGAATGATGATCCTAATGCCGGATGCAAAAATTACACTACAATGTAATATATACAATGGATATGGCATGCAGCCAAACCAAATCTTGCCTAGGAAAGGCATGTACGCAAATAAGCCGCGGCTAACATAGAACGGTCCACTGAACTATGCTTTGACACGAAAAGTATGGGCACATACCAAACCAAGCTCAACATGGAAAGGCGCAAGCCATAGATGGAAGGTGATGCAATGAATGCATGCAAACTACAATGCAATATCTACAAATATACAATGGGATGGAAATGGATACAATGGATATGGAAGGCGGGCCAAACCAAATCTTGCCTAGGAAAGGTATGTACGCATACAAGCCGCGGCTAACATAGAACGGTCTACTGAACTATGCTTCGACGTGAAAAGTATGGGCACATACCAAACCAAGCTCAACATGGAAAGGCGCAAGCCATAGATGGAAGTGATGCAATGAATGCATGCAAGCTACAATGCAATATCTACAAATATGCAATGGAATGGATATTTACAAAAATGCATGACAATGCGGTATGATGCAATCTACTGGGGAAAATGCAATGGACACATGCAAGCTACAATGGAAATGCATGACAATGCACTACTTACAATGGATGCATGACAATGCACTATGATGCAACGGCTATGATTGCAGCTTTCCCTATCTTACCAACAGGCGATATACTAGGTTGGTTTCAGTATCCAGAACTGAGGCGCAGACATGCTGCCTCAAACCTATGGGGCTTCCATACAGATTTCAAGTTGAGGATACACCCCTGGGTTATTAAATTAAACCAGACTTTAGTCTCGGAACTCCCGAACCTTTGCGTCTAGGCATAAGCCTTTCGAACTCTAGTTTCCACCGTCCCAGTTGGTCTTCTAGGAACTCACCGCAAACACAGGCAGGTGGCTTTACCAGACCACCGAAAGTCGTTCGGGCACGACAAACACCAAAGGAATTGCACCTTTAGAGGATTTAAGGTCTCCTAGACCGGGATGCAAAAATGTATGCATGACAATGCATGTTTTTTTTGAATGCAAATGATGCATGATGTTGAAGTGCGCGACAACGCAAGTTTACTTGAAATGCATGACAATGCATGAAAATTTGATGCGCGGCGACGCGCGGCTTTAGATGCATGACAATGCAAATGAACTGAGAATGCATGAAGATGTATGATCTCGAGATGCGCGACAACGCGCGGCTTTTGAGACGCATGACAATGCGACCGAGCGGGTTTATGGTCTCGCCAGACCGCACGTGTTTTTGGTCCCGCCGGACCGTGGCGTGTTTTCGGTCCCGCCGGACCCATTTTGGGGCAATGCATGAATTTGAGATGCGGTGCACAAGACAGTGCGATGCGCAAGATCGCGCGATGGAATACATGCCAAATGCAATGAGATGCGCAAAACAGCGCGGTGCGTTAGACAACGCGAGTGAAGGTCTTGCACCTCCCAAGGATTTTAGGTCTCCTAGACCGTGGGTTGCAAATAACGATGCTTTTGACAACGCGAGGGCACTAGACGGTGCGATGCGCAAGAAGGCGATGGGATGCATGCCAAATGCAATGAGATGCGCGAATCAGCGCGATGGAATGCATGCAATGCAATAAGATGCGCGAAACAGGCGAAGGATGCATGCCAAATGCGATGAGATGCGCAAAATAGCGCGATGCGTTAGACAAGCGAGTGAAGGTCTTGCACCTCCCAAGGATTTTAGGTCTCCTAGACCGTGCGTGTTTAAGGTCTCGCCAGACCGGGACGAACAAAACAATGCGATTGAAATGCAATGCACAAGACAGTGCGATTGAAATGTGATGCACAAGATAGTGCGATTGAAATGCAATGCACAAGACAGTGCGATTAAAATGCGATGCACATGGGGCAACTTTTGAGTCTTGTAAAAGCCAAAAGGATACGAGAAGGATACACCTTGCACGAATTCGAGTGCCACGCACAGAAGACACGATCCGAGGCCAAAACGGAAGCCGGTTGAGCGTCGAAAATGCACTGTTTTAAGCAATGAAGGCTCTGCATCACTCATATAACCCAAGAAAAGGTGTAGGAGGCTCAAAAACCACTGTAGGAGACCACCGGATGTCCACTGGCCATCAGAATGCATCACCGGCCGTCCATCGGCCCTCATACAATTCCATCGGCACAATATATTGCCGACCGGCAAAGAATGTGGCCGACCGGCAAAGAATTCCTGTATCGGGGCAGTTTTGACATTTTGCCACGGGTCTTTAAAATAGGCCTAGCCCTATTTTCTTCACTTCTCCTTGGCGAAAATCCTTCCTCCTCTCCCTAGGCATGTTTTCGTCCTTTGATCTCCTCGTTTTCTTGCGTTCTAGCCTTGATTTCGTTGTTCGATTCGCGAATACCTTCGCGTTTCGAGTGTTTTGAACCGAACGAAACTTCGTTTCGGTGTCTCTTTCTTGATTTTCGCCACTCGGGGCTTGTTTCCCTCGAGTTTTTCTCGATACTCGTGCCTTTTCCGCACTCGGCTTTCCCGGCCATTTCCGACCTCTCGGGGTTGACTTTTTGTTGACTCTTCATATTCTGCCCATTTTTCCTCTTCCGGCCATTTTCACATTCTCTTCGAGATGGCGGACGACCTTCCACAGGGCGGGGCCCTCCAGAGCTCGAGATGGACCCCGAGGCCGAGCCCTTGCCACTCCGCATCCGGCCGTTCGATCCGGAGACCTACAGGCCGCGGTTCACGTGATGCTCCCTGACGGACTACGCCAGTTCCGGAGCTTCGAGAGGGGCGTAGCACCCGAGCTACTACTTCGTGAGCCAGAGTCACACTTGTCGCACGGCGCCTCCGAGGTACATACTTCCCCGGTTTCAATTTTCCGCAATGTAGAACACTTAAACTGCTATAGTTGATTCTGTTCTTTAACTGCTTAGTTCGAATGCACTGATGCACTGTACACTGTAGTTGACTGTGAATACACTTGCAACTGATAACTGCTTGAATCTTACACGCGCACACACACTGCACTAGCCCTGAATTGCTCAAACACATTGACACAACACATACTGTACTTCACTGTGGACACACCGGCACCCGGTATCTGTTTGATTTCTGAAAAAATGTGCACACATGCGTATTTGCCCTGAACCACTCAACACACTGATGCATCACACGTCGTAGTTCACTGCTAGCACACCGGACCCGATGTCTGTTTGAATCTAAAAACGTGCACACATGTTACATCTGTACTGAACATTCACACACTGACATATCATATGCTGTAGTCTCTGCTAGCACACACCCAATGCCGGCTTTACATTTGAAAACGCGCACACACACTATATCTGTATGCTTCTCAAAACTGCATCTTGAATATTGCTTCGCAATTGTTGTTTTTGATTACAGGGGGACTCCCATACCATCCGCGGGTATGGGAATGTCGTCGCCCGAGACTGGTACGCGGAGTTGCCAGATGCGGTTCTCCAGATCGTCGACGAGGCGGGTTTCGGCATCTTCTGCAGGGGGCTTTCCCAGCTTACCACCTGCAGGCCCTTGCTTGCTGCTTTAGTGGAGAGGTGGTGGGATACCACCAACTCCTTCCACTTCTCCGTCGCAGGGGACATGACGATGACCCCTTATGACTTCTCGATGCTTACTGGCATCGGGGTAGGGGGATCCGATTCCCTTCGACACCGATATGGGTGAGTGGGACGCCGCCCAGCTGTACCTGCTCGGCACTCAGCCTCCCCTTGCTCGAGCAGGGTTTGTCAGATACTCGTGGTTCGAGAGCCACTTCAGATTCAGCCAGCCTTGGCGGAGGAGGCGCAGATGACCCCAGAGGAGGGGATCAGTATGCGCGGGGCTTCATCATGTTTTTGCTCGGGACGACCCTTTTCGCCGACCGGGCGAACACCGTGCCTCTATGCCTGTTGAGCGCACTGGTGGATGTCAGGCGGATCCGCCACTATGACTGGGGTGGCGCAGGCCTGGCCACTTTGTACGCTTATATGAGCTCTTCTTCCCGCCTTAGCGGACAGCTTCTTGGCGGCTACTGGCGCGCTTGAGAGGTACATCTTCTTCCCCTTTTACATTTCTGCTTTCTACTTTACATTTTCTGTATTCTGTACACTGCACACACCACGGTCTGCCTCTTACTGACTATATACTGCACACGCGGCACACATATACTCTGCTTTACACTGACTGTACACTGCACACACTGTACACTCTGCACAATACACTGCACAACACACGGCTCTGCCATTTTTGCTTTATTCTGTATTCTGCTTTATCTGATAGTCATACTGATATCTGTTCTGCAGTTGTGGGTCTACGCCTACTTTCCCAGGCTTGCCCCAGTACCCGATGTGGAGATCCCGCTCGACGTCCCCTTTTCTCATCGCTTTGATGCGGTGTGTGCGGAGACCCCGGGAGTCTTTATCTTTTTCCGCCGCTACTTCGACACCATCACCGCCGCGGAGGTATGTTCAACTGTAGAGTTTGCTTAAGCTTCGCATAGCACTGTATTTTTGATAACAGATAGATAACAAACTGCATTTGTACCTGCAGATCACCTGGCAGCCTTGGGCTCCGTTGCCGGCCGTGGTGAGAGACCACTATGAGAGTGCTGAGGAGACTGCCCGTCTCCGGATTCTGTTGGAGGGCCCGGTCTGTCGGGCTTGGTACCTGGGGGAGCGCTTCTTGCGTCAGACCCTGGGTTTACCGGAGCAGATAGTTCCGGGTCCGCCTCCTACACATATGAGGCATACAGAGAGGCTTTCCCTCGCGCACCTGAGGGAGTATACCGTTGGCTGGGGCGCAGAGCGTCACAGAGACGAGGGTGACTATACCGAGTACGTCCGGACCTTCATCATGCGACCCTTGGGCGGTGGTCGCCGAGCTGAGAGGGAGAGGCCAGCGGCGCCGGCAGCTGGAGCGGGAGCGTCGAGGAGGCTCGAGTCCGTGGCAGGGGCGGAGTTCAGAGAGGGCGGGGACCGGCTGGCCTGCTCTGCCCACTTCACTGACATGCAGAGGGCAGGGTGGGGCGACCTACCAGATCCCCTTTGCTCCTCCCCCGGCTGATCACGAATTGGTCGGTGTCCCTGACTTGCCTCCGGTATGTATTACTTTATTTCGCATCTTGTACTGTTATTTCATTTCAGTTTATTTGATATTCCGCAGAATACTGATGCATCTGATACTTTTGCAGGCGTCCTCCGAGTACACCGGCAGTCATTGGAGCTGAATGCCTCCATGATGGGGATGCTACAGCGGACCTTCGACCTCCTGGCCCTCTACAGTATTCCGGTATGTTCTTTCTGACCACAGTCTAAACCATACATAAACTGCTTCACATAATCTGACACACACAACACTGATAACTGCATAGCATTCATACACTGTATTCACACTGTACTTATACACTGCATCTGCATTGATACACTGCTCACGGCGTTCACACACTGTACTCATACACTGTATTCTGCATGATTCACTGCACTGTACTCACACTGTATTCGCACTGATATACTCTCACGTATTCACATACTGTATTCACTGCATTCTGATACACTGCTCACGGCATTCACACACTGTACTCATACACTGTATTCTGCACTGATACACTGCTCACGCATTCACACACTGTACTCATACACTGTATTCTGCACTGATTACTGCTCACGGAGTACTGATGCATTTGCCTTTTATGCTTTTCAGCCTCCTTTCCAGATCCCTCCGGTGGGTGGTGCTCCAGCTGGGCCCTCTATTCCTGCTCGAGGAGGGCGTGGAGACACTGGACATCCCGTGCCAGGGCGGGGCGTGCTCATGTCGGGAGTAGCTCTCGGGCACCCATTCCTGATGATGAGGATGATGAGTCCGAGTCCGAGTCCGAGTAGAGGCAGAGGCAGAGGCAGAGGGGGTCATCTGAGGAGGAGACCGGAGACGGTTCAGACTCAGGTTCAGATGATGGTGCCGACGACGATGCTCCTGGACCTTTGTCCAGGAAGAGGGCGAGGACAGATCCCCAGGCCCGAGACTACTGATGACGACCCAGACTTTTGCTGCTTTTTTCTTTTTTGTACTTTTCTTTTCTTTTCTTTTTTAGTTGGTAGCCCCAGTATCTTGTACCGCCGCAGGCGGGTTTGTTTTTCTTCAAAACTTTGTACTTGAAAAGATTATATGAAATGAAACAAACTCTTTTTTGTCTAAAAAAGTGTTATATCTGTACATTCATACTTTGCACTGCATTGTATCATGTTGCATCACATCACAATGGGATTGATTTGTTGTCTGAAAATCAATTTTGCATTGTAGTAACCAAGTAATGAACCAGTTAATAGCAAACACTCAAGCAAACCACTGTTTAACCTGAACACACAGCCCATACTCTGCTGAGAATTAGTCTGCATACAGCCCACAACACAATACTTGGTTCATTCTGCACATAGCAAACCCTGACCAAACAGCCCAATCTGACAAGACGGACTACGAGGTGAAACGGCTGAAATTGAAGCACACTCAGATGCTCCAAATTTTCCTTTTCTTCTTTTGCTTCGTCTAAATGTAGAGAATGGCACAGCACTCTGAGCATAAGCGATTTTTTTTGAAATAAAAAAGGGTTTTCAACCGGGGTATCGAGCCTGCAACTGAACACAGCGAGAAAGACTCAAACAAAAGGTACACGACCAAACACAACGAGGCACGCCCGGAAAAGACTCAAGACAAGAATTGCGACAAACAAAGCAAAAGACACGACTCACGGACGCGTTTACAAGAATGAGAGACCTCAGATCACGAGGAGCCAGTTTCCCCGGGTTTTGTTCCCACCCTTTCTGATTTGTGATTCTTACATCGCTCGGCCCTCAGGCTCGGTTTTTCTCTCAAAACCCTTTTGCTCACTTCTCTCTCCACTTACACCTCTCTATTCTTTATTCTCTCATTTTTCATCCCTCCCCAGGGTGATTGATGGATGAATAGAGAGTTGCGGGTTCGTGCCCAACACCGTTAGCTCACGGCTATTTCTTCCGGTGGATAGAGTGCCCTTCTGGCAAGTATGTTGACGGCGGGGAAAAGACAGAAGACCTGACTCAATTGTGCCCCTAGTTCGTCACTTTGACCATTTTTTGTTTTCTAAACAGTTTTGACCAAAATGAGAGCTCGATTAACACTTGTTCAATTTTTATTTGAAAATCATGCAAGTCAGGCTGTGAGCACTGAAAATTTTCCTTTTTGGGTCCAAGAAGATGGTCCGGTTTTTGGAAAATGAAATAGTTTTCGAGAAAATAGTCAACCTCAGTAAAAATTTTCAAAAACTATTTTTGCAAACAGTCAATGCTCGACGAGCACGGAACTTACCCTCGAGATGCGCAACCTCGGATCGGAGGCAATGGAAAATTGCCCTTGCTTGAAGGGGGGTACATGGCAACGGAAAGTTGCCCCTGGTTTGGATGGTAACTTGCGGCAACGGAAAGTTGCCCCTTGTCTGGATGGTGCCGCAGCATGCTGTAAACTGCTTTTATCAGTGACGACTGAACTCTGAAGACGATGGTCTGAACCAATATATGGACACAGTTACTGTAAGAGCAATGGTGGCTGGACTTCAGGATGAAGTTGCCTACGTATCCCAAACATGGGAATCAAGCCTACGTAGTTCACGGTTGTTACAACCGAATTGTCGGATGTAGAGGAAGCAAGGATGGTCGAAACCATTACATGGACTGGGGCGCTATGAAAGCGTCGGGGGCTGGACTTCAAGATGAAGTTGCCTACGTATCCCAAACATAGGAATCAAGTCTTACGTAGTTCCGGTTAAGGTACACTCGGGTATTTTAACCTTCACTTTTTAGGCTCTAACTTTTGCCAAGGCCCTGTTGCAGGTTTTCGACCTTGCGAGCTTCTTTTTTTTCTTCTTTCTTTTTCTTCATTTTTTTTCTTTTTTGTTTCATTTGTTCTTTTCTTTGATTTTCTTTTTTTTGCATTTTTTCATTCTTTTCTTTTTTCTTGCTCTAACTTTTGCCTGGGCCATCCTTCCGAGTTTTCGGCCCAGCGAGCCTCTCAAAGGGTAAAAATGTAGCATAGTCCATGCCAAATGGTTTTGAGATCCTGAAGTCATCTGAATCCAGGAGAATGGCTGTTGTACTGATTTACGGAAGGATCCATCACGGTCGCTTCACGAGCCTCTGCCGGTGAGATCTAATCTTCTTGATTTGAATTTGGTACCTCTTGCTCGAGGGTTGCTTCAAATCGGGCCGCACAGGCCTTTCATGGCAGTTAACTGTTGAACGCTTTGAATGGATTCCAGGTTCGAAACAGATAGGTTGAATCTCGAGGCTGAGAGCGATCCTTGGCTGCACAATCTCAAGAGCAATTCCACACAAGTCTTCACAGGACCACGCAAAATATTTTGTTTTTGAAAGTTTTTAAGAAAGCGACAAATCGCTCGCGCTGAAGATAGTGTGGAACCAGTCTGGATCAAGCCAGGGTCCTTCTCAGTACTCACGCTGACAAGCATGATTTCATTCATAAAAAGGCTTAGCATGCCTCTTCTTCTCTCTCAAAATGATCAAAATTTGCAAAACCCGAGGAATTCCTTCCTCTTCGTTTTTATCACCGCAGTGTTTAAAAAGGGCTTTTGAAAAACTTAGGTCAATACAATGATGTTCAAGGCACAAGAGAGTAGGTAGAATGTACTGCCGTTCCATTCGCCTCCTGTGGCACAACTAACTCACACTGAGCATGAAAATGAGATAACCACAACTGTTTCATTCAGATTTGTTGGTATAATTGGCCCCTCGGCAGAGACAGACTCAAAAACCAAAAACGGGTAATTACAAGATAAAACGGTGTTCGAGGCAACAACCCCAGAATCACCTGGCATTCTATACAAAGGGGGGGTTGACTCGCTACAACAAGACAGACCCGTAAGCAAAATGATTGACTCAAGACAATGAGACAGACTCAAAACAAAGCAAAAGACTGACTCAACACCCAAGCCAGAATTTACAAAATTAGTATTCACAGATGCTCAAAATTGCGTGCCAGACGCCACATCAAAAATATACCAGGCACTGCCCGCAGGCGGTTCACTCTCTAATACATACTCGCAGTATCTGTGTCCTCAAAATCCAACAGCTGGGTAGTAACGGACTTGGCTGAGGTGGGTGGGAGGATAACCTCGTTGTCAATCAAATCCTGTACCTCCTGACGGAGGTGGAAGCAATTATCGGTAGCATGACCGGTTTGCTGGTGGTACGCACAGTACAAAGCAGCATCATGTGTAGCAGGGAGATTCTTCGAGAGGGGCCGAGGCTCCAAGGGTTTAAGGTGCCCTCTTTCGGCCAGGATCTGAAGTGCCTTGGACAATGGCATATAAAGAGCATGAAAGACCCTGCGCCCTCGAGGCAGGTACTTCGAAGTCTGAGTATTTTTGCTAGACGCACTAGCGAACGGGTCGGTAGGCACTGCCGTAACTTTCTAGTCCTTCCCGGGTGCAGGGTTGGGAGTAGGAGGAACTATTCTGGCATGACGAGGCCTATCCCGGTTCTCTGACTGACTTGAACTACCCTCAGGTGGAGTGGGGAAAGCATCCTCCACAGCTTTTGTCGCAACTGCAGATATCTGTTGCTTGTTCATCCCCCCGGCTTTCAAAGCCTCGATTGCCCACAGCAGTTGTTCGATAGGATCGGCATCTGCCTTCATTTTGTCTTTACCTCTGGCCTCGGCCTGATCAAGGGTTTGGGTTGACGTTGACATGTCATTGTTATAGTTAGAGGCCATCTCCGGTTGGCTAAGTTCAATCACGATCCGTCCCAACAACGAGGGCTTCTGGGGTACAAAACCTCCGGCATATGGTGCGGCTGGTGGCGAAGCGGACATTCCATAGGCGAGATCCACCACGGACCTCTGGAGGTCACCTATCATCCCCATTAGTTCGAATGTAGTAGGCTCGCGAGCCTGATATAGTTGAGGGGTCCAAACCGGGTGTGCAGCAGGCGACCTAGGTGGATGCGGCATATCAGTATTGGTCTCACTTTGTGGAGTGATTCCTTGACCCAACGCGGCTGTCATAACCACGATCTCTTCTGAATTCTGCGTCATCATAGGTCTTGCCTCGGCAAGGGGGAACACTGACTATTCTGGAACTCTCTGAACTGAAAGGAAAAACAAGCAACATTTCAGCCCAAAACGGATCAAACACAGGTGCAGACGAACAACTGTACTCTACTACTGATCACTGTTCCCCAGAAATCACTGTCTCACAAAACACTGAATCGGATATCCACAGACATAACTGATTCTCACAAATACTGATACTGGTGCCCTCAGGCCTGATGCTCAAACTTGCAAACTGATATGTGCGTTCCTGTAGAGATACACTCTAAAAGCACATAGCAAATAAATGAGAGCCAATACACCCCTATGTTGGGCTAGGGTTTCCCTGTCCTATTTTGTCAGGAGCTAGGGTTTTACTATGCACGCAGCGGTTTCAAACAACCTAAGATCGGGTGAGCAACCTGTCCTAATTTGGAATGGTCACTATGGATTCCGAATATGCACTAGGTCGAATGGTCGAAAAGGGTGCCTCGGTAAAATCGGGTTTGTGTTCCCATACTAGTAGAGCCCGCAACCGGTCAGCCTTATGGCATGCTTTGACAAAGTCAAGCCTCCGGCAGACCGCTCAGGAATAGCAGATGGCCAACACGGTGTCCTAGGCGCACCAATGCACATGCAATGCAAAGAGACACATAAATGAAGTCAAAACAGGATATCACGAGTTCGAGTCAAGCTCTCTAAACTCCCCAGTGGAGTCGCCAGAAACTGTGCACGCCCGTGAGGGAACCGCGCTACACGTTACAGTTCGGACTCGATTTTGTTTGCGGTTCTAAATCTGAACCAAAGAGTCCAAATCCGGCAAATCGTTTTTAAGAAAAACAGATTTTTGAAAAGAAGTGCCAAACATGGACTGCTTTGCCAGATACAGAGTCGCCACCTAAATATTTTTTAATGGGAAATTTAGGAAACCCTGACTCGGTGCCAAAGGCCACGTGTCCGTCATCACCAAAGTTGCCTCGGCTCGGGAGCTTGGGTATGATTGGGGAAGGTCAGCTATGAGCACCCCCTCTCGCCCGGTCCGAAGACCGGCCTCTACTAACCATGATATCCAATTTTGAAAACGTTATGTGTTCTTATTCCGGTTATTAGCCTAGATTTACTATGTTATGCGCACAGCAAACAAGTATAGACTAGATTGCCTAATTTGGAAATAAGCATTGCATATCCGTTTGTCTTAAAAAACACTTTGGAATTTGCTACTCGCAAGTAGGCTAAAATACGGATTTCAACGAGTTTTTCCAACTCAGACAATCCAACCTCACCCACAGGCATTCAAACAGTTTATCACATAAGCATCTAGCCACATGGTAAGCATGCTGTCATGATAGCATTCACACACATGCGATATGCTAAAGCATGAAAATACTTACATCGTACTCCGTGCCAAAAAAAAAAACTAGTTAGCAAACATGCATGGTCCTAGTTCATGTCAAATTGACTAATGCAACACATACAGGATGCAATTAGGGTAGGCTCGGCTAACCTAAACATGGCATGTGAAATGCGATCAATTGATGCACGTATCCAATTTGGAATTGAAGTACAAATGCAGTTAGCATGATGCGCCGAGCCCGGTGCATGCAAGACAAATGTATGCACGCATGCATAGCATAAGGTATGCTAATTTAAACATGCCCTAGTACTAACCATCATAAGCGGGTAAATAAAAGGGAAGAAAGAAGTGGGGATTGGAAGACATGCACACACACGCACCCACACGCACCCACACTTATTACAGATTCGCCCTCGCCCGGAGGGACCAAATAAATATTACAGATAATTAACCTACAAGCTAATTAAATATTACAGTCCATCTAATTAGCTAAGCAAATTAACTAATCTAGGGAAAACAGTAAACCGCCTCGGGAGGAGAGCCTGATGCAATGCATGCTCGGTCTTGCTCGGAAGTACACTGCCATGCGCAAGCTGCCTCTGTTTTCCCTGCTATACTCCTTCGAAGACTGCCAAAGACTCAGGGTTGCCTCTCTGAGCACTGTGCAGTACCACCGGCTGGGGAGAATGGCCACCGGCCGTGGGAGATGTTTGTCGACTGAGAATGAATCCATCGGCCACCAATTGTTTGCCGGTCGGCACTCTGTGCAGTCGATCGGCAAAAAGTTCCTGCAGAACCTGTTTGACAGCAGCAGAGGACAGAGCTTTGCATGGCAATGCAATTCAAGCCATATATGCACCAATCATGTCCCTTATCATGTGTATGACTCAAAGGGACATGGTCCTTGGTTCTCGGACCATCAATCATGCATTTCCATGCATGATGGCCCAAGAAACCAAGTGTGCATGTTGATTTCAAATGCAATGCAAACCAACAAACAAAGGCCCAATTCCTATCACTAGATCAAGGAACAAGGCATGCATGCAAGATGCAATACAACCTAGGCATGTGAACTAGCATGCAACATGGGCATACAAGGTATACATGCAAGCATGCAAACAAACATGCAAGGTAAGCATGCAAACAAGCAAAGAATGGACTTAAACCCTGATTTGGGCAGCCCTAATTAGGCCCAAAACAGTGGCCATAAGCTAAGAAATGAGGACTAAACACACATACACACATGCACATGTTAAAGGGCTAACACTCAAGCACAAAAGGGCAACTCTCAAGCACACTTGAAAGAGGCATAACATGGACTAATGGCATGCAAGGTAAGCATTGAAAATCATGTTACAAAAGGTGCTAAACCAATTAAACAAGACAAACAAGGCATGAAACAAGGCCAAAAACCCAAGACAAGCCAAGAGGCTTAAACCAAGACTAAGTCCATCCAAGCCTCACAAGGCTAAGAGGACTTAAAATAAGTCTAAGGCAGGCCTAGACAACACCCAAGGGACACCTAGATGGCATCTAAGTGGCTCAAATTCAAAGGGTATGCACAATGGCCAAAACATGGAGCATGCAAGACAAGCTTTCAAAGCTTCAAAGAGGCATCCAAGGCAAGCATACAAGCATGTTAAAGGGACTGAAATAACATGGCAAATAGTCCCAACCCACTAAACTAAGGCAAGGATGCATGCTATACACTCACACACTTAAGGCCAACAAACCAAAAATGCAAAGGGCTATACTAAGCATGCCAAAGTCGACCCAAACAAATAAGGACAGACCTCAAACATAGCAAAATAAGCACAAAAGCTTCACAAAGGCAAGCCTAAAACATGTTAGAACAATGGTTTACAACCTAAGGCATGTTAAGGCAACAAGATGGCATTACAAGGCATGTATGCTAAGCAAGCATGGTGTACCAAAACCAACATACAACAATGCTATTTCATGGCAAAATAAGCATAAATAACAGCCAAGGCATGGTCAACATGAGGCTTAGCTAGGTGGTCATTAAAGAGGCAAAAATGGCCCTTTTCAAGGACAATAAGGAGAGGGGGTGGCCCTCTCCTTCTTGGGACTTCAAGGCACCATCCTTACCACTGAAATCCCTCAAGATTTCAGTGGTGAGGAGGCCCAAACACCAAAGTCCCGGAGCTCACTCAAAATAGCACAAAATGGAGCCTCTCAAGGCTTAGGAGGGGTCAAACACCTCCAAACCACAAAACACTCTTAACAAACTATTTAGAGGGCCCAAAAACAGAACTTCTTTGTATTATACACTAAGCTCAAAAACAATTCTAAGATAGGCAAAAATAGAATGCAAGAATGGGGTAAAAAGGGGTAAGATTGTTACCCTTGAAGAACCTCTTCACAAATGGTGGACCAGCCCCTTCCTTGAGCTCAAAACAGCTCCAAAGCTTCAAGAACAAACCTCTGGTCCTTCACAAACTAAGAGAAGGTTTAACACTATGTGTTTGTGTGCAATAGTAAGCCTAAACACACACAAATACAAGAGAATGAGAGATATAGATATAGGATAGATACAAAACCCTAAGCCTAGAACCAGAGCTTCTCTCACAACTTTTCTAACCTTTTTTGTCTAACCCTAAAGCCAAGAGAGGAGGGCTTCTCTTATAGAGAAGCCAATCTTGTAAAGCTTACCAAGGAAGCTAACAAGAAGGCCATCCCTCCATACACGTGTATGGAGGGGAACAAAATGCAATACAGTTGTATTAAAATATCTGCAAAAGCAGATGAACAGTAGTCGGCTGCTCAAAATTGCCATTTTGACAAAATAGACTGCCGACCGGCAACAAAGAATGCCGACCGGCAATATACATTGCCGATGGCAACACAATACCAGCCGGTGGCCTCTAGCCATGGCCGGTGATGTGTGGGGATGCCTCACAAGGTATTCCCTGCCCCTCCAAGGCAAAACACAAGTGTTTGGTGCAAAACTAGACACTAAACAGTCGAGTTCGGAGATCCTGAGGCAAGGCGCGTAGCCGAGACCTCCGGGAACTCCAAACGAACACAAACATGGATGATCACCGGGTGTTCAAACGGTGACGTCCAAGTCTTGAGGACGGTCAAAAATGGGGTGTCTACACCGTCCCATATCGCCAGCCTGTCAGCTCAATCGGAGGATCTGGCCACCCAGCACACTGCCAAGCAAGGGTCATCCCCCTACTCCTACCCCTCGATGTACCGGCCCTGCTAGTCGAAGGAATGTCTGCAGCTCAGGCGTGGCTCAACGAAGGGATGTCAGCAGCTCTCCTCATGGGGATGCGAACGCCTGTCAGTGGGGGCATCAGGTACGTATGAAGATAAGTTGCGTACTCCCCCTCCTCATGGAAAAGGACTGTGTCAGCACCCAGCATAAGGTCGCTAACCTCCTGGGGAGTGAGACTCTTTGTGGATTGGATGTCTAATGGGGGCGGTGAAGGGATCTCCTGAGCGAGATAGCCCTGTGTTTGGCATATGAAGCGCTCCTTGAGAAACCAAGCTCTGCCAACTAGTCCCTCAAACAAAATCCGGTACCGGGAGGTGCCCCATGCCCCAGCAAACTGGAACCGAGCAAACCCTGGCATCGCTGTCCAAGGTTGCCAGGTGATCTGCGAATAGCAAGTGCATAAATTGATTAGTTGTCATAAATATACAAGATGAATCAAAGCTGAAAGCATGAAGAACTGAGAGTTCTTGATTACCTCAGTCGCTCGCACAATGTCAAAATACTGCCTGAGGAATGGCAGAGTCTCCCGAGGTCTGGGCTGGTACCAACCCTCGAATTTGTGTGAGTATGGCATATCGAGTGGTGCCTTCACCTTCAGATCAGGGGCGAGCGTCGAGAAGTAGGCGCAAACCCACAGCTGTGAAAGGCAAGACAGTGGTAATGAGAATACAGAATATACAAAAAATACAGAATGCTGAGTGCGAAATGCAGAGTACAGAATATAATGTGTGCAATGTGTGGAGTGTGCAGTCTACAGATATTGAAAAGCAGAAATGTAAATCAAGAGGGTAGAAGGTACCTCCCAGGCTCTCCAGTAGCCACCTACTATGGCCCCGCGCCCGCGGGAGGTCGCGCTCATGTAGTAGTAAAGGGTAGCAAGGCTAGCGCCGCCCCAATCAAAGTGCCGGACCTGTGATAGGTCTACCAGAGCACTGAGAAGATATAGCCCGACCGTGTTGCCCCTGTTGGAGAACAGTGTGGTCCCGAGAAGGAACATCAGAAATCCCCGGGCATACTGCTCTATGGCCTCAACAGTCTCGGGCGTAGTCCCCCTGTACTACTCTATAAACTAGGTGTATCTGACCATGCATGATGATCTGTAGATCGGCGGATGGCTCCGAGTAGATAAGTCCAAGCTGCCTCTCACTCGCCCAAATGAAAATCGTATGGGATCGGCCGGCCTCCCACGTCGAGGCCCGTCAGCATCGAAAAGTCGTACGGGGTCATCGTCATGTCCCCGGTAGCAAAGAAATGGAAGGAGTTGGTGGCGTCCCACCATCTCTCTACAAGTGCACCCATGAGGGTTCTGCTCGCCTGAAGACGCGATAACCCGACACAAAATAGGCTGAACCCCGTCTCATCTACAATCTGTCGAACAGCATCTGGGAGCTCCGTGTACCACTCCCTCGTGATGATGATCGACCCATATCCCTGGGTGAAACGGGAAGATACCTGTGTTCAGAATGAACAGATGTATTCAGTTTCAAAATGAACAGAATACTGTGTTGTGAGCTGCGTGCCAAATGAACAGAATACTGTGTTGTGAACTGCGTGCCGAATGAACAGAATATTGTGTTGTGAGCTGCGTACCAAATGAACAGAGTGTTGTGTGTGAGCTGCGTGCCAAATGAACAGAGTGTTGTGTGTAAGCTGCGTGCTGAATGAACAGAATATTGTGTTGTGAGTTGTGTGCCAAATGAACAGAGTGTTGTGTGTGAGCTGCGTGCCAAATGAACAGAATATTGTGTTGTGAGCTGCGTGCCAAATGAAAAGAGTGTTCTGTGTGAGCTGCGTGCCAAATGAATAGAATGTTGTGTTGTGAGTTATGTTCAGAACAAGCAAAAGCGTTGTGTATGTAAATGTGATCAGAATGAGCAGATATAATACATAGCGAAAGCATGAAATGTGCAAGAAATACAAAATACATCGCAGAAAATGTAAAAGTGAAGTACGCACCTTGCACGCGTAATGAGACAAGTGAGACTCTGGCTCCCGTAGTAGTAAGTCTGAGGGTGCTCGTCACGTGAAATCTGTGAAATAATGAAAGGTGCTCGGGGGTAGAATGTGCTCCTGAGGGTGGTACCTCTCCGGGTCGAAAGGCCGAATCCTGGGCGATAATGGCATGATGTCAGGCTCGTCCTCTACTCGCGAAGAACCCCCATCGTGTGGAATGTGGTCAGCCATCTGAAATAAGGTGGAAAATGAGCAAAAATGAGAGAAATGAGCCAAAATTGCAAAAAGTCAACAAAAGTCAACTCTTGGGAAGAGAAAAAGTCAAAGAAAGTCAAAGCCCGGGAAAAGATGCTAAACTTCGAGAGAAACATACCTCAAGTGGTGAAAATGGAGAAAGAAGCTCCGAAAACAAATTATGATCGGTTCAAAACGAAGAGAATCGAAAGTTTTTCGCGAATCAACTTCGCGGGGGCGTTGGAATACGCGTATAAAGTGTGGATCTGAGAGAGAAAAGTGCCTAGGAGCAAAGAGAAGTGTTTTTCAGCAATAGGTGTGTGACCAAAAGTGATTTGGAGTTGTGTACTTAAACGGCCGAACCTCAAAAGACCAAACTGCCCCAATTTTGCTAAACTGGTCGTCCAGCCAGTTTTTCTGGTCGACCGACCACTTAGGTGGTCTACAACTGGTCTGTAGCTTGTCTAGGTGGTCGGAAGCCCTCCTGGGTGGTCTTCAGGGTCCCATTGTCCTCCTTGTGTGTTTTTATACTGATTAAAGTCCTTGGCTCTCGAGAAAGTGCAAGAAACGTTCACTATTTTCGGCTCAAAATGTCCTCACGGGAACTTCAACTCATCGCCACTCGTCAAGAGCAAGGTGTATCATTTTTAAGTACGTTGTGACCCCTTCAAGAGGTAAAACGGAGGTTGCGTTTGATTTGGTTTCGTTAAGGCTTGTATTTCTCTTATTCGGCATTTTGCCTCAAACATGCTTTTGGAGTTGCATATCTCTCTCGTTGCATTGTTATGCACACTATTTCAATCGCATTGTTATGCTCACTTCCCTTACATTGTTATGCACAGCATTTCAATCGCTTTGTTATGATCACTTCCCTCGCATTGTTATGCACACCATTTCAATCGCATTGTTATGCTCACTTCTCTCGTATTGTTATGCACACCATTCGTCACATTGTTATGCACACTTTACTTGCGTTGTCACGCACATTCTACATGCATTGTTATGCACCTTTTCAATCGCATTGTTATGCCCGCTTCAGTTGCATTGTTATGCACCTCTTCACTTACGTTTTCACGCATGTTCTACTTGCATTGCTATGCACTTTTCACTTGCATTGCTATGCACTTTTCACTTGCATTGTTATGCACATTCCACCTACATTGTTACGCACCTTTTCACTATGCACTTTTCACTTGCATTGCTACGCACTTTTCACTTGCATTGTATATGCATGCGTTTATCTCGTATTTGAATTGGTATCTTGATATAGCGTTGAACATATGTTTCTACTATATTGTACCTGTTGAGTTTCTTTCTTGTGCAGGCACGATATTATATGTACGGTTCATTTGAGGATGGTGAAATCGGACATTATTGTATGTACGGTTCATTCAAGAGAAGTTCTGGTTCAGTTTGACTGTTACCCTTCTCCACTTGCGTTTGGCATGCGTTCGGATGTACCTTTCTCTTCTCGCGTTTGACATGCATTTAGACGACTGCGCTTTCTTGCATAGTCCTTCTCCTTTTGCGTTTGATATGCTGGGAGGTGTTTCGTTTGAGACTTTAGGTGTTCCCGATAGTCGTTTTTAGCCTTCTCCGCGTGATATGCAGTGAGAATTGTATAATTTTCTTACATCCTTTCTGCATGAGATGTAGTTCGGTTCGTGTTTGCTTGCTTATGTACGAGTTTGCTGTAGCATTCCTTCACATTTCATTCGCTTAAACTGTTGCAGTTATTTTGCATGAATGCTTCATCACAGCTTTCTTTGCATAATCATAAGCTATGTTTCGCATTGTACATGTCATTTGCATCTTGCCCCTGCCTGTGGGCGTATCTCTTTGTTATCTTGCCTGTTTGTCTAAGTCTTCGGCCTTGTCAAAAATGGGTCGTCTCTAGGCTTTGACATTCACTCCCGTCACTTCTTGACTTCCGAGTTCTGTCAAAGAGGGGCAACTGTAGACACCCCATTTTTGACCGACCTTAAGACTCAGACGTCATCGATTGAGCGCTCGATGATTATGCTTGTTTGTGCTCATTTCGAGTTTCTGGAGTTTTCGGCTGAGTGCCTTACCTCCGGGCCTCTAAACTCTTTGTGTTTTGGCTTGGTTTGTGGACCATGCCTTGTTGACCTTGCCTGGAGGGAGAGAGAGGTTTGTAGACAACTTTTCCCTCTTATAGACTAGTTTTCGGTTTCCGGAGCCTTCGGTTGTGTGCCTTGTCTTGAGACCTCTTAACGTTCTTCTCTTGGCTTGGTTTTTGGACCATGCCTTGTTGCCCTTGCCTAGAGGGAAACAGAGGTCTGTAGACCACTTTTGTGGTCGTAGACTACCTTTCCCTCTTGTAGGCTACTTTCTGTGCTCGTAGACTAGTTTTCGAAGCTTCCGGCTGTGTGCCTCACCTCGCAGACTCTTGTCTTGCATCATTTTTGGTTTGTTTTTGGCACAAACCTTGTTTTCCTTGCTTGGAGGGTGGAATAAGGGGTGTAGACCAGTTTGTCTCCCTGAAGATCACTTTTCTTCCCTGCCAGCCAGTTTTCTGGTCGGCCAGCTGGTCTTCGTAGTCTGTGGACCACCAAAAGTGGTCGGCAGCCATGCCACCACCTTCTTTTCTTTGTGCAAACGACCCCTCCCCCTTGCCGACCACTTTCTCTTCCTGCAGACCACTTTTTTTGGTCGGCCAACCACTACAAGTAGGTGGCCGACCACTTTAACTGGTTGGCAGCTTTCCTGCACTTTCTGTAGATCTTTTCCATGCCAGCTATTGGGCACAGAAAGTATCCTCCATATGGAGGGATTGATTTAAGCTTCAAGCTTGTTGAACAAGCTTGATGCATGGTTTTCTATAAAAGGAAGCCTCCTCCCTCTTGTCTCAAGTTCAGAAAATTGGCATAGAGCTATACATATATCTCTATCTCTATATTTCTTCATTTCTCTCCATATTTGTGTTTAAAAGTGTAGTTTGTTCACATTTTTGCACACAAACACCTACTCAAACACCATACTCTTGGAGTTGAGGCACCTTGAAGCTGGTTTTGGAGTTTTTGGATTGTTTTTGATCAAAAAAGGTTGCTGGAGTTGCTGCTTTGAAGTTGTTCTTCAAGGGTGAGTTTCTAACCCCTTAAACCTTTGTTTTTTATTAAGCTTTTGGCCCTATTTGCATGATGTTTTAGGCTTAACTTTCAACTGCAAAAGGCTTCATTTTTAAGTGCTTAAAATATTTGTTTAAGGCTTTGTTTGTGTTGGGGGTGGTTTACCCCCTTTGGTGGCTTGTTTGGCTTTGTTTTGTACCATCACTTTAGACCTTTGTGATCACCTTTATTTGGCCTCTTCACCACTGAATTCCAGAGGAATTTCAGTGGTGGAAAGTGTGTTTTGAGGTCTAAATAGGTGGGGGTTGTCCCCCCTCCTCTTCTCTTATGTACTTGTGTTGATGGCTCATCAAAGTAGCATGTTTGTTAAGTTTGTTTTGGCTCGTTCTCAGCCTATTTTTGGCCTTATTTCAGTATAGCATACCTCTTTTTTGGCTTAGTTTAGGCCACATTTGCATGCTTCTTGTATGTGTAGTGTAATCCTATTTGTGGCTCATCAAAGTAGCATGTCTTTCTAGCATGTTTTGGCTCCATCTTAGCATGTCTTAGGCATTATTTCAGCATGTTATAGCTCTGTCTAGGGTTGGTTTGATTACCTCTTGCATGCTCCTTGCACTTGTAGTGCAATTCCACAAACTAGCCTAATATGCAGCATGCTTTGGACCATCATTTTGGCATGATTTTGGCTCAACTCTAGCAAGCTTTTACTCATGATTTACAATGCTTAAGCTCTGTTTTATGTTGTTTTGGTCATGCATGCCTTGCTTTGTATAGCCATAGTGCATTCTAGTTCACTAGCTTTGAATTCCCAAGTCACTAGCATGCATTGCTTGGGCTATTTGCATGATTTGGCATAATTTATTATGTGATTTCAAAGCATGTTCCACTGCCATATCCTCACATCTTTCACTCTTTCAATGCTTTGGAGGATTGGTGCTTTATGCCTTAAGTATGAGCCAATATGTATGCCATCTTGCCTAAGCTTTTGGGTTGCCATATCAGTGTATTTTTGGTGTTGTTTTGCCATGATACAACTCTGATTTTTGTTGGTGAAGTCATCTCATGCTTGGTTTTGGTAGGTGTAGTGTAATCCTCCTTATTGGCCTTGCATACTCCATGCTTCATGCCCTTCATGCTAGCATGTGTTAGCTCTACTCCATACATGTTTTAGCATCGTTTTGATATGCTCTAGGACTCTTTTGGGTTGTCTTGGCCATATGGTTCATGTATTGCATAGCTGTAGTACAATAGGCTTGGCTAGCCTTGTGTGTTCATGCCTCTAGCGTGCTTCATTTGTGACATGTGCATGGTTTGGCATCATTTAACAAGTTATTTCAGAGCATATAACATTGCCATGTTCTCACTTCTTTCACTCTTTGAGTGCCTTTAAGGGTTATGCATTATTGCCTTGTTTGTGAGCCATTATATATGCATGCATGCCTAGACTTTTGAGCTCCCATCTCAGCATGTTTTGGTCTTTGTTTTGACCAAATTGAGCTCTGTCTATGGTTGGTTCAATCATTTGTGCCATGTATTGCATGCCTCTTGTGTAGTCCCTTTTGGTAGCCTTGTGCCTTAGGCCCTCTTGCATGCTATACTTGTGTTGTTTGAGTGATTTGGCATTATTTCATACATGATTTCAGTGCATATAGTGTTGTCACACTTCCATGTTTGTCACTTCTTAATCATGTTTGAGGGTTGTGCTCTTATGCTTAGTTGATAGGCCATTGCATGAGCATTACCATCTTGCTTTTCATGCCATCATTTCATATCATTCTAGCCACTGTTTTGGCATGATTTAGGTATGTCCATATTTGGTTTAAGTCCATTGAGCATTGTTTTGCATGCCTCTTGTGAGATGCTCTTTCCTAGCTTTGATGACTTAAGCTTCTAAACTTGCCATGCATGCATTGTTTGCATGGTAGAATATTGTGTATGCCATTCTCGCATTGGTAGAATAGCATGTTGTTTGCATGTTGTGGCATTGCATTTTGTTTGCATGTTGTTGCATTGCGTTGTGTTTGCATGTGCATGCCATTAGCATTGATAGGTTGATCGTGCTTATGTTGTGTTGCATTGTGTTTGGATAGGGTGTTAATCAAAACACGAGAAACGAGGGACTTTTCATAGTTGAAGTGATGAAACGTGCCTCATTTCTCAGTCACCGACCCTTTTGATCATGCATGATAGAGGTTAAGGCCCTTATT
The DNA here is from genome assembly GCA_030407325.1 of Camellia japonica. NCBI lineage: Eukaryota > Viridiplantae > Streptophyta > Magnoliopsida > Ericales > Theaceae > Camellia > Camellia japonica. The sequence continues at coordinate 71,264,247 of JAPPVO010000029.1, forward strand.
TGTTATTTGTGCATTTATTGACATTGAATTGTGCAAACTTAGCTTCTCGGCCATCGTGCATCGCGATGCTTGGTTGGTGGCCCGAGAGTCGAGAACCGCACTCTCTTGAGCTTAAGAAATGATAGGGAGGGTGGTTGTGCACACATATCTTGCAAATACACTGCCGTGCCCCTTCTTGTTCTCTGTTGCAGCAAACTGGAGCTTGGCAGAATTTTCTGGTCGGCAGATCAGAAAAAGTAGCTGGCCGACCACTTTTTCTAGTCTGCAGCATGTGTAAGTGATCTACAGGTGGTCTACAACACCAGTAAGTGGTTGGCAGCCCTCCGGGAGGTCCCGTGTTGGAGTAAAAGCTATCTGGAGGTGTGTGCAGTGTTCTGAGATCAAATGCAAACAGAGGCAACTTGGGGCATAGTGATGGATTTCCGAATGAGACGACCGAGCATGCATGCACTTCTCGCCCCGAGGCTCCTTTTAACAGCTTTGCTTAGCTAGTTAGCTATTTGGTTCTATACTTAAGTAGTTAATGCACTTAGCTATTCATTTGTATTTGTAATTAGTTAACTTGTTAGTTAATTAGTTGTGACTTGTAATAATTAGTTTAATTAGCTTAGATTAGCTAGTTAGCTTATTATTCGGACCCTCCATCGAGAGGGTGAATTTTGTAATAAGTGTGCGTGTGTGTGATGCATGTCTTCCAACCCGCATTTCTTTCTCCCTTTACTTAACCGCTTTCGATGGTTAGTTTAGGGTCATTTTCAATTAGCATACTTATGCTTTGCATGCGTACATCATTCATCTGTTTTGCATGTACCAGGCTCGGTGCATCATACAAACTGCATTGTATTTCAATACCAATTTTAATACATGTTATCAAGTTGCATTCACATGACATCTTAGAATAGTCGTGCCTATTTTAGTTGCATTTTGCATGTGTTGCATTAGGCATTCTTGACATAGCTAGGATTATGCATGATTTCTAACTAGCTTCTGTTTTGGCTCAGAGTACACTGTGAGTGTTTACGTTTTAGCATCCTTGCATGTGTGTCAGTGATTGCCATGATAACATGCTTGCCATGAGGCTATTTGCTTAAATGTTTAACTGTCTGAATGCCTGTGGATGAAGGCTTCCTTACTTGAATTGGAACAATTCATCAAAATGTGCGTTTTAAGCCCATTTGAAGTGGCAAATCATGTTGTTTTAAGCCCACTTGAGGGTGGTAAATCCGCGTCTTAGCCTACTTACGAGTAGCAACTTCAAACAATTTTCGAAAAACAAGCATGAGCTATTTTGTTCCAACTCGAGTGATTTAGTCTATACTTGTATGCCGTGCGCATCACATAGTAAGATAGCTAATAAACCGGAATAAGAATACATGTGTTTTCAAAAACAACATATCATGTTAGTAGAGGCTGATCTTTGATCGGGCGAGCGGGGGTGCTCATTTCAGGACCTTCCCCTCTTGTACCCAAGTTCCCGAGCAGAGGCAACTTTGGTGATGACGGACACGTGGCCTTAGGCACGAGTCAGGGTTTCCTAAATTTTCCCAAAATAAAATATTTAGGTGGCGACTCTGTAATCTGGCAAAGCAGTCCATGTTTGGCACTTCTTGATTAAAATCGATTTTCTAAAACGATTTGCCGAATTTGGACTCTTTGGTGATTTATCAGTCTTACATTGCACTTTGTGAGATTAGATACAGAACCGTGACAGGAGTCCGAACTATAGTAGCTAAAACTACAATTCGCACCCTCGCGTGCGGAGGGAGTTCGGGCGGTCTACACCAGGTCATCTTTTTCTTTTTCCTTTGAGTCTATTGTAACCGAAGGATCAGACGGACTGGATGTTATCAATGAGAATTGTACAACTGTGGCTTCTAAGTACTTTTCTGTGCCTTTTGTTTATTGCATTAATCAGGATCTTCAAAATTTTAATGAAAACGACGAGGAAAAAATTCCTCCAGTTTTAAAGCGTTTGATTGATCAAGAGCAGGAGAGGTTTGTAAAACCTTTGGTTGATGAAATCACCTCAATTAATGTTGGTATTGAGAAGGATCCGCGGCTGGTCCAAATCGGGCCCACGTTGTCTTCTGAGGAATGCGAGCGCTTAGTCGCTTTATAAAAGATTTCAAAGATGTTTTCGTGTGGTCCTATGAAGACATGCCTGGAATCAATCCTGAGATTGTACAGCACCGGATCCCTCTTGACCTAGAGGCCTGACCTGTTAAGCAGAAGCTCTGAAGGATCCGCTCGGACTGGGCTCTGAAGATCAAAGAAGAGGTCACCAAGCAGATTGACGTAGGGTTCCTGTTAGTATCTGAATACCCTACTTGGTTGGCCAATATAGTTCCGGTGCCAAAGAAGGATGGCAGAATTTGGGTATGTGTGGACTTCAAAGATCTGAACAAAGCCAGTCCGAAGGATGACTTTCCTCTGTCGCATATCGATGAATTAGTAGATTTCATTGCTGGGCATGCATTGCTCTGGTTCATGGATGGGTTTTCAAGCTACAACCAGATTTTGATGGCACTCGAAGATAGGGAGAAGACTGCTTTCACTACCCCGTGGGGAACCTATTGCTATAGGGTGATGCTGTTTGGGTTGAAGAATGCTGGGGCTACGTATCAATGGGCTGCGACCACGATCTTGCATGATATGATCCACAAAGAGGTTGAGGTGTACGTGGACGACATGATTGTCAAGTCCAAGAAAAGAGAGGGCCACTACACCGCCTTGCAAAAATTTTTCCAACGGATCAGAGAGTATTGGTTGCGGCTGAACCCTCAGAAATGTACTTTTGGTGTTATAGCAGGGAAAATGTTGGGGTTCTTGATCACACAAAGGGATATTGAGGTCAATCCTTCTAAAATCAAGGCCATCTTAGAAATGCCACCACCGAGGACTGAAAAAGAGGTGCGAGGCTTTCTGGATAAAGTGCAATTCATAAGACGGTTTATTGCAAAATTAACCTTGACTTGTGAACCACTGTTTGGTCTTCTGAAGAAAGGAGAGAAGTTCCAATGGGATGACTGATGCCAAGTTGCTTTCAAGCAGATCAAGCAATATTTACAGAACCCACCTGTGTTGTCGCCGCCGGAGCCGGGGAAACCGTTGATTCTGTACCTGTTAGTGACCGAAACGATGATGGGTTGCATGCTTGTGCAGGAGTCTAAGGACAAAGTGGAGAAGGCTATCTACTACCTGAGCAAGAAAATGCTGGATTACGAGACCCGCTACACTCCGCTTGAGAAGGCTTGTCTGGCCTTGGTATTGGCTACCAGGAAGTTGAGGCACTACCTGTTAGCTCACTCTGTAATACTGGTTTCGAGATTAGATCCCATCAAATATCTCTTCGAGAAAGCAGCATTTACGAGTAGGCTAGCTCGTTGGTTGCTTCTTCTCTCCGAATTCGATCTGAAGTATATGACGCGCAAGTCAGGTCTCCTAGACCGTGATGTACAGGACGGTATGATGCGCAAAATAGCGCGATTGAATGCATGCAAAATGCCACGAGATGCGCAAAATAGCGCGATGCGTTAGACAACGCGAGTACACAAGAAAGTGCGATGCGATGCATGCCAAATGCGATGAGGTGCACACCTTAATGCACCGAAGGTCTTGCACCTCCCGAGGATTTAAGGTCTCCTAGACCGTGCGTGTTTAAGGTCTCGCCAGACCATATGTGGGGCAATGCACAATGCAAGTGAGACGCGGATGCCGATGCAAATGAACTCGAGTGCGCGACAACGCACGTTTGTTTTTTGAAATGCAAGACATATGCAATATTATTAATGATGCATGACATATGCGACATTTTAAGAGAATGATATGCAAGCAAGCAAACATGAACCAAACTACATCTCATGCAGAAAGGATTAAGAGATTTAAGCAACTCTCACGGCGCCTTACACGGAGAAGGCTAAAAGCGACTACCGAGAACACCCGGAGTTTCAAACACAACATCTCTCAGCGTATCGTACGTAGGAGAGGAAAAAGCAAAGCAAAAAAGAAACCTCTCAGCGTAGTACACGCGAGAGGGGAAAGACAAAAGGCCTCTCAGCATAGTACACGCGAGAGAGGAAAGACAAAAGACCTCTCAGCGTAGTACACGCGAGAGAGGAAAGACAAAAGACTCTCAGCGTAGTACACGCGAGAGAGGAAAGACAAAAGGCCTCTCAGCGTAGTACACGCGAGAGAGGAAAGACAAAAGGACGTGACGAGCGAGACCACGCGAGTCACAAGAGGAATGCAAGATACTGCAAATGAGACACGCATGCTAATGCAAATGAGACACGTATGCTAATGCAAATGAGGTATACGTGCCTGTGCAAATGAGGCCAATGTGACACGCATGCCACACGAAAGGTAATATGATGTAAGTGTGACACGCATGCCACATGGAGTGTAAGATGTAGCAAATGAGACACGCATGTCTCAAAAGATGCAAGACAATGCAAATGAACTTAAATGCATAACAACGTACGCGACGATGCATGGTAAGGGAATGTATAACAACGCGAACGATGCACAAAGCGACGTATGTATTTGAAACGCATGACAATGCTTATAATAAAAAATGCAATGACAATGCATACGAGATGTGCATGACAATGCAAGGGGTGCATGTTACAACGCGTGTAGTACATGCATAACAATGCAACTGCGAGGTGCATGATGGCGCGATGTAATGCACCGAAGTAGTGCGATGAACGCGTGCAACGCACACGGGGCAACTTTTGAATCTTGTAAAAGACAAAAGGATACAAAAGGATACAACATTGCATGAATTCGAGTGCCACGCGCAGAAGACACGGTCCGAGGTCAAAACGGAGGCCGGTTGAGCATCGGAGATACACTTTCTTGTACTTTCTTGAGCTATGAAGACCAGAAACCATTCACATGGCCTAAACAAGGCTGTGGGAACATCACCGGCCGGGCTAAGAGGCCACCGGCTGTCCATCGGCTGAAAATAAATTCCATCGGCACAATATTCTGCAGGCTGGCACAAAATGTTGCCGACCGGCAAAAAGTTGCTGAGACGGGGCAGATTTGACATTTCACCTCGGGTCTTTTAAAATAGGGTTTTAAACCCTATTCTTTCACTTTCCCTCTAGCCGAAAATCACCCCCTCTCTCTCTAGAGCTCTTTTCCTTCCTCATTTCCTCATTTCTTTGTGTTTTCGCGCCATTTTCGTCGTTCGATTCGCGAAGTTCATCGCGTTTCGGACATTTTCGACCGATTGAAATTTCATTTCGGCACTCCTTTTGCTATTTCCGCCTTTTTGGGACTTGTTCCCCTCGATTTCCTCTTCATTTCCATACCCTTTTCCCATCCCGCCCTTTCCGGCCATTTTCCGCCCTCCCGGGGGTTGACTTTCGAGTTGACTCTTCGTATTCCGAGCCTATTTTCATTCTTCGACCATTTTCCCGTCATTCTCGACATGGCCGACGACATTCCACGCGGCGGGACTCCCTCGGATCACGAGATGGATCCCGAGGTCGAGCTCCTCCCGTTGAGCGAGCGCCCTTTCGACCCGGCGACCTACCGGCCGACGATTCACGTTCTACCCCCTGACGGACTACGCCAGTTTAGGAGCTTCGATATGGCGTTGGATCCCGAGCTTCTGCTGCGCGAGCCTACCTCTCACCTTTCCTTCGGCGCTTCCGAGGTAACATCTTTTCTCTACTTTAATTTTCTGCACTGTAGAACCTTTTAACTGTCAACTGCCACAGCCGATTAGATTCTTTAATTGCTTTAGCTCTGATACTCTGATGCATTGTGTATTGTAGTTGATCACAAACAAACTTGCAACTGAAACGACACATGCACACACACTGCACTAGCCTTAATCACCCAGACACACGGCACACACCGTATTTCACTGCAAACACCGACACCCGATAACTGTTTGAATCTGAAAATATGCACGCATGCCATATTTGCACCGAGCCACACAAACACACTGACGCATCACACGTTGTAGTTCACTGTAAGCACACCGGCACCCGGTATCTGTTTGAATCTGATAAACTTGCACGCATGCCACATTTGCACTGATTTTGACTGTTTCTTCAAAACTGTACATTTTATATTGTTTCGCAATTATTTGCTTGAAAACAGGGAGACTCCCATACCATCCGCGGGTATGGGAACACTGTCGCTCGCGAGTGGTACGCTGAGCTTCCTGACGCAGTTCGCCACATCGTAGACGAGGCGGGCTTTGGCTCCTTTTGCAGGGGACTCTCCCAGCTCACGACATGCAGACCTCTCCTCGCCGCTCTGGTGGAGAGATGGTGGGACACCACCGATTCATTTCATTTGTCGGCGACCGGGGACATGACGATGACCCCTTATGATTTCTCGGTGCTCACCGGCATTGGGGTAGGGGGTGATCCGATCCCCTTTGACATAGACATGGACGAGTGGACCGCGGCTCAGGTCTACTTGCTTGGCGCGGCACCGCCTCTCGCGCGTCCCAGCTTCGTCCGGTACTCCTGGTTCGAGGTGCAGTTTCAGGTCCAGCCCCTCCTCGTTGATGCAGCCCCGATGACCCCAGAGGCCGTAGATAGATATGCACGCGGCTTTCTGATGTTTCTGTTCGGGACGACTCTCTTCGCCGACCGGACGAACACAGTGCCTCTCTGCCTTCTCAGCGCACTGGTGGATGTCTGGGACATCTTGCATTTTGACTGGGGTGGTGCCGCTCTGGCCACTCTGTACGGATACATGAGCTCAGCCTCCCGCGGCAGCGGACAGTTGCTCGGGGGCTATTGGCGTGCTTGGGAGGTACATTTCCTTTTGCTGCTTTTCATTTCTGTTCTGTACTTTCTGTACTCTGCACACTGCACACACTGTAGTCTGCTTTACACTTACTGTATATTGTACACACGGCACACATATACTCTGCTTTACACTAACTGTACACTGCTCACACGGTACACTCTGCTCAATACACTGCACAACACACGGCTATGTTATTTCTGCTTTACTCTGTATTCTGCTTTATCTGATAAACATTCTGGTATTCACCTTGCAGTTGTGGGTTTATGCCTACTTCCCTAGGCTCGCTCCTGTACCCGACGCAGAGACCCCTCTGGTCGTCCCCTTCTCACGTCGTTTTGACGGGAGATGCGCCCGGAGGCCGCGGGAGACATTCAGCTTCTTCCGCCGCTACTTCGACACCATCACCCCCGCAGAGGTATGTTTTACTTGCAGTTCATTTAAGCTTCGCTTTTCCACTGTATATTTGCAATACCAGTAGGTAACAAACTGTATTTCCTTTTCAGATCACCTGGCGACCGTGGGCTCCACTGCCTGCGATGATGAGGGACCGGTTTGCGGGTGCCATTGAGACCTCGCGTTACCGGATTCTGCTAGAGGGCCCGGTCTGTCGGGCTTGGTACCTGGGCGAGCGCTTCTTGCGTCAGACCCTAGGCGTACCCGAGCAGACAGTCCCGGTGCACCCTCCTGAGCATATGAGGGACACCGAGCGTTTCACCGCCGAGCAGATGGCAGACTACACCATCGGCTGGGAGGCAGACGGCTACAGAGGCGAGGGCGATTACTCAGAGTACGTCCGGACCATCATCATGCGGCCCCTGAGCGGTGGCCGTCGAGCTGAGAGAGAGAGACCTGCGGCGCCAGCGGCCGGAGCAGGAGTAGGAGGAGGAGCGCCGAGGAGGGCTCGAGTTCGCGACAGGGGCGGAGTTCAGAGAGGATGGGAGGCCAGTTGGCCCGCTCTGCCTACTTTGCTGACTTTCCGAGGGTCGGATGGGGCGACTTATCAGATCCTCTTCGCCCCTCCGCCGGCTGATCACGAGTTTTTCGGTGTCCCCGACTTGCCTCCGGTATGTGTTACTGCATTTCTGTACAGTTATTTCATTTCAGTTTATTTGATATTCCACAGAATATTGATGCATCTGATTCCCTTGCAGGCGTCTTCTGGATACACCCGGCAGTTACTGGAGATGAATGCCTCCATGACGGGGATGCTGCAGCGGACCTTCGACTTCCTAGCCTTTTACGGCCTTCCGGTATGTTCTCTCTGACATAGCTTCAAACCATACACAAACTGCTTCGCATAATCTGATGCACGATACAACACTGGACACCCAGCCCTCACGGCACTTGATACACTGTACTCACACACTGCATCCTGTACTGATTCAACTGCTCACGTCATGCACGTACTGTACTCATACACCGCATTCTGCACTGATAAACTGCTCACAATATTCATACTTTGTACTCATCCACTGCATTCTGCACTGATAAACTGTTTCATACATACTGATGCATTTGCCTTTCATGTTTTTCAGCCTCCCTTCCCACTTCCTCCGGCGGGTGGCGTTCCAGTGGGTGGTGCTTCGACTGGACCTCCCATTTCTACCCGGGATGGAAGAGTGTATCCCCGCACCAGAGGAGGGCGCACTCATATCGGGAGTAGCTCGCGGGCTCCAGTTCCAGACGACGAGTCTGAGGAGGAGACAGAGGCGGAGGCGGGGGCGTCGGAGGAGGAGACCGGGGATAGCTCGGGTTCTGACGACGATGCTCCTGGTGATGCTCCTGGGCTTCTGCCCAGGAAGAGGGCGAGGACGGATCCTTAGGCGCGAGACCATCGGTGCTGCTACAGACTTTTTGCTGCTTTTTTTTTTTTTCTTTGTACTTTTTCTCTTTTGGTAGTTAGATTACCTTGTATTGCCGCGAGCAGGTTTTTGTCTTCTTCAAAACTATGTACTTGAAAAAGATTATGAAATGAAACAAACTTTTTGTCTGAAAAGAATGTTATATCTGTACATATCTACGTATTTCATACTTTGCACTGCATTGCATCATGTTACACCTCAAATGTAAATGATATTGATCTGTTGCCTAAAACTTGAGCAATTGTACTATGATAATCGGATAACCAACCAGTTAATCAGCAAAACAACTCATACAAACCACTGCTCAAGCTGGATATACAGCCCACACTCTACTAGGGGTTGATCTGCATACAACCCATAACACAACGCTCGGTTCATTCTGCACACAGCAAACCCTGAACAAACAGCCCCGATCTGACAAGACGGACCACGAAAGCTGACACGGTTGCAGTTGAAACACACTCGGATGTCCCAAATTTTCTCTTCTCTTTCTCCTGCCTCGCATAGATGTAGAGAGTGGCACAGCATTCTGAGCACAACGATTTTTTGAAGTAAAGAAGGGTTTTCAACCGGGGTGTCGAGCCTACCACAGCGAGACAGACTCAAACAAAGAAACAAAAGGCACACAACCTAAAAGAACGAGACATGCTCGAAAAAGACTCAAAGCTAAAATCGAGACCGACAGGTCAAGAGACACGACACACGGACATGTTTACAAAAAGACCTCAAATCTCGAGGAGCCAATTCCTCCGGTATTATTCCCACCCTTTCTGATTTGTGATACTCACATCACTTGGCCCTCAAGCTCAGTTTTTCTCTCAAAACCCTTTTCTCACTTCTCTCTCTGCTTACACCTCTCTATTCTTTATTCTCTCATTTTTCATCCCTCCCCAGAGTGGTTGATAGGTAAACGAGAGGTTGTGGGTTCACGCCCAACACTGTTAGCTCACGGCTATTTCTTCTGGTGATGGAGTGTCCTTCTGGCAAGTACGTTGACCGGGGGGAAGAGACAGAAGACCTGACTCAATCGTGCCCCTAGTTCGTCATTTTGACCATTTTTTGTTTTCTAAAACAGTTTTGATCAAGAATGAGAGTCGGATTAACACACTTATTCGATTTTTGATTTGAAAATCATGCGAATCAGGCTGTGAGCACTGAAAATTCTCCTTTTGGGGTCCAAACATGGTCCAATTTTGAAAATGAAACAGTTTTCGAGAAAATAAGTCAACCTCAGTGAAAATTTTCAAAAACTATTTTTGCAAACAATCAATGCTCAAACGAGCGTAGAACTTACCCTCAAGATATGCAACCTCGGATCGGAGGCAATGGAAAATTGCCCCTGGCTTAAAGGGGGATAAGGCAACGGAAAGTTGCCCCTGGTTTAGACGGCAACTCAGGGCAACTTATGACACTGTATGGCAACGGAAAGTTGCCCCTTGTTTGGATGATGCCGCGGCATTTTGTAGGCCAGTCCTTGTTGATGACGATCGGTCCTTCGGACGCGAAAGAGACGAAGACGGTTTGAATCAATATATGGACACAGTCACCTGGAAGGTGTTGGTGGTTTGGACTTCAAGAGGAAGTTGGTCACGTAATTCCAGGTTGCTGCAATCGAGACATTGGATTCGGAGGAGGCAAAAATGATCAAAACCATGACATGGACTGAGACGCTATGGAAGCGTTGGGGGCTGGACTTCAGGATGAAGTTGCCTACGTATCCCAAACATGGAATCAAGCCTTACATAGTTCCGGTTAAGGTACACTCGGGTATTTTAACCTTCACTGTTTAGGCTCTAACTTTTGCCAAGGTGCCCAATGCGGGTTTTCGACCTTGCGAGCTATGTTCTTCTTTTCTTCTTTTCTTTTCTTTTCTTTTGCATTTTCATTTTTATTTCTTTTGCTATATTTTTTTTCTTTTCTTTTGTCTTTTTGCTTCTTTTTGTATTTTTTTTTTTTCTCTTTTTCTTTGCTTCTTTGCTCTAATTTTTGCCTGGGTCGCCCTTCCGGGTTTTCGGCCCAGCGAGCCTCTCAAAGGGTAAAGGTGTAGCAAGCCCATGCCAAATGGTTTTGAGATTGAAGCCTCTCCGTATCCAGGAGAGCGACTGTTGTGTTGATTTGCAGGAAAAGTCCATCACGGTTGCTTCTCGAGCTTTGCTTGGTGGGATCTGATCTCCCTGATCTGACTTTGATGCCTCTTGCTCGAGGGCTGCTTCGAAATGGGCCACACAGGCGTTTCATGGCACTGAATGGTTTGAACGGATTCCAGGTTTGAACAGATGAATTGAATCTTGAGACCGAGAGCGATCCTGGGCTGCACAATCTCAAGAGCGGTTCCACACCGGTATTCGCAAGACCGCGCGAAACATTTCGTTTTTGAAAGTTTTTAAGAAAGCGACAAATCATTCGCGTTGAAGATAGTGTGGAACCAGTCTGGATCGAACCAGGATCCTTCTCAGTACTCACGCCGACAAGCATGATTTCATTCATTAAAAGCTTAGCATGCCTCTCTTTCTCTCAAAATGATCAAAATTTTACAAAACCCGAGGAATTACTTCCTCTTCGTTTTCATCACCACAGTGTTCGAAAAGGGGTTTTATGAAAAGATTAGGTCATTACGACGATGTTTAAGGCACAAGAGAGTAGGCGAAATGCACTGTCGTTCCATTCACATCTTCTGGCACGGCTAACTCAAATAGCAACAAATACGGCACATGATAGCCGCAGCTGTTTCATTCAGATTTGCTGGTATAACCGGCTCCTCGGCAGCAACAGGCTCAAAAAGCAAAAGCAACTAATTACAAGACAAAACGGTGTTTGAGGCAACAACCCCGAAATCACCTGGTATACTATACAAGAGGGACTGACTCATTACAACAAGACAGACCTTGTAAGCAAAAAGACTGACTCCATACAGAGAGACAGACTCAAAACAAAACAAAAGATTGACTCGACACCCAAGTCAGAATTTTACAAAACTAACATTAACAGATGCCCAAAAATGCGTGCCAAACGCCACATCCAAAAACGTGCCAGGCACTGCCCACAGGCGGTCCACCTTCTGATTACATACTTGCAGTGTCTGTATCCTCAAAATCCAACAACTGGGTGGTGATGGACTTTGCTGAGGTGACGGGGAGGATAACCTCGTTGTCAATCAAATCTTGCACCTCGTGCTGGAGGCGGAAACAATTGTCGGTAGCATGGCCAGTCTGCTGGTGGTACACACAGTACAGAGCAGCATCATGTGTGGCAGGGAGATTTTTCGGGAGAGGCCGAGGCTCCAGGGGTTTAAGGTGTCCCCTCTCGGCAAGGATTTGAAGTGCCTTGGACAATGGCATGTAGAGAGCATGGAAGACCCTGCGCCCTCGGGGCAGGTACTTTGGAGCCTGAGCACTCTTGCTAGATGCACTAGCAAACGGATCGGCGGGTGCGGCCTTGGGTTTCTGATCCTTTCCGGATGCAAGGCTGGGAGGGGGAAGAACTGTTTTGGCATGACGGGGCCTATCCCGATTCTCTGATTGACTGGAATTGCCCTCAGGCGGAGTGGGGAAAGCATCCTCCACAGCTTTTGACATAACTGCGGATATCTGTTGCTTGTTCATTCCCCCGGCTTTCAAAGCCTCTACTGCCCACAGCAGTTGTTCGATAGGGTCGGCATCTGCCTTCATCTTGCCTTTGTCTCTGGCCTCAGCCTGATTTAGAACTTGGTTTGATGCGTCGTTGCCATAGCTGGAGGCCATCTCCGGTTGGCTGAGTTCAATTACAATTCGTCCCAGTAGTGGGGGCTCTTGGGGTATAAAGCCTCCGGCATATGGTGCAGCTGGTGGCGAAACAGACATCCCATAGGCGAGATCCGTCACGGACCTTTGAAGATCACCTATCATTCCCATTAGTTCAAATGTAGTAGGCTCGCGAGCCTGATATAGTTGAGGAGTCCAAATTGGATGTGCGGCAGGCGACCTGGGTGGATGCGGCATGTCAACAGTAGTTTCGTCCTGTGGGGTGATTTCTTGACTCAACGCGGCTGTCATGACCACAATCTCTTCTGAGTTCTGCGTCATGTTCGGTCCTGCCTCAGCAAGGAGAAGGCACTAGCTATTCTGGATCGACCCTCTGAATCTCTGAACTGAAACGGAAAACAAGCAGTATTTCAGCCCCAAACAGATCAAACACGGGTGTAGTCGAACAACTGCACTCTACTACTGAACACTGTTCCCCAGAATCACTATTCAAAACTGAACTGATACCCGCAGACACAACTGATTCTCAACAACACTGATATTGGTGCCCTCAGGTCGGATACCCAAACTTGCGAACTGATATATGCGTTCCCTGCAGAGATACACTCTAAAAGCACATAACAGGTAAAAGAGAGCCAATACACCCCTATGTTGGGGTAGGGTTTCCCTGTCCTATTTTGTCAGGAGCTAGGGTTTCACTACGCACACAGCGGCTTCAAACAACCTGTATCGGGTAAGCAACCTGTCCTAATTTGGAATGGTCACTATGGATCCGAATATGCACTAGGTCGAATGGTCAAAAAGGGTGCCCCGGTAAAACCGGGGTTTGTGTTCCCATACTGGCAGAGCCCGCAACCGGTCAGCCTTATGGTCATGCCTTGACAAGACAAGCCTCCAGCAAACCGCTCAGGAATAGCAGATGGCCAACACGGTGTCCTAGGCGCACCAATGCACATGCAATGCAAAGAAACACATAAGTGTAGTCAAAACAGGATATCGCGAGTTCGAGTCAAGCTCTCTAAAAATCCCCAGCAGAGTCGCCAGAAACTGTAGACGTCCCCGAACGCATCCCGGGCGAGGAGTGCGAATCCCCCCCCGTTCTGGTTCGCTATTGGGTCACTACAGTTCGAAGGACTCACTTGTTTGTCGCGGTTCGTAATCTGAAACAAAGAGTCCAACTCTGGCAAATCGTTTTGAGAAAAAAACAGATTTTGAAAAGAAGTGCCAAACATGGACTGCTTTGCCAGATACAGAGTCGCCACCTAAATATTTTAAAATGGGAAATTTAGGAAACCCTGACTCGGTGCCGAAGGCCACGTGTCCGTCATCACCAAAGTTGTCTTGGCTCGGGAGCTTGGGTACAATCGGGGAAGGTCAGCTATGAGCACCCCCTTTCGCCCGGTTCGAAGACCGGCCTCTACTAACCGTGATATCCGATTTTGAAAACATTATGTGTTCTTATTCCAGTTATTAGCCTAGAATTACTACGTTATGCGCGCAGCAAACAAGTATAGACTAGATTGCCTAATTTGGAAACAAGCATTGCATATCCGTTTGTTTTGAAAACGTTTCGGGTTTGGCTACTCGCAAGTAGGCTAAAACACGGATTTCAACGAGTTTTTCCAACTCAAACAATCCAACCTCCACCCACAGGCATTCAATCAGTTTATCTCATGTAAGCACTTAGCCGCATGGTAAGCATACTGTTATGTTAACATTCACACGCATGTGGTATGTTAAAGCATAAAGACTTACATTGTACTCCGTGCCAAAACAATAAACTAGTTAGCAAACATGCATGCCCTAGTTCATGTTAGAGTGACTAATGCAACACAGGCAAGGATGCAATTTAGAGTAGGCTCGGCTAACCCTAAAATGGCATGTGAAATGCAGTCGATTGATGCACGTATTCAAGTTGGAAATTGAAAATACAATGCAGTTTGTATGATGTACCGAGCCCGGTGCATGTAAACAAATGCGTGGATGCACGCATGCATAGCATAAGGTATGCTAATTTAAACGTGCCCTAATCTACCATCATAAGCAGGTAAATAAAAGGGAAGAAAGAAGTGGGGGTTGGAAGACATACACACCACTCACCCACACTTATTACAGATTTGCCCTCGCTCGGAGGGACCAAAAGAATAATACAAATAATTAACTACGCAAGCTAATTAAATATTACAAATTAATTAAATTAACAAATTAATTAATCTAAGAAAAACAGTAAACCACCTCGGGGCGAGGACTCAATGCACGCGCGCTCGGATTCCGCTCGGAATTGCACTGCCATGCCTAGCCTGCCTCTGTTTTCCCTGCTTTGCTCCTTTGAAAACTGCCAAAGTCTCAAGGATGCCTTTCTGGACACTGGAGAATCCCACCGGCTGAACAGAATATCCACCGGCTGCTGTATGTGGCCATCGGCACGAAATTCATCCATCGGCAGATAATTGACTGCCGGTCGGCACTAAACACTGCCGGTCGGCACAAAATGCCTGTAGAACCTGCAACTGACAGCAGCAGAGGGCAAAACTTGCATGGCAATACAATTCAAGCAATGTATGCACCAAACACATTCCTTATCATGTTTGTGACTCAAAGGAGGATGTGCCTCGATTTTCGGGCCACCAATCACGCATTTCCATGCATGATGGCCTAAAGAATCAAGTTGTGCACTTTCATGTCAAATGCATGCAAACCAAACAAACAAAACAAGGCCCAATTCCTATCACCAAGTCAAGGAACAAGGCATGCATGCAAGATGCAATGCAACCTAAGCATGTTAGCTAATATGCAACATGATCATGGCAAGACACTTATGTAAGCACGCAAGCAAACATGAGGCAATGCAAACCAAGCAAATGATGGTCTTGATCATGATTCAGGCAACTCCAAATAGGCCTAAAATCAGTGGCCAAAATGCCCAAAAATGAGGGCTAAACACATATGCACACATGCAAGTAAGTTGAACCAATACTTAGGCACTAAACAAGCAACTTCCAAGCACACTTAAAAGAGGCTAAACATGGACAATTGGCATGCAACATAAGCTCTGAAAATCATGTAAAACATGGTGCCAAACCAAGCAACAAAGCAAACTAATCATGCTACAATGGCCCAAGCATTCAAGGCTCACCAAAGAGGCAATGAACTACACTTAGTACAACCACACATGGCAATACTTAGGCGACCATAAACAGAGTTTTAACACATAAAACTAAGTCCAAAAGACCACCTAGATGGCATCTAAATGGCTCAAATCCAAAGGTATGCACAATGGTCAAAACATGAGGCATGCAACACATGCTTTTAAGACAACAAAGAGAGGTCCAAGGCAAGCATTCAAGCACACCAAAGGGACTGAAATAGCATGTTGGGTGGTTCCAAACCACCAAAATGGTA
Source organism: Camellia japonica (assembly GCA_030407325.1). Classification (NCBI taxonomy): domain Eukaryota; kingdom Viridiplantae; phylum Streptophyta; class Magnoliopsida; order Ericales; family Theaceae; genus Camellia; species Camellia japonica. Next base: position 71,280,031 of record JAPPVO010000029.1, read on the forward strand.
CAAGCAACACAAGCTACACATTCACACATTTGAGGCATACAAGCCCGGCAAGCCACAAACGCAAAGGAGCTATACTAAGCATGCCAAAATCAATCCAAACGACTATGGACAGACCTAAAGCATGGCAAAATAAGCACAAAACATTCACAAGTCTAAGCCTAAATCATGCTCGAACAAAGGCTAACAACCTAAGACATGTTAAGGGAATTACAAGGCATTACATGGCAACTACACTAAACATGAATGGAGCACCAAAACCAACACACAACATGATTATATTATGGCATAATAAGCATGAAATGCAGCCTAGACATGATCAACACACACTTGAACATAAGGCTCCTTAAGAGACCAAAAATGGTCCCTTTCAAGGACAACAAGGAGAGGGGGTGGCCCTCCCCTTTTGGAGACTTCAAGGCACCATCTCGACCACTGAAATCCCTCAAGATTTCAGTGGTGAAAAGGCCCAAACACCAAAGTCTCGAAACTTGTACAAAATAACACAAAATGAGGCCTTTCAAGGCCTAAGGGTGGCCAAACACACCCAAACCACAAAACACTCTTAACAAACAATTAAGAGGGCTTAAAAATAGAACTTTTTTATGTTATACACTAAACACAAAAATAGCTTTAAGATAGGTAAAAGTAGGATGCAAAAATGGGGAATAAAAGGCAAGTTTCTCACCCTTGATGACCACCTTCACAAGTGTTGATGTTGTTGCTTCCTTGGGCTCAAATCCAGCCAAGAACACCAAGAACAACGTCTTGGAACCTCAAAAACCAAGGAAAGGTGAAAGACTAGGTGCTTGTGTGCAATAATATGAACAAATGCACCTAGAACACTTAAGAGAGAGAGGTATAGAGATATGATATGTATCAATCCTAGACCTAAAACTAGAGCTCTCTCTGAGTGGTTTTCTCTCCAAAAAGCCAACCCTAAAGCCAAGGGGGGAGGCCTCCTCTTATAGAAGAGGCAATCTTGTAAGCTTAGTCACTAAGCAAAACAAGAAGTGCATCCCTCCATACACGTGTATGGAGGGGAAGCCAAAGCCATACAGCTGTCTGAAAATATCTCCAAAAGCAGCTGAACAGTGGCCGGCTGGGCAAAAATGTCATTTTGACAAAATTGAGTGCCGGCCGGCAACAAAGAGTGCCGACCGGCAATATACATTGCCGGTGGCAACAAAAACCAGCCGGTGGCCTCTAGCTAGTGTCGGTGGTGTATGGGGAGGCCTCACAAGGCATTCCCTGCCCCTCCAAGGCAAAACACAAGTGTTTGGTGCAAAACTAGACACAAAACAGTCGAGTTCGGAGATCTTGAGGCAAGGCGCGTAGCCGAGAACTCCGGGAACTCCAAACAAACACAAACATGGATAATCACTGAGTGTTCAAGCGGTGACGTCCAAGTCTTGAGGACGGTCAAAAATGGGGTGTCTACACCAACGTAAACTTTTTTCGAATCGTAATGGGGATCGTAGAGTTGAACCGGCGCGTCAGGATTGATCTTGGGATTCCAGCCATTCGACACTGCTATGCTTTAGCCAAATCTTCCGGTCGGCTTGGGCAGTACTTTCTTAGGGCCAAGGATACTGACCATCATTTGGTAACCATGCTCGCCAGTTCTGGCAAGCGTGTGGATGACGTAATGGTCAATATCCGAGGGAGCTGGGAATTTGGCGAAGGCGACGGTCGCCTAGACCCTATTCCCAGACGGAGGGGTGAACCAAGTTGTCGTGTGTCTCCTTGTGTTTACTGAACTTTTCTTTTACTCGGCCTTCCCTCTGTGTCTAACCCTTTGTCTTTGCAGGCAGTAATTTGAAGAAGATTCTGGTTTCTACTGACGACGCGGTCCTTGCGCAGGTTGCGACTGCACTCGGATACTTCGGCCATCCAAACTTACAGAAGCAAGGGAGAGCGGCCCACGTACTTCTTCGATATGAGCCTACTTACACTACTTTTTTGGCCGCTGACAATATTCCAATTCCATCCGGCGATTAACAGCTTGCGGCTCTTATCTTCCCTAGCTTCAAGAGTCTCAGACAAGTTGGCCTCGAAGCTTCTGACTCGGGGCAAGACGTCGAGCCGGTGGTAGAGGTAGTCGCCGAACCAGATAGAGAGTTCGTTGAGGAGGCCAAAGAGGTTGACGAGGCCCTAAACTCGGCGTTTGAGGCAGCCAGACGTAGTCAGCCTACCTCACCGTCCACTTCGAGTCGGGCGGAGTTTTCTTCTGGAGATATTTTTGGAGGTTTGGGAGACCTACCCGGCGATTTTTTTGAAGGTATGGCTGGGGAAAGCCTCACGCAGATGGCTTGAAAGAAAAATGCAGAGCGTATGGCCGCTCGGAAAAAGGCCGACGCCGCCAGTTCTGGACCTGCCTTGGTTGAGTCTGTCGAACCGTTATTGAAGAGCCGACAAAGATTGTTGCGGCCGTAACGGTGAAAGAGGTTGAACAACCGGTCATTGATGAATGGTTGATTCCGGAAGAGTGGGGCAAGAAGCGTAGCGCCGAGGGAGAGGCCGGTTCAGAAGATAGTCTTGCCGACAAAAGGCCTCGCTTAGAAGAATCGGACGTGGTTGTTCCTTTTATTGTTCAGCCAAAGATCAGAGACACGCCGATTCCTTCTGACGCATCCATCATTACCGACCCGACGGTAGCCTTGAGCCTGGCGGCGTCAGTCTCCCTACCAGCTGATAAGGCATCCTTTCATGCCGTGCCGGATTTGGTGGCCATAGCCCTATCTGCGCAGTCGGCCCTTTTGGTAGGTGAACTTTGGCTTGTTTTGATTTTGGTTGCCTATGGAATCTAACGATCCCAACTCGTTTTGCAGACAGTCGGTAGGATTGCCGACTTGGGCCGCCGCCTACACAATGCCCTTGAGAGGATTGACCGTTTGTAGTTAGAAGTGGTCGATCAAAAAAGCAGGGCCGAGTTTGAGATGATGAGAGCCGCTATGGAGACTGCGCGAGCTGAAGCCGAAATGGAAAGGGGTCGGGCTGCCGATCAGCTCCGTTCTGATGCCGAAGATAGGGTGAACGCGAGCAAAGAATCGCTTAGGCTAGCCAATGAGGTGCTTAACAAGATGGAGACTGAGTTAGCAGAGTTGAAGGCGGCCAAGGAAAGGCAGAATCTGAGGCTTCTGCCGCATTCGAAGCAAAAAAAGGCGCCGCCTTCAAAGAATACGTAGATGAAGTCCCCAAGTTTGAGAATCGGGGGTTCAAACACGAGTGGCTCAAGGCCCTTGATGCTGCTGGGGTTACGTTGGCCTTGCCAATTCCTTATGAGCAGGTGGATGTTGAGCCACTTGAGTCTGACCCCGAGGATTGATCTGGGAGTCATTCGAATTTTATGAAATGCTTTCCCTTTTAATGTATGTTTTTGTTTTTTGGACTTCTGTTGTTCCGAGTAGTTTTCATGTATAAATTGGCTACTGTCTGCGCTCAATTTATTAATGAAAATTATTTACTAATGCGCAGTTTGTGATGTTATGTTGGTGTAGAATTTTTGCCTTTCACTACTTTAGATAGAATGATTACTCTGTTGACCTTTCTATGATTGAATATCATGGCAATCTTATCATTCGTATGCCGAATAGTTCGTTGGTATTAACGATTCATGGGCCGGCTGGGGCACTTAATCCGAATAGATTAATTAATCTGCCCTTGCCCTAGGCGGTGCATGATCATTCGGGTGCCAGAGGAGGCGAACTTAGGAGTTTTGTTGTCGATTCATGGGCCGGCTGGGGCATTTAAGCCGAATATATTGATAAATCTATGACGCCCTTGCCCCAGGCGGTGCATGATCATTCTGAAGTCGATTCATGAGTCGGCTGGGGAACTTAAGCCGAATAGATTGATTAATCTACCCTTGCCCCAGGCAGTGCATGATCATTCGGGCGCCGGAGGAGGCGAACTTAGGAGTTTTGTTGCCGATTCATGGGTCGGCTGGGGCATTTAAGCCGAATATATTGATAAACTTATGACGCCCTTGCCCCAGGCGGTGCATGATCATTCTGAAGTCGATTCATGAGCCGGCTGGGGAACTTAAGCCAAATAGATTGATTAATCTGCCCTTGCCCCAGGTGGTGCATGATCATTCGGGCGCCGGAGGAGGCGAACTTAAGAGTTTTGTTGTCGATTCATGGGCCTGCTGGGGCATTTAAGCTGAATATATTGATAAATCTATGATGCCCTTGCCCCAGGCGGTGCATGATCATTCTGAAGTCGAGTCATGAGCCGGCTGGGGAACTTAAACCGAATAGATTGATTAATCTATCACGCCATTGCCCCAGGTGGCGCATGATCATTCTGAAGTCGATTCATGAGCCGGTTGGGGAACTTAAGCCGAATATATTGCTAAAACTATGACGTCCTTGCCCCAGGCGGTGCATGATCATTCTGAAGTCGATTCATGAGCCGACTGGGGACTTAAGCTGAATAGATTGATTAATCTATCACGCCCTTGCCCCCAGGCGGCGCATGATCATTCTGAAGTTGATTCATGAGCCGGCTGGGGAACTTAAGCCGAATATATTGATAAATCTATGACGCCTTTGCCCCAGGCGGTGCATGATCATTCGAGCGCCGGCGGCTCTATCCAGTTGGCGCCAGGCAATTGAGGTTTTCACAATTAATGAAATTGCCTCAAGGGTGCTGCCGCTGTAAAGGATAAAAGATTAAGGGTACAACTTTTATGAATACAGTAAACCACTGACTCCAGCTTTTGAAGGTATCATGTGAATGTCGAACAGACTTTTCTTTAACAGCAGAAGGGAAGCGAGGACGCTAGCTGAGCTGAGTGGAGACATGCATCGAGGTGGTGACCCTTCGCGCACAGCGGGTAGGAGTTCCAGGGATCGAGAGAGGCGTCAGTCTCCTCGACGTCGAAGCAGGTCGCCCAGGCGGGACAAGCAGTCGCAGGGCAGATCTTCTCAACCTCGAGTCGAGAGGGGATCTGACTCGAATCCGTGCCCATTAAGCTTTGCGGTATTCGTGGGGAATAGACCCATGACAGAGGTGGACTCGATCGTTCGAGACCCAATTGTAGCGGTTGAGTTTGCTCGACAAATTTTTCCTCCTAAGGTTCAGCAATCGATGGTAGGTCGTCAGGACTACGAAGTATTTCGCGAAGGCGAGTATGTTTGCAATGGAGAACGCGATGGGGAATAGACCCATGACAGAGGTGGACTCGATCGTGAGACGGCGAGTATGTTTGCAATGGAGAACGCGATGGGGAGGGCTTATGAGAAAGGTTTCCATGAAGGCCGAAAAGTTAGAATCGAAAAGACCAAGGAAAAACTTGCCGAAGAAGTTTGCCGATGTGAAAATCGTGGATTTAGGCACGGTTGGATCAAGGCATCTCAAGCCGCAGAAGCTCTTCGAGCGTCGGGCATTAATTCGGCATCGCCACTCTACCACAGTAAACATTTTCCGTTTTCGGCTTTTGAAGTCGAGAAGAGTGAGGATGAGGGTGACGCCGTATAAGTATACTTATTGTAAGGTTGAAATACAGATTGCGTTCAAAACTATGTAATATATTTCTTGTTTTATTGAATAAAAAACGTTCTATGATAAATATTTTGTTGTAGTTCGTATTTGGTATATATGCGTTTCGTTTTATTGTATGTGTTTGAATGAATGTATAAACGTTGATCGACAGGGTCGACCCATACATGATAGCCGTTTATTCCTGAATGAGGCTATTGTAACTTGAGGAAGCCGAAAGCTAGTGGGTAGAGTGGCTGCGGCAAATTCAACTCGGCTCGGGGCCTAGATTTTTGGCCAGTGCACGTGCTTCAAAAAGTCGTTTGGATAACTACGCCGTGGCGAATGTCAACTGACGTTTTTCTCATGGAATTTAGTGTTAGTGAAATCACCTCGGGATTGGGGCCTCGAGATCGCTGCCAGTATTGAAAATAAAAGGAGTGGGCGCTTCGCGCAGATAAACAATCGCTTATGTGAGGTGGGATAAGTGGGGATATTAGTTAGAGAGACTGGAGTTCAGCCGAACTTGGTGTTGCCATGGAGCGCGGCAGATGACCCATCCGTATGGGAAGTAGGGCGTCCAAAAGTTGGCATGAATCTTCAAGTCGTCGAAGCAGATCACCCCGAAAGGAAAGGCAACGACCGTTGGGTTTATCCCTCCTTGTCCTGGATCTTTGCCTTGACATTGTCAATGGTATCAGGGGGGGACTTGGGCACAGTTGGCTCAAGGCATTGCAAACCGCGGAGGACTTCCAGGTGACGGGAGTTGATTCGGCGCTGCCGCTTTACCAACGCGTCTTCTCCCCTTTTTAGCTTTTGAGATTGGAAATGGGTATTGTAATGCTCAAATGCAAGTTGCGTTTATATAACAACTGTCTGATTAAATAAAAATTGTAATGCTCAAATGCGGGTTGCGTTTATGTAACAATTGTTTAATCGAATAAAAAGCTTTATTTCAAACATTTCCGTCTTATTCTGAATTTTTAATATGCTCAGTTAAGCACCTTATTTCTGATGTTGGCAAGTTTTGTTTTGTTCGTGCCAAAGGGTACTCCGAATCCGGAGGCTTAATTGGCCCTAAGGTCACATGCACCAAAGGGGGCTCCGAATCCGAAGACTTTATGTGGCCAATCGTGATATCCACGAAGGGCACTCCGAATCCGGACGCTTAATCGGTCCTAAGGTGACATGCACCAAAGCGGGCTCCGAATCCGGATACTTTATGTGGCCAATCATGATATCCACGAAGGGCGCTCCGAATCCGGAGGCTTAATCGGCCCTAAGGTGATATGCACCAAAGGGGGCTCCGAATCCGGAGGCTTAATGTAGCCAATCATGATATCCACGAAGGGCGCTCCGAATCCGAAGGCTTAATCGGCCCTAAGGTGACATGTACCCAAGGGGGCTCCGAATTCGGAGACTTAATCGGCCCTAAGGTGACATACACCAAAGGGGGACTCCGAATCCGGAGACTTAATGTGGCCAATCGTGATATCCACGAAGGACGCTCCGAATCCGGAGGTTTAATCGGCCCTAAGGTGTCATGCCCCAAAGGGGGCTCCGAATTCGGAGACTTAATCGGCCCTAAGGTGACATGCACTAAAGGGGGCTCCGAATCTAGAGACTTAATGTGGCCAATCGTGATATCCACGAAGGGCGCTCTGAATCCGGAGGCTTAATCGGTCCTAAGGTGACATGCACCAAAAGGGGCTCCAAATCCGGAGACTTTATGTGGCCAATCGTGATATCCACGAAGGGCGCTTCGAATTCGGAGGCTTAATCGGCCCTAAGGTGACATGTACCCAAGGGGGCTCCGAATCCGGAGACTTAATCGGCCTTAAGGTGACATGCACCAAAGGGGGGCTCCGAATCCGGAGACTTAATGTGGCCAATCGTGATATCCACGAAGGGCACTCCGAATCAGGAGGTTTAATCGGCCCTAAGGTGTCATGCACCAAAGGGGGCTCCGAATCCGGAGGCTTAATGTGGCCAATCGTGATATCCACGAAGGGCGCTCCAAATCTGGAGGCTTAATCGGCCCTAAGGTGAAATGTACCCAAGGGGGCTCCGAATCCGAAGACTTAATCGGCCCTAAGGTGACATGCACCAAAGGGGGGCTCCAAATCCGGAGACTTAATGTGGCCAATCGTGATATCCACGAAGGGCGCTCTGAATCCGGAGGTTTAAGCGGCCCTAAGGTGTCATGCACCAAAGGGGGCTCCGAATCCGGAGACTTAATCGGCCCTAAGGTGACATGCACCAAAGGGGGCTCCGAATCGGAGGCTTAATGTGGCCAATTGTGATATCCACGAAGGGCGCGCTGAATCCGGAGGCTTAATCGGCCCTAAGGTGTCATGCACCAAAGGGGGCTCCGAGTCTGGAGACTTAATCGGCCCTAAGGTGGCATGCACCAAAAGGGGCTCCGAATCTGGAGACTTAATGTGGCCAATCGTGATATCCATGAAGGGCGCTCCGAATCCGGAAGCTTAATCGGCCCTAAGGTGATATGCACCAAAGGGGGCTTAGAATCTGGAGACTTAATCTGCCTTAAGGTGACATGCACCAAAGGGGGGCTCCGAATCCGGAGACTTAATGTGGCCAATTGCGATATCCACGAAGGGCGCTCCGAATCCGGAGGCTTAATCGGCCCTGAGGTGACATGTACCCAAGGGGTCTCCAAATCCGGAGAGTTAATCGGCCTTAAGGTGACATGCACCAAAGGGGAGCTCCGAATCTGGAGACTTAATGTGGCCAATCATGATATCCACGAAGGGCGCTCCGAATCCGGAGGTTTAATCGGCCCTAAGGTGTCATGCACCAAAGGGGGCTCCGAATCCGGAGGCTTAATGTGGCCAATCGTGATATCCACGAAGGGCGCTCCAAATCCGGAGGCTTAATCGGCCCTAAGGTGACATGTACCCAAGGGGGCTTTGAATCCGGAGACTTAATCGGCCCTAAGGTGACATGCACCAAAAGGTGGCTCCGAATCCGGAGACTTAATGTGGCCAATCGTGATATCCACGAAGGGCGCTCCAAATCCGAAGGTTTAATCGGCCCTAAGGTGTCATGCACCAAAGGGGGCTCCGAATCTGGAGACTTAATCGGCCCTAAGGTGACATGCACTAAAGGGGGCTCCGAATCCGGAGACTTAATGTGGCCAATCGTGATATCCACGAAGGGCGCTCCGAATCTGGAGGCTTAATCGGCCCTAAGGTGTCATGCACCAAAGGGGGCTCCGAGTCCGGAAACTTAATCGGCCCTAAGGTGACATGCACCAAAGGGGGTTCCAAATCCGGAGACTTAATGTGGCCAATCGTGATATCCACGAAGGGCGCTCTGAATCCGGAGGCTTAATCGGCCCTAAGGTGACATGCACCAAAGGGGGCTCTGAATCCGGAGACTTAATCGGCCCTAAGGTGACATGTACCAAAGGGGGCTCCGAATCCGGAGACTTAATGTGGCCAATCGTGATATCCACGAAGGGCGCTCCGAATCCGGAGGCTTAATCGGCCCTAAGGTGTCATGCACTAAAGGGGGCTCCGAATCCGGAGACTTAATCGGCCCTAAGGTGACATGCACCAAAGGGGGCTCCGAATCCGGAGACTTAATGTGGCCAATCGTGATATCCACGAAGGGCGCTCCGAATCCGGAGGCTTAATCGGCCCTAAGGTGTCATGCACCAAAGGGGCTCCGAATCTGGAGACTTAATCGGCCCTAAGGTGACATGCACCAAAGGGGGCTCCGAATCTGGAGACTTAATGTGGCCAATCGTGATATCCACGAAGGGCACTCCGAATCCGGAGGCTTAATCGGCCCTAAGGTGTCACGCACCAAAGGGGGCTTCGAATTCGGAGACTTAATCGGCCCTAAGGTGACATGCACCAAAGGGGGCTCCGAATCTGGAGACTTAATGTGGCCAATCATGATATCCACGAAGGGCACTCCGAATCCGGAGGCTTAATCGGCCCTAAGGTGTCATGCACCAATGGGGGCTCCGAATCCGGAGACTTAATCGGCCCTAAAGTGACATGCACCAAAGGGGGCTCTGAATCCTCGTCTTGATGAGCGTTACAATGGGGTTTGTGAAATGAATTGAGCGACAAAGAAAAATGGTTTGCATTGCAGAAGTGATATATATACAAGTATCAAAGCCCACAAGTCAAGTCAGTGATAGGGTTTTCATAAAATCTCTGCTTGTGCCGATTGGGGGGAGCCACGGATCTCTTCAATGCCATAGGCTGTCGGGAAGCGCACAAGCTGATGATAAGTGCTTGGAACGGCCTTCATAATATGTATCCAGGTTCGCCCCATGATGACATTATATGGCGAAGGGAGCTTTACGACCACGAATTCTACTTCGACCGTTTTGGAGACCGCTCGAACAGGTAGTATGATCTTCCCTAACGGGTATTCAGGATTCATATTAAAGCCGAACAATGGGTGAGGCGCCGGAGATAGATCTGACTCGTTGAGGCAGAGTTTGATGAAAGTTTGGTAATACATAACCTCTGAAGTACTCCCGGGTCTATGAGAATGCGTTCAGTGGTGAACCGATTTATGCGTAATTTAACGACCAACGGATCGATGTGGGAAGCTGTTGTGCCGCTAAGATTGGAGTCATTGAAAGTAATTGTCGGAGCTTCTTTGGGCCATTCAGTCAGAATACGTTGCTTTGGGGGGATTGGATGCGATTGAATTGTGTGCACGGTTGGGGGTGTAGGCAGGCTGTAGATCATATGGATTACGCCAAGTGGAGGAGAGTCCTGCCTCAAGACTAGTGCCTTGGTTGGCTTTCCCTTTCTCACATACTATTGCAGTCGGCCGTCTTGCACCAGTTCTTCCAAGTGATCTTTTAATGCGTAACAACTCTCTGTTTCGTGGCCGTGATGTTTGTGATATTCGCACCGCCTATGCCTTCTTCGCGTGTCGGGCGGCCCCACCATCTTTGACGGCCATTTGAAGAATGGAAGGTGTTGGACTTTGGTCATTATTGCAGCGATTGGTTCCGACAACTCTGTGTACTTCTTGTCGGCACGCCTCGAACGCCTGCTGTCGACTTGCAGTTGCTCATTCGTCTGGTGGGAGCATTGATCGCTTGATCGGCGAGTGTCTCGCCTTTTGTCTCATTTAGTGCGTTGCCGAGGCTCTGGGCTAGGAGGTGGCACGGAACTTATTGGTTGAGCAATTTCAAGGGGGCCGTTTTGTTAGACATTTGGCCGGCTTTTATTCTCAAGGCATCATCTTCCACTTTGCAATACTCTTCAACTTTCTTCATCAACGCCCAGACTGTTTTGGTGGGTCTTCTGGTCAGGGAACTACGAAGAGGACTGTTGGGATGTAGTCCCATTTTGAAGGTGGTGATGGCCATGGAGTCGTTGCAAGCGTCGTCGACGAGGTTGAAGCACTCCCAATAGCGCACCGAATACGCTCGAGCGTTTCTCCTGACTGAATCTGCATGGCCCAGAGAGAGTCGGCCTGTTTCGGCTGTACCTCGTTGGTGATGAACCTAGCCCTGAAGGATTTCTGTAATTGATGGAAGCTTTTGATCGAGGCCAGCTCCAGCTTGTAATACCACCTGACAGCTAATGGCCCCAGGCTGCTGGGGAATATTCGGTACATGAGGGCTTCGTTGTCTGCATGCAATGTCATGGCCTACTTGTAGTGACAGATATGATCAGTGGGGTCTGATTTTCCATCGTAAAGAGTGAATGACGGAGCTTTGAACTTCTTGGATAGGGCCGCCCTTGCAATCCGTCGGACAAAAGGATCGTGCTGGTCCTCTTCGTCTGAACTGCTCCTCATGCGCTTGTTCCTTGTATGTAGACTCTTTTTGGAGGAGCTAGAAGTTTCGGATCGTCCCTTCTTGTTGAGCTCAATGGGTAATGAGTTGGAGTCGCTATCGGTATCCTTTGGTCGGGCTCGAGGTCGTTGTCCACCGGTCCTCGGAGGTCGTTCGGGATCTTGGCGCATGGCTTCTCTTGATTTTGCGACTTCGAGGGCCAAATCTTGACGGAGACGTTCATTTTCAGTGATCATGTTCTCCAGCCTTTGTTCATTTTGCTTTGCTTGTTCCATGATCGCCTGCATTGTCTCTTGCGCTGAAGTCGTTGGTGAGTCGAAGTTCAAGGCGCGTCTTGCAGCGATGGTTTCTTTTCCGAGCATATTTGCTGGAGTGAGGTCATCTTCCTGTGCGGTCTCGTCAATGGCTACCGGAGGATCTTCAGTCACGCCTGCCATAGATGTATTTGAGTATTCCCACAGACGGCGCCAATTGTGGAGAAGTGGTTTGGAAATACTCTTCAGATCCTGGGAGATGCTAGTGATCCTCAGCTAGTCACCTGAAAAGATACAAACACTCCGGTCGGGGGTGCAGGAATTAGTACTCTGATGGACAAGTTAGTTCAGACACTCAGGATAGCTTGTTTACTCAATTAAGTGAAGTGATTCTTACATACCTTTCTATAACCGTTGTTTCTGTATTTATACATGTTCTTTTTGATCCTCGGGGCCAGGGCCTACTTTTTAATCATTGTCTTTTCTTTTATTCGGCACATATATTATATTCGGCTCCCCACTCTCGTAGGATACAGCCGATTAATATCAGTCTTCCAATGGTACGCACCTTCTGATTTTTCCATTATTCGGCCCCCACAGCTTTATTTGATAAACCCCTCTTTCGATTTTCTTTACCCAAACCCTGGGTTTGTTCCAAAATTTCCAAAATCACACAATTATTTAGAAATAACAAATAACTAAATTAAAACTTATAAAAAGTGTGAAAATATCCCTACCTCAAGCTTAGAAGGTGATTGAAGGAGTGATGGAAACTCAAATATGTCAAAAATCAACTTTGTTCCGATTAGAACGAAGCCCTCGTCAAGCTCTACCTTTTTGACAAAAGGACACAGGTGACAAGATCGACGAATCTAGGTGCATTTAAGGGAAATAGATGAGTTTTAGAGAGAGAGTGAAAGAAATTAGTGTTTTGAAATGTTTAGAGAGAGAGAGAAATGAAAAAGTGACTTTCACGGACTGATATACGCGTAAACAGCTTGAGCGCAAGTAGTGTCGCTCGAGTGTTCAAATACAAAAGATGTGACCGCTCGAGCACAAGAAGTTGTCGGTCGAGTGTAAAATACGAACTTCCAATAGTTTTACAGACAAAAGACCAACGTTCAAGCGCAATAAGAACTGCTTGAGCCAACATTGCTCGAGCGCAAAAAGTTTCGCTCGAGCATAGAATACCACTTCTCAGTACTTTTCAGACCTGCAAAAGTACTGAGAGTTCACAAAGGCCGCTTGAACGCAAGAAATGACGCTCGAGCGAAGAAACAAAATTCTGGACAACAACAGTTTGAAAAACAAGCTACCAACCTATTCCAAATGCGACTAACACAACTCAATAGCCAAACTCAAGGAGAAATAGTGGGAAACAAGACAAGAACAACTATATAAGGAAATGAAACCTGGATCCAAAAAGTCAAATGGGCCGGGTCTAAACCAGAATCGCTATAGGTTTCATGGTTTTTATCAATGGTATTTCTTGTATTAACTTGTGAAGAGTAAAGAAAATGTTTAATGAAAAAGGATTTTTGATAATTAATTGAATAAGAATGGGATTTCTTAGGTTAATTATTCCACCTAATCAATCTTTGAAAATCGGGACATGACAGATTTGGAGTGTGGATATAATATTAAGAAACTCTGGTAGCTTCTTAATCTACGAAGGGTATTCCTGACGAGACTAGTAGTTCAAGAATCCGATCCAAACCGTTTCCGCTTCAGGTAATATGATTACCGACATCTTTTCCTTCATTGGTATCAGAACTTCTAATTGCTTGTTTTCACCTCATGATTTGTATGCCATCAATTAGATTTATTCATGTTTAATTGAATATTATATGTTTAAATATTGTTAAATATTATGGCATGTTAAAAAGGGTTTTAAAAACTCTCGTTTTTACAAAACTCTATTACAACAGATTTTTTAACTCAAAAATTAATATAAAAAAATTTATTTTCAGTAATTAAAATTTACATATTTTAAAAGTGCTTTTCATAAGCTTTCCATCCATATAAACCATTTTAATCTGAGTTAAATTAAAAAAGTTATGAATTTTCAAAGATTTTTTTGGTCTAAATCGCTGTTTTTGATAAATTTTGGGAAGGATAGAGATTCTGGAAGTCGGAGAATACGAAAGTAGGCTCGGTGTGGCTTGCGGCGTGCCTCAGCGCGCCTCAACATACGTAACGTGATGTCAGCGTGACGTCAACACACTACGTGCAGCTGACGTTAGCAGCATGCAAGGCACACGCTATGACCTATGTGCCACGTGTCACGCGTGGCTTCTATCTCACATGCAGTCCTGCAGCCATAGCACGTAAGGGAGTGTGGCGCGGAGCTCGAGATGCGTGGGTGACACACGCAGCATATGGGGATTCCTCACTGGCTATTTTATTTTTCTGTGTTGTCTGTTTTGGCTGTGGATCGTCGGATTATTTATTTTAGAATTATCTATATATATTCTTAGGTATATAATTAATTAAAATATAATTCTGAAAATTGCAAAAAAATTAAAAAAAATTATAGAAATTATTTTTCTATTTTATCAATGATCGTGCATAATTAATTAATTCATTTTGATTGTTTTAGCATTTATTTTTGTACTATTAAATTGTGGAATTAATTTATTAATTGTTTAATATATATTAGTTGAGAACTAATATATATTTTTGAGTCCTAGATCTTTATGACTATACTCTTTTCCTTAGTAAGAATTGTAATTTGACCTCTATCCTTTGGTCATTTATTTATTGTTGATGTATGTTTGGATGGATGAAGGTAATATTGGTAATTTTTTGTGCACGTGTTTATTTATTTATTTTTGTATTGTTAGAGGTAGACCTCACAAATGTATTGGTGAAGTGGCATCCCTACGTTATTTTTTTATTAGAATCAATGTATTAGGATTCTTTTGGGTTGTAATTATTTATTTTTTGAATGTATTTTTCCATAGTCATGTAAGGGGATGTGTTTCACTGTCATCAATACATTTCAAGGTTGCCTTAACATGTTGCACAATATTACCAATAGGGCTTCAAGTGGTGCCCACACGCAAAATTGTATGGCACATTTTTTTACTCTTATATATTATGCATGATTTTATATTGTAGAAATAAGAGATGGTTTTGCCTCTTACATAATTTTATTCAAAATTAATTGGGTGCCTCATTTTAGCTAACATAGGGGGACATAATTATGAGTTTAGTAAAAATTTTCATTTCTCTATGTAAGTAGAAATATAGTATGCCAATTGTGTTTTGGGGAATAAAGTTTTAAAAGTGTGCTAATGTCAAACCCTATGGAATCAATGTAGTGAAATGGTCTCTAAGAATGTTGTCACTGACCTCACCAAAGATGAAATTCAACATTTTGCTTAATGAACAAGAAGTCATAGAAAAATTGACCACCCTTAAGATCCAATTTGAAAAAATGACCACTGCCCAACATTGTCATGACACAGAGACCTATTAGAATTGGGTCAAAGGAGATCGATGTGAGCGGTATACTATATTTAACATCATGCATAATGATCTCATGGAAGAGTTTGAGACAAACCCCATTGCTCATAACATATGGAATCAACTGAATATTACCTATGGGATCACACCTACAACTGAGTTGCATGCTCTTATTTTGAAACTTGAGCAATTTGGGCTTGAAGCGGAGCTCCTAGGATCGCACTGCAACACTGTCCTTCTCGCCCAAGCAAGGCAGTGTCAGGCATTCAGGCCTAAGCGCAACATACAAAGAAAACGTGGTGGTACATCTAGTAACCTTGGTCCTAAGAGAGGTAATGTGAGGAAACATCATCAAGGCAAGCACGCTGGAAATAAAAACAAGACCAAAGTCAAGTGCTATAACTATGGGAAGCAAGGTCACTTTGCTTGAGAATGCCTTGATGCAAAGAAGGTAGACCTTCCAATTAACTCTTTAAATACTTGTGTTTGTTAACATATATGTGTTGCTAATTCTCTCCATGGTTGGATTGTAGATCTTAGAAGCAACCCGCCACATAGTTAAAGAAAGAGTTGAGTTCGTGGATTACAGAAAGATACATGTGGGCAAGCAGTACGTTCCTTTGGGTAATGGAACTCGAGAGAATGACCTTGGAGTTAGTTCTTATCAGCTCAAGACGCGTCTGGGGTGCACTTTACTTTTCCATGATGTGTTTTATGCACCTGGTGTCTAATGTAATCTTTTATCAGTTATTGCTTTGCTAGGATTTGATTTTAGTAGTAGTCAGTTGGATTCCTATTTGAATAAGAGATTGTGTGGACAAGGTTCTAATGGTTTATTTATGCTAGATGTGGATTTTTTTCTCATATTCTTATGTGTCTTGTGATAATGATACATTAAAATTCTATTGACATGCTAGACTTGGTCACATAGGAAAAGATAGACCAGCTAAAGAAGGCTTGTAGGGTCATCTTGCTAATGTAAGTTTTTCTGTGCGTTAAAAGTTGTCCTTAGACTTTATATAGTCTGTAAAAATAACTCCATTTCAGAGTAGTTGTCGAATGGAATTATGTCTACGACGGATATGTCTAGACTTTCCATTATACATATAACTTTGTACCCTACTAATTGCAGATTGACTATCACAATGTATACAAATAGCTGGCAGAGGTTTAGACCAACGTGGCAAATCTTCAATGAAATGGCGAAGCCATTCAGCTTTTTCCGCTACTTTATCAAAAGCAAAAAACTTTGATTCCATCGTAGATCTAGATATACACATTTGCTTGGAAGATTTCCAAGATACGGCTGCCCTAACAAGAGTGAACACAATGACAACTTTAATTCAAAATTAAAGTGGGACCCAACCGTAACCGCCGGTTGAGGTGGGTCTTAGCAGTTTTGCATTCTCTCAAGTGAGAAGATTACAATATAAAAATGATGGGCCGAAACCATTGAGGTGTGAATGAGAATTGTCTCATAAAGTGGACATCAATAAAAGTTGGGCTTAGATTTGGACTTAGTCTTAGTTTAGACTGAGCCTAGACTTGTACTTGTGCTTGTGCTTGTGCATATGTTGGGTTTGGTCTTGGAATTAGACTTGGACTTAATCTTAAGCTTGAGCTAAGTTATGTTGTGTTGGGCTTAGCTTGTGCATGTGTTTGAGAATTGGGTTTGGATCGGGTGGTGACCCAACATTGGTATCCATTGTGTGACCCATCTAGTTGGTTTATTCAAACATCATTATATACATATTTATTTGTATATATTAAGCACATGGGAGGTTAAGACCTTTGTAACTCTCATCTTTTGATGATGGAGTTGATGACCATATTAGTGGCCATAGATTTTCAACCTTTGTAACTTTAGCCCTAATGGCTAGAATTGATGGCCATGGTTAATGGCATTTGATGAGCCTATTGATGTATAGCCTTTATGGCTAGGAATTCCCTTACTTGTATAAATAGAGGCCTTTCCCCTCCAACTTGAAATATATAAGTTTTGAGAATTTTTTTTTTAATGAAAAATAGAGATGGCGTTTTGATAAAGAGTTGGAGATGGTTTTACATCAAAGAAAATTTTCCTATCTTCTTTTGCTAGTCCCTTCTTTGGTTCTTGTTAGAGAGAGTGCAACCATTATCAAGTTCGCCGAAGCTATTCAAAAGGTGCTTTAGCATTAGCTAGTTTTGACCGTCGTATCCTGAGAGACAGAAGTCGACATACCTCCAGCACCCATGGTGAGGCGGCTAATCTGTTTTAAGCTTGTTGTTCAAATTGTGAAATTAAATAAATAGATTCACGAATAAATTAAAAAAAAATACCAAGAACACATGGTGAGAATTACAATAGAAATACACAATACAATAAAATGGTAAAGAAAGCAAACCGAAGCCTGCACGGTAGGAGTTTCCTTAAAACAGATTTCGTCACCTCACGGGTCGAGTGCTTGAGGAATTCCGGCGTCTGTCTCCCAGGATACGATAGTCAAAAACCAACTACGGCAAAAGCACTTTATGTCTAGCTTAGCGAACAAAAACAGTGCCAGCACCCTCTCACAGTAGGAACTTTCTGGCAAACTGACTTGTAAAATGGAAGCAAAAATTTCTGTGTTTGAGACTTGATAGAAGGGTCTCAATTTATACATGTATAGGGGAGAGAGGAGAAGCCTCCAGCCTTTATGGTTGGTCACTAATGCACCATTAACCTCTACAATAAAGGCAGGAGTTACAAACCCTATTAATGCACTATTAAACTCTACAATAAAGGTAGAAGTTACAAACCCTATTAACTCTTTCATGAAGCTAACTTCATGGGGCAATTTCTCATTCAATTCTTAATGGTTTTTGGCCATTCTATTTGTGATGTAAAGATCTCATTGCAAAGTATCTAGACCCACTTAGACCCAACACAATAGACGGTCGGACCCACTTTAATATTTAATTAAAGTCACCAAAAAATCATTTTTTCCAACAGTTTGTTATGTTAATTTTTTTATTGTTTACCCATTGAAAATGACATATCCTTTGTTAGATTAGATTATATTGTTAGTGTGCTTCTTACCTAGTGAGCAACGAAAATTGTTTAATAATTTTCAAGTTCTTAAATCAAATTGAGTTGAATGTTAGGTGAATTATGGTGAACAAAAAAATTGATTCTTCTTTAAGAAAAGAGGCTTTCAAGATATAGAAGTTAATGCAACTACAAAACTTTCCACTAATAATGTTGAAGCTTCAATTCCTGAACAACGTCCTTGTAAAGTGCCTAAAATAGAATCCAAAGAAGTTGATACATCTTCTTTGGTAAGGGATCCAGGACTACAACCACAAATTTGGGATTATTTGATATCTCAACGTGATGAGATTCGACAAGCTTACATCAAATTTGGACTATACCAACCTGACAACCAACCTTTTGAAGAGAAGAATGGGCATCCTTTTCTAGCTTCTTGGTACAAGTTATTTCCAGATTGGCTAGAATGTTCTCTAGCCAAACATTGTGCCTTTTGTCTTCCTTGCTATCTTTTTACAAAACCAAATGGACGCACTACTTCTAGCGCTTTCATTTCGGATGGATTTTCTTCATGGAAGAAAGTCAATAATGGGAAGAATTGTGATTTCTTAACTTATATGGGAAACGGTCCTAATTCATCACACATAATTGCTATTGAATCTTGCTATGATTTAACAAATCAATCGCAACACATTGAGAAGATAGTTGAGAAACAAATCTCTCAACAAGTTGCAAAAAACCATTTACGGTTGAAGACTACGATAGATGCTGTCAAATGGCTTACATTTCAAGCTTGTGGATTTAGAGGTCGTGATGAAAGTAATGATTCTAATAATCGATGGAATGTTATTGAATTGATAAAGCTCATGGCATCTTATAATGCGGATGTGGCAGATGTTGTGTTACACAAAGCTCCTCAAAATGCTTCTTACTACTCACATCGAATTCAAAAAGAGATTCTTAGTATTTTCTTTGACAAAATACAAAGATTCATTCATGAGGAGATTGATGACGCAAAACTTTGCATTATAGTGGATGAAGCTCAAGATGAATCAAAGAGGGAGCAAATGGCCATTGTTCTAAGATTTGTTGATAAAGATGGTTTTATAAAGGAGCTTTTTCGACATAGTTCATGTATTAGATACAACATCAGCAACTTTGAAAGAAGAAATATATATTGTCCTATCTCGTCATAATCTATGTACAAAATATTTGTGGAGAGTGAACTGGGTTGCAAGCCTTATTTCTTTATGACTGTCATTTTGCGTATTATGTTCATTATTTTGCTCGTCGACTCCAATTAGCATTGGTAGTGACAGCAAGAGAGGTTATTCCCGCTGCCCAATTTTTTTCTTATCTAGCTCTCATAGTTAATCTATGTGGCTCTTCTTGTAAAAGGCATGATTAGTTGAAAGTTGCTTAAGCTGAAGAAATTGCAGCAAAACTTGCCATTGATGAAGTTGAAATTGGTATAGGCAAAAATCAAGTTGAGACAATGAAACGGGCTGGACATACTCGATGGGGTTCTCACATGGGATCTATTTCCAATTTGATAAATATGTCTAGTGCAACTTGTTCAATCTTAAGTAATGTCATCAATGATGGAGCCACCTCTACTCAACGTGCAGATGCAGATGGAGTTTATAATAAGATTACATCTTTTGAGTTTGTGTTTATCTTACATCTTATGAGATATTATGGGGACTACTGATGATCTTTGCCAAGCTTTGCAATGTAAATCCCACGATATATATTGAATGCGATGCACCTAGTGTCAACTACAAAAGCACTTGTTCAAAAATATAGAGAAGATGGATGGATTCCTTTATTGAAGAATGTTTAACTATTTTGTGGAAAGTATGACATAGATATTTCTGATATGAGTGCTCGTTATACATCTGGTAGTGGTCATGCTTGTTACCAAAGAGATCACATTACTATTGAGCATTATTTTCGGGTTGATATTTTCACAATTATATGTGATTCTCAATTGCAAGAATTGAACAACAGATTCAAAGAAGATGTGATGGAGTTGCTTATTCTTAACTCTGCTTTAGTTCCTAGGGATGATTACAGTTCATTCAAAATTGAAGATATATGCAAGCTTGCAAATCAATTTTATCCTAATGACTTTACAGGGCAAGAAAAAATACATTTGAAATTCCGATTGCAAAACTACGAGATTGACATTCTTAGACATCCTGAGTTTCACCAGTTGTTGACAATTTCTGACTTGTGCCAAATGTTGGTAAAAACAAGGAAGTCAAGAATTTATCCTTTTGTCGATAGATTAATTCGTCCGGTTCTAACTTTACTAGTTTCTACGGCGACAACAGAATGTGCATTTCGGCCATGAAAATTGTAAAGACTAGATTGCGCAACAGAATGGAGGATGATTTTCTTTCAAGCTACTTGTTAACATATGTTGAGAAAGACATTGCTCAAGATTTTGATGTAGATTCCATCATAGGTGCTTTTTATATTATGAAAGAACATCAAGCACAACCTTAGATGCCTAAGTAGATATGTAGAGCAAATAGTTGCTTTTTTTGAAAATAAATATGGATTTACTAGAACATATCCAATTGTATTTTGATAATATGTTGTAATTATATACGATGTATGGAAACATCTAATTATATATTTTTGTGATACTTGGGTAAAAATTGATATTGTATATCACATGCTCATTACAAATTTTTTGATTGCATATACACTTGCCCCCCCGACATTAGAATCCTGCGTCCGTCCCTGCTATTATACACACCTATAAAATGTGTAGATGGTTCAAAACTTACTCTTAACTAAAATCAAATTCGTTCATAACAAAATATCATATAAGCCTCCTAACCAAATTATCAAAGTCTAATAACTAATGTAACTTTGATTCTTAACAAGATGACACAAAGCCTACTATAATGGCTTGGGTTTATAACTAAAACTAATTTTGATCATTTATGTCACAAAAATCTCGTACCAATCACCACAAAGTTTAAATAAGGAGTATATCTTTCGGGTATTGAGAACAACAGAGTTAAAACTTGAGGATGGTAGACTCATTTTACTTGCAAATCATCACATTTACTTAAGCCAGCCCTAGTCATTGATAGTTAAAACCAACTCAAATGAATATTCATCATTTTTGTTTTGGGGAGATTGTAACATTGTTGAAAAAAAAATCACAAAACAAAAACAGTTTCAATTACTACACCCCCCAAAAAGACACATATGGTTTGTATCTAATAACAAAACCAAATTACTTCATAACAAAAACATCAAAAAAAAGTCTCATAAACAAACACTACAAAGTGGTATAACCAAAACAAATTTGGGTGATAACAAAAGAATACCACAAAAGTGTCATAACCAACCACCGGAAAAGTGTCATAACGAGTTACACTACAAATTTAACCATCACAAAATCTCATAACCAAATACTAAGTATGGTAATCTAAGTATGGTAATGATAAAATATGGTATGCATGATAGACAGAATATATAGTTACTATATTTAACACTCCCCTCAAACTTAAGTAGGGATACCAACTTGAGTTTTGAGAGAGAAACTAAAAATAAAATAAAACATGGATAGATCCGAGGCAAATAGATTGCAAAGTCCGGATGGGAGCACATGTGCACTTGAGATAGATCACAGAGCTAATGTTGGGAGACAGATTATCGTTGTGTTGGACCGTTATAGAAGAAGAGCGAGTGTTGCACCAGCAAACGTGGCACACACGTAATTTATGACGTGGTACTGAACGGTGATGGCAACAGATGAAGAAGTGCGCCAAGCAGCGACTTGGAAAAGAACCATGTGCACTAGGAAGCGGCTTGGAAAGGAACAAAAATGCTTCAAGGGGGCGACTTAGGGAGTGCGCCAAGGGGGCAGCCTAGAGAGTGCGCTAAGGAAGGCAACTTAGGGAGTGAGCCAAGGGGGCCAGCTTAAGGAGTGTGCCAAGGGGCCAAGGAGAGGCTTAGACAGTGTGCTAAAGGGCGACTTAGAGGGTGCGCCAAGGGAGGCGGTTTAGGTAGTGCGCCAAGGGGGCAGCTTAGAGAATGCGCCAAGGGATGGCTTGGGTGGTTCTTATGGTGTATTACCATACTCACCATGATATATGTATAATATCCCCCTCAAACTCAAATAGATTTAAAGATAAAAACCTATTTAAGGTTGAAATAGATGAAATGACAGAGCAGAGGGTAGAAGATGTCAGCTGTGAAAAAAAATAATATATATATATTCAGTGGATTGAAAATGGATTGATAGAAAAAATAGTTGTAAATAAAAAACGAATATATATTGAAGAATGGGGAACAAATGTTTTAAATAAATGATGAAAGTGTGATGATAATGAAAATTTTGAAAAATGGGTTTGAAATGTTGGAGAGGTAGACAAAAGGCAAACAAACTCCATAGGTGAGTATTTTCACAGGGTCAAAATATAATAATAATTATAATAGTAATAATAATAATAATAAAGCGAAGATCACATGGGCGTATGAAAAATAAAAATAAAAATAAAAAGAGAGAGAAAATGATTGTAGACGTCCCCGAACGCCCCGGGAGGATGACTCCCCGTTCCGTTCATTTGGGTTTACTACAGTTCGGACTCAAATTGTCACGGTTCTTAATCTTGAACCAAAGAGTCCAAATCCGGCAAATCGTTTTGAGAAAAACAGATTTTTAGAAAAGAAGTGCCAAACATGGACTGCTTTGCCAGATACAGAGTCGCCACCTAAATATTTTTTTAATGGGGGAATTTAGGAAACCCTGACTCGGTGCCAAAGGCCACGTGTCCGTCATCACCAAAGTTGCCTCGGCTCGGGAACTTGGGTACGATTGGGGAAGGTCAGCTATGAGCACCCCCTCTCGCCCGGTCCGAAGACCGGCCTCTACTAACCGTGATATCTAGTTTTGAAAACGTTATGCGTTCTTATTCCGGTTAATTAGCTAGAATTACTATGTGATGCGCACAACACAAAAGTATAGACTAGATCGCCTAATTTGGAACGAAACATTGCATATCCGTTGGTTTGGAAAACGTTTTGGAATTTGCTACTCGCAAGTAGGCTAGAACACGGATCTCAATGAGTTGTTCCAACTCAAACAATTCAGCCTTCACCCACGGGCATTCAGGCAGTTTATAACACATAAGCAGTTAGCCACATGGTAAACATGCTGTCATGGTAGCATTCACACGCATGCGGTATGCTAAAGCGTAAAATACTTACAAAGTACTCCATGCCAAAATAAGAACATGTTAGCAATCATATGCATGATCCTAGTCCATGTTAAGTGCCTAATGCATGTCACTAGAATAGGCTCGGCTAATCTAAGGATGACATGTGAAATGCATAAGTAGCATGTATCCAAGTTAGATTTGAAATATAATGCAATTAGCATGATGCGCCGAGCCCGATGCATGCAAGACTGATGAATGATGCACGCATGCATAGCATAGGATATGCTAAAGTAAATATGCCCTAGTACTAACCATTGAAAGCAGGTAAGTAAAAGGGAGAAAGAAGTGGGGGTTGGAAGACATGCACACACTCACCCACACTTATTACAAATTCGCCCTCGCTCGGAGGGACCAAAAGAATATACAAATTAATTAACCTGCAAGCTAATTAAATATTACAGACCATTAAATTAATTAATCAAAGAAAGCAATAAACAGTAGCCTCAGGGAGAGGGCTCGATGCATGCGCGCTCGATTCCGCCCGAAAATCCACTGTCATGCCCAAGATGCCTCTGTTTTCCCTACTCTGCTCCTCTGATGACTACCAAAGTCTCAGGGTTTGCTCTCTGGATGTTGGGGAACACCACCGGCCATGTAGAATGGTCACCGGCCACAATTTTGATCCATCGGCCAACAATGGTGGCCGGTCGGCACTAAAAGTGGCCGGCCGGACAAAAGTTCCTGCAGAATCTGGTTTGACAGCAGTAGAGGGCAATACTTGGCATGGCAATGCATTTCAAGCAATGTATGCACCAATCATATCCCTTATCATGTTTATGACTCAAAGGGACATGGGCCTCGATTCTCAGACCACCAATCACGCATTTCCATGCATGATGGCCCAAAGAATCAAGTATGCATTTTCAATTTCAAATGAAATGCAAATCAAATAAACACACAAAGGGGCTCCACCTCTATCATGCTCATTTCAAGAGGTCTAGCATGCATGCCAATGCAATGCAATCCTAAGCATGTTGACTAGTATGCAACATGGATGATGCAAGCAAGCATACAAGACATGCAAGGCATGAGACAATGCAACCAACAAGTATGCAAGGCACAATGTGGGTGTTTAAGCATGCAAACAAGCATGTGACTTCATTCAATCATGCAACAACTCACTAATATGCCACAACATACAAGGAGAGCATGCAACAAACAAAGAGATGGACTTAAACATGATTTAGGCAGTCCTAACTAGGCCTAAAACAGTGGCCAAAGTGCTATGGAATGAGGACTAATTGATGGGTCGTTGAACATACCAAAAATAATTACTAAACTATACCAAATTCAATTAGAATAATGGCAAGTCCAAATATCGATCCACAGGGACTTTTGTGAAATTAAACTAATTTAATTGATAAATTCCTAAATTAATTTTGATAAAAAGATTGAATGATTATAACCTAAGTTAATAACGAATAAATTAAACTAATGAATTAAATTATCAAGAATAATTGAATTTAGGTTTACTGAATTGGGGAAAAATCCTAGGGTAGAGAATTCACCACTAACCACATAATTAGGGTTTCCAATTGAAATCAATTATGCTATGGTTTGAACGGATTAATGTTTCGCAACTACAAGTTCGAAGCATTTGACAAGAAGATCATCACATTCAATGTACGAGCACGAACCATCTCAAGTAATACGAATCGTTCACTCTAAACTAAGGTAGTGATACGACTCGTTCCTCGTAGCATGGTTCGTCCCATACCTTGAATGTGAAGGAAAAGAAAACAATTGTATGGATAATATTTAACAATCACAGAAAGTCAAATATTTGAAAAGATAATGAAAATTATATATAAAGAATTTCTAAAACACCATACAATGATTCAAACCTTTACATAATATAAAATCAAAAAGAAAAACCTATTACATGGCTAGGGTTTCTTCAAAACCCTAGAAAAGACGACTAGCCACTCATGGAGGAGTGGAAGGAGGAAGATGGAGAAGAAGCCACCATTGGAGACATCCTTGAAGCTTTTAGTTCCTTTCCCTTCCAAACCCTAGCCCCTCTCTTTAGGTCAAACAACTTCAGAACCCTAGAAAAGCCTTTCTCTTTTCTTTTTATACTTCTATTCACTTCCAAACAGATTTAAAACATCAGTTTGACTTTTCCAGAAAAAGTCAACTCCGTCAAATTTTGTCTTTTTGCCCATTTTATGCTCCGACGATGTATAACCTGATTGACATTCAACACACATAAAATACACGGTTTGACCAGCAAGTGAAGTTAAGAGATTCTAATTAACGGCCTCAATGATGTACATTTCGGCCTTAATCACATCCCCCAACTTACTACTTGCTAGTCCTCAAGCAAGTAAAATAAAATAAAATAGAATAAAACAAAATCTATCTATTTCCTCTTTCGTGGGAAAAACGATTACATTTAGCATATGCAACAAGCCTTTAAACTACAAGGTTACCCCAAGTGGACGAGTAAAGTCTCGTGAGGGTTTCCAGAAATGATACCCACAAACATTAACATATTCATATATACTCAACAACAAATGACCACACTACTCCACCTAACAATCAACTTATGTGCCACTACAGTGTGATATTGAGACATCATGAGTCATTAAAGACACAGTGGACAAGCATGAAGGAACCTATTGAGTCGAAACCACAATTCAGTTAATACAAAAGTAAAGTTCCCTATACTTGTGCATGCTAGTAGACAAGTCATGAATACCCTCAGTGTAAAGTGCAATCTCCATATTAGTTAACTATCCACTATAATAGCCCAGTGTAACTCATAATAACACCTAACATATACAGAAAAACTAACCTGTTGCAGCCAAGATTTTCAAAAGTTTTTTTTTTTATTTATTTTTTTATTTTTAAAATGACTGTGCAATGTCCGGATCCATTAAGCTTTCTAATCAACCCATGTAACAAGCATTGGGCCAATGACTCCCAAACCAGACGGTTTTAGGGCACTAGGTGTAAAGACACCCCTACGGACTTAATAACTCGAGTTGAAAAGGCTACGAATCCGAACAAGTCATTCTGCTTATTTGTCCTTAACTGTGCAATGTCCAAGTCCCTTAAGCTTTCTAATTAACTCATGTAGCAAGTTTTGGGCCAATGACTCCCAAACCAGACGGTTTTAGGGCATTAGGTGTAAAGACACCCCTACGGGCTTAATAACTCAAGTTAAAAAGGCTACGAACCCAAACAAGTCAAGTGTTTTTTTTTTTTTTTTTTTTTTTTTTTTTAAGAATCTTGGCTCCTCATTTATTCTTTTCTGCAACTCTAGCTATTATCAATGATGTACACCAGGGATTATAATAAAAAGATCACCGCTATGATAGTGTGTTCATGTGAATTAAGGCATACTCATGACAAGTGTACTAAAATCACAAACACAGACAACTTTCCTCGTGCAACATCTCATGCAAGTATCTACCCAATAAACCTTTTTCATACAAGTCTACTATACTCTCCAATTAACATATGCAAATATCATCACCCTACTAGCAAAAAGTCACATCAAGTGAAGTAATGTAATCAAGTGAAACAGGTATAAGCATGAATTATGGGCCAAATAGGAATGCACAAAAGAAAATATAACCCTCATCCCCCAACTTGAATATGGCATTGTCCTCAATGGAAAAGTAAAGAGAAAGGAGAGAATATTACCAGAATTGTAGGTGCACATCCAAGTAGGCAGAGAGCAACATGTATACACTTCACACCTTTTTTTTTTTTTTTTTTTTTGAAGAAAAGAAAGAATTAAATAAATGAATAAAAATGACATGAAATTAAATTAACTAAACTATAAAATAAACTAAACTATAAAATAACTAAACTACAAAAGAGACGAAAGTATAGAATAAAATAACCTAAACTAAATTTTGTTTTTTTTTTTTAATAGAAGAGAAGAAAATAAAATAAAATAAAAACTAAACTACTTAATAATTAAAGGAACAATTACATCATAGAATAGAAAAAAAAAAAAAAAAAAAACATCCCTAACTAAACAAATAAAATTAAAAATAAAAATAAAAAATAAAACAATCCACAAACTAATGAAACGAATGAAAATCAGTAACGAAACAATTTAAACTAAACAAATATAGCAAATAAAAAAAAAACTAAATTAGGATTTTTTTTTTTTTGAAAGAGAAAATAGAAAATTAAAAATTAAATAAATAAAGAAATAAAATTCGTTTTTTTTTTAATACATAAATAAAAAAAATTATAAATAAAATAATTATATATTTATTTATTTATTTTTAAAATTTATTTATGTATTTATTTACTTAAATAAATTAAAAATAAAATTAAAAATAATAATAATAAGAAGAATAAAAATAAATAAATAAATAAATAAATAAAACAAAAATAAAACGCACGCACCAACTTCCCCCCTGGCACATGCGCACGAATTTTTTTATTTTTTATTTTTATTATACTCGGCGTCCCGCACATGCCCCGCACACTTGCTTTTAAAGCAGTGCCCAACCTCTTTGATTCACAAATTTGTCCTGCACGTGCGGGGCCATGCTGCACGTGCGGCGATTTCCTTCCTTTTTTCTTTTTTTTTTTTTTTTTTTTTTTTTTTTTTTTTTTTTTTTTGAGAACAACACAGATTTGTTTTTTTTTAGAAAAAAAATTTGAACAAGTATAACAACTATTTTTTTTTTATTATTTTTTAATTTAATTTTTTTTATTATTATCAAAACTTAGCATTTCTACTTTCAATTGACATCCGAAATAAATATAGCATATGAGAAAATAACGGAATGCCCACTAAATGTATAATCTTCACGCGAAAACCACGGGTACTACTTTTCTCCCTAACTGTGTTTGTAATTTTCCCTATTCTCCAACAGGGTGACAGACTAGGTTGATTCGATATCCAGAATCGAGGCGCATAAAGCTACCTCAACCTATGGGGCTGCCATACAGAGTTCAAGCCGAGGTAGTTTTGAAGCAATCTCCACACCCCTGAGTATTTAAACCAGACTCTAGTCTCGGAAATCCCAAACCTTTGTGTTCTAGGCTTTGCCATTCGAACTCTAGTTTCCACCGTCTCAGTTGGTCTCCTAGGAACTCACTACAAACACGGTTAGGTGGCTATACCAGACTGTCAGATGCCGTTCGGGCACGGCTAACACCAAAGGAATTACACCTTTAGAGGATTTAAAGTCTCCTAGACGCAAATAAAGCATAACGAGAATAAAGAAAAACAGAATAACATAGAAGGGAAAGAAAAAAATAAAATAAAATATAAAATAAAATAAAATAAAAAATAAGGAATCAATCTATCAAGCATAATAAAATGGGTCCATCAAACCCCTGGGTAAAGGAAAATGATCCTTCCTAGTCGAGGAATTTAGTCTCCTATAATCAATGCACACGTGCCACCCAGTAGTGGTTCGTGTGGGGACTAACTCTCCTCCCTCATTCTCAACAACGGTGAAGCCCGATTTCTTGGGCACCACTTGTGTGGAACTCACCCACTCGCTATCTGAGATGGGGTATATAATACCCGCATCCAACAATTTTAATACCTCATCAACTGACCCATCCATATCAAAATTTTTAAACCCAAAATGAGCTAGACAAGCCTCTAAAGGGTCCTCTACAAGAATGGAGGGCAAAGCATCCTCCACAATCTCATCCACAACATCCACTAATAAGCACTCCTCTCTCTCATGAGGTTGTTGGGATGCTTGGAAAATATTAAGTTTCACTTGCATGTTGCCAAATGAAACTTCCATAACCCCGGTCCGACAATTGATGCATGCATTGGCCGTAGCCAAGAAAGGTCGACCTAAGATCACCGGGATTTGTTTCTTAGAACTGGCTACCGGTTCCATATCTAACACCAAAAAGTCAACAGGAAAGTAGAACCTATCAACCTTAACTAGCACATCCTCAATCATGCCACGTGGCACTCTGAGGGACCGGTCAGCCAATTGAAGAGTGACAGTAGTGGGCTTCAACTCGCCAAGCCCAAATTCCTCGTACACAGAGTACGGCAATAAATTGACACTAGCCCCTAAATCTAATAAGGCCCTATCAATGAAATGGTCCCCTATAATACATGCAATGGTTGGAGCACCCGGGTCCTTAAGCTTAGGAGGTGTGTCATTCAACAAGATGGAGCTTACTTGCTCCGTGAGTAGGACCTTTTGGGACACATGTGTCCTAGATTTACGCTTTTGCGTACAAAGGTCCTTTAGAAATTTGGCATATGATGGTACTTGCTTAATCGCCTCCAACAGGGGGAGGTTGATTTTTACCTGTTTAAAGACATCCATCATTGCCTCCGTAGATGCCGCCTTCTTATTAAAAGGGGACGGTGTATCAAGGCATTGGGGAAAGGGCGCCTTAGGTACATATGGAGTGCTAGGGACTAAGTCATCCCTCTTAAGTATTTCCCCCTCACCCTTGCTCGCATTAGGTGTACCCCCGTGGTCACCTTTCTTAACTCTAGTTGCATCTGGCACAACTGACTGAGGCTCTATCTCCCTACCACTTCTCAAAGCAATCACCGCCTGCACTTGCTCATGTTGCTTACCATTCCCACCCGAACTCTCTGCCCCGTATTGTCCCTTAGGGTTGGCCACAGTTTGACTTGGTAATTTTCCCTCCTCTCTCCGATTCATGTTGTTAGCCATTTGACCCAATTGGGTCTCTATCTTCGCAATAGAGTGAGTGTGGGAGTGAACTATCGGTGCTAACCCCTTAAGTTCTGAGAGAACTTCCAACACCTGAGTCTCAAAGGCAGAGTTGCCCTGAGGAACAGGCGGGGGTTGTGGTTGTTGGTACGGTTGTGGGGGTCGATAAGGTTGCGGTGGTTGGTAGGATGATTGATTGGCAAAATTATTGAAATTCTGCCTTGGTAGTGGAGGATTGTAAGAAGTGCCTTGTGAAGGGGGTCTCCATGAGAAATTAGGGTGATTTCTCCATCCCGGATTATATGTGTTGGAGTATGGGTCATTACCGGGTTGGAGAATCCTTGAGCCACATTCACATGCTCTTGGACTAACTCCGGAAATTGTGATGCCGAAGGGCACTCACTCAAATCATGAGCAGGGCTCGCACAAATAACACATGCCTCACAGAATTGAGGCTGATCTTGCTGGGTAGGGGCATGTCCCGTAGCTAATAAGTGGTCTATCTTGCGGGATAGTGCCTCTACTTGTTGGGCTAACTCTAAGTTTTGCCCGACCTCATAAATGCCCCTCTTTTCGGGGCTCCAACTACGGGTTGCCGGACTTGCCGGGCTGCGGAGGCATGGTGAAGGGAATTATCACTTAAGTTCTCAAACAATTGCCATGCCTCGGCATCATTTTAGACATAAATGTCCCACCACAGGACGAATCCACCATTTGGCGGTGCGGCTCAGTTAAGCCATAATAAAATGTTTGAACAAGTTGCCAATCAGGCACTTGGTGGTGGGGACACTGTTGGAGAAGGTCTCTAAGTCTTTCCCACGTCTCATGGAATTGCTCGCCATCCATTTGAGCAAAGTTTGTGATGGCTCGCCTAAGTTGGTTGGTTTTACCTATGGGAAAGTACTTCTCCAAGAACCGTTGCTGTAATTGGTCCCAAGTTGTGATTGAATTAGCAGGTAAAGAATTTAGCCAGTGTTTGGCTTTATCCTTTAACGAGAATGGAAACAATCGCAACATTAAGGCCTCATTTGTAAAATTCTGGATCCTCACTGTCGAGCAAATTTCCAGAAATTCATTCAAATGCTTATAAGGGTCATCATGAGTTAGTCCATGGAATGATGGAAGCATTTGTATGGTGCTGGACTTAATCTCATAATGAGCAGCTGTGGTGTTGGGCAATTGGATGCATGATGGTGATGTATATGCAGTGGGTGTAAAATAATCCTTAAGTGTCCGGTTGGGCACATTTGGGACATTAGGATCTGCCATCTCTAATGGCTCAATGTATGAATATTCAAGCCTAGGAATACGGGCAGAAGCCCTAAGTCTCCTAAGGGTCCTTTCTAGTTCAAGGTCCAAACACCACAATTCAGGGCGACAAGAACGACGCCCGTGCATACACTACCCACAGACACACAATAAGTTCGACTCTGTGCACTAAGTATGAAAGCAAAATACCAAAGGAAGAAATACTCACAGCGGTTTAACGAAAACGCTTTACTCGTCTTGCGGATGCTTGACGTGTAGACGTTGTCTCCAACCCCCAGTTGAGCTTTGACTTTCGTTTTAGCACTTTGGTGCTTTGCTTGTGAGTGTTTGCTTCTGTTTACTCACTTTAGTGCTGCGATTTTATTTTTTTTTAAAGCTCGGCTGCGCTCCGCTTGCACTTCAATGATAGCTCCAATTTCTGCACACTTAGCAACACTAAAAGCATAAAATCCTAAACTAAAAATTAAAATAAGAATGTAACTTTAAATTAACTAATTTCGCCAGAAGTCCCCGGCAACGGCGCCAAAATTTGATGGGTCGTTGAACACACCAAAAATAATTACTAAACTATACCAAATTCAATTAGAATAATGGCAAGTCCAGATATCGATCCACAGGGACTTTTGTGAAATTAAACTAATTTAATTGATAAATTCCTAAATTAATTTTGATAAAAAGATTGAATGATTATAACCTAATTTAATAACGAATAAATTAAACTAATGAATTAAATTATCAAGAATAATTGAATTAGGTTTACTGAATTGGGGAAAAATCCTAGGGTAGAGAATTCACCACTAACCACATAATTAGGGTTTCCAATTGAAATCAATTATGCTATGGTTTGAACGGTTTAATGTTTCGCAACTACAAGTTCGAAGCATTTGACAAGAAGATTATCACATTCAATGTACGAGCACGAACCATCTCAAGTAATACGAATCGTTCACTCTAAACTAAGGTAGTGATACGACTCGTTCCTCGTAGCATGGTTCGTCCCATACCTTGAATGTGAAGGAAAAGAAAACAATTGTATAGATAATATTTAACAATCACAGAAAGTCAAATATTTGAAAAGATAATGAAAATTATATATAAAGAATTTCTAAAACACCATACAATGTTCAAACCTTTACATAATATAAAATCAAAAAGAAAAACCTATTACATGGCTAGGGTTTCTTCAAAACCCTAGAAAAGACGACTAGCCACTCATGGAGGAGTGGAAGGAGGAAGATGGAGAAGAAGCCACCATTGGAGACATCCTTGAAGCTTTTAGTTCCTTTCCCTTCCAAACCCTAGCCCCTCTCTTTAGGTCAAACAACTTCAGAACCCTAGAAAAGCCTTTCTCTTTTCTTTTTATACTTCTATTCACTTCCAAACAGATTTAAAACATCAGTTTGACTTTTCCAGAAAAAGTCAACTCTGTCCAAATTTTGTCTTTTTGCCCATTTTATGCTCCGACGATGTATAACCTGATTGACATTCAACACACATAAAATACACGGTTTGACCAGCAAGTGAAGTTAAGAGATTCTAATTAACGGCCTCAATGATGTACATTTCGGCCTTAATCACTAATTGACATACAAACATGCATGAAAACATAGACCAACATTCAAGCATAAAGAGCAACTTCTAAGCGCACTCAAGAGGATGCAAACATGGACAATGGCATGCATTAAGCTCTGAAAATCATGCAAGAACATGGTGCCAAACCAAGCAAACAAGATAGGCTAAACATGCAACAATGGTCCAAAACTTAAGGCTAACAATCCAAAATGCAAAGGAGCTATGCAATGCAGGCCTTGGTCGACCAAAACAGCCAAGGACAGACCCTAAACATGGCAAAATAAACATGAAAGCTTCACAAAGCTAGGCCTAAAACATGCTTGAACAAGGGTTAAAACCTAGATGCATGTTAAGGCAACAAAATGACATTGCAAGGCATGTATGCTAAGCAAGCATGGTGTACCAAAACCAACTCAATACAATGCTATATTATGACATAATAAGCATGAAAAACAGTCAAGGCATGGTCAACATACTCTTAGACATGGTGCTCCCTCAAGAGGCAAAAATGGCCCTTTTCAAGGACAACAAGGAGAGGGGGTGGCCCTCTCCTTCCTAGGACCTCAAGGCACCATCCTCACCTATGAAATCCCTCAAGATTTCAGTGGTGAGGAGGCCCAATCACTATGGTCCCGGAGCTCACACAAAATGGCACAAAACAAGGGCCAAACAAGGCTTAAGAGGGGTCAAACAACCCCAAAGCTTAAAGCAACCTTAACAAACTATTTAGAGGCCTTAAAAATAGAACTTTTATGTGTTATATACAAAGCCAAAAAATAGTTGCAAGATAGGTAAAAATACAATGCAAGAAAGGGGTTAAAAGGAGCAAAGTTGTTACCCTTGAAGACTATCTTCACAAATGAAGCTCCAGCAACTTCTTGAGGTTGAAACCAGCTCCAAAACTCTAAAAACAACCCTCAAGGGCCTCAGCTCCAAGGGATGGTGTGATGGTGGGTGTTTGTGAGCAAAAAAAAGACAAAACACACACAAGAGAGAGAGAGATAGAGATAGGATATGAACCAAACCCTAACCCTAGAACTCAAACCCTAAAATATTGTCTAAAAATGTCTAACCCCTGAAAGAGGGAGAGAAGCCCCTCTCTTATAGACAATTCCATCTTGTAAAGCTTCCAAAGGAAGCTAAATAGAAGGAGATCCCTCCATACACGTGTATGGAGGGGAGCCAAATGCATGCCAGCTGTGAGAAAATATCTACAAAAGCAGATGCACAGTAGTCGGCCGGCCAAAAATGCAATTGACCAAAAAAGGATAGCCGGCCGGCCATCTATAGTGCCGGCCGGCCAAACATTTGGCCGGTGGCAACAAAACACAGCCGGTGGCCTCAAGCCATGGCCG
The DNA here is from genome assembly GCA_030407325.1 of Camellia japonica. Lineage (NCBI taxonomy): Eukaryota > Viridiplantae > Streptophyta > Magnoliopsida > Ericales > Theaceae > Camellia > Camellia japonica. The sequence goes on from JAPPVO010000029.1 coordinate 71,314,124, forward strand.
GTGATGGGTGGGGATGGTCTACAAGCCCTACCCTGCCTCTCAAAGGCAAAACACAAGTGTTTGGTGCAAAACCAAACACAAAACAGTCGAGTCGAGAGGTCCTGAGATGAGGCGCGCTGCCAAGGCTTCCGGGAACTCAAGACGAGCACAAACATGGATGATCACCGAGTGTTCCAACGGTGACGTCCAAGTCTTGAGGACGGTCAAAAATGGGGTGTCTACAATGATATATAAAGAAAATAATGATGGGACAAGCCTATGTGATTGAGTTGAAAAATAGATTGTTTTGTTTGAATAGAAAGAATGTGTAGGCCCAAGAGAGAATTTTGGATGGGTTTCATTAAAAAATTGTAAAGCTTATGGGTTTGTGGGCAACGGTGATGGTAGAGATGCCGGAGTTAGGAGATGCAGCGACATGAAAACGATGATGCTAAAGAAGGTCTTGCGGTTATGGTAAGACAACAGATAGAACTGAGGTCTAGCGAGTGGCCAAGGCAAGATTGCCGCTTGTTAATAAGGCGAAGAACACCAAGAGCTTAACATATAGCTCTGATACCATGTTATAATATCTAAGAGAGAGAGAAAAAGAATATTATATTGAAAGTTATAACATTATACAAGACTGTTTTATATATGAGAAGTAAAACTTAAGTATGGTAATTTTAAATATGATAATAAATATAAATAATATGCATAATAGACAAAATATATAATTACTATATTTAACATCACCAAACAATTGCAAGAATTCCAAATGGAACCCAAGCACTCCTCATTACTTCAATATTAATAGAAAAACAATCATAATGATTTTGACTCTAACCCATGCAGCTGCTCAAGTTAAATATTTGATTAAAAAAAGTTTATCGACATTTATAATTGGTTGCTAAAATCTATAGAAATGCTACTAAAAATATTAGCAATAGTTTTTTTTGTCTTAAGCAGTAGTGCTAATTAAATATTGTTTAAGGTTTATTGAGACGCCTCAAAAATGCCATCTCATCTGATTGTTAGATGTCACCATGTGTTATAGTGGCATTTTTATTAAACGCGGCTAAATATTTAAGAATCTCAAATTTTCTTAATTTTTCATTTTCCCTAATTCACACTTGTTTATTAAATGGAATTTTCAAAATTCATTACACAATTTTTTTTTTTTAAATAACATTCACTTTGTTTGGTTCCAATTTCCAAAATTCAATTTTCTGAAAATTGAGTTTTTTATTTTTCGTATTTTTGTTTTTAGTGAATTTTTTTAATATTTTAAGCAATTTTTTTTTTCTTTTTAGATACATTTAATATAAATATAATTAAAAAATATAATATTCGTGAAAAAAAATTAAAAATTTAATTCATCTTTAAGATATGTTCACAAACACCACGCAAACCATCATATTTCATTGTCATCATTTTAATCATGAGAGTACTAGCAAGGGATTTGGAAGTTCCAATGAATTGTTCTTCAATAGATTTCATATAACTCACTGCACTTTCAGAAATAGGGATTGCTCCTTGAATTGCAGGCCTAATTGAGCCTTTCATAATCATTAGACTTAAGCGATTAGAGCGTTCCCATTTTTCATATAAAGCCATGTGTTCCTTAGAACTTGTATCATTAGGCTTTGTAGGTGCTGACTCTCTTTATGCATAGTCTAAATCCATAATTCCCAAAACAATTCCAATTTGTTCCTTCCATTTCTTAAATTAGTTTCACTCAAAGCTTCAATACCAAACAAGTAACTATTAATTGTAGTAGGATTCAATGCTGCAAACACATAATATCCATTACATAATATAATCAATAAAACTACTTTTCACATGTCATGAATAAAAATAACACCACAAGTTAAATATATCTAACGAGAAAACATAATTAGTTATATACGAAATCAAGTTATCCTTCTGTTGGGCCGAATAACAATATATTTAGCAATTCATAAAAGTAAATGAGATGACTAATAAAAATAAACAACATAAAATAAAATTAAATAATTATTAAGACCATAACGAGTTTATCACCGTTGGACAGAAAAACTCAATGTCTCTTATTTTATTTTATTAGCTAAAGCATGTGAGAAGTTTAGCACCGTTGGGCAGAAAAACTTATTGCTATATTTATTATACTAATCATCTCAGTTGTTCAAACATGCATAGTGTTGAACCTCCGTTGGGCAGATCAACAATGTTTCAACTTATAAGGTGTGTAACAAAACATTATAAGTGCATAAGACATTATCTTAATTACCACTTATTCAATAATTTTTAATTTTTATTTTAATATCAATAGAATAAAAGATTGGCCAAAATAAAAATAAAATTGGACAAGTGTAAATCAAGGTTATGCACTTGTACACAAAACATCATCATAAAATGAAATTCATACTTGTACGTTTCATGCATTAGAATTGAGAACAAAGGCTCTAATACCAATTGATAAAAAACTTTGCAGAACATAAACTAAAAACCATTCAGGATTCAATTCTATACATGAAAACTATATGAATTTCAACAAAATAAGTGTATGCGTACCTTGATCCACGATAGTATGAAAATCTCTTTTGAGAAAGAGAAACCTTGAATGGAAGTCCTTGATCTTCAATTTCTTTATTTGTCTAAGATCTTCAAACCACTTCTCTCTCTCTAGGCGATGGGAGCCTTCTTGTGGTGACAACTTGAGTTTCGTGATAGAGAGTGTGGTTTGAGACCTTACACTATTTATACAAGTATTCTTCCCATCAAAGAATCCATTCATTCAATGAACTTCATTAAATAGATTAATGTATCTTTTATATTCATGATACATAATGCATCTTCTATATTAATGAACTCATTATATAGATTAATGTGTTTTCTATATTCATAATAGATACATAATGCATCTCTAAGATTCATTCATAATGAATCTATCGCATTCAATGCATTGACACTATCTCCATTAGTCTTCTATACATTATGTATATATAGGTATGTTCATCAATGATTAGTCACCATCTAATTTATGTACATATATCTTGCTTAATGAGATGAATCTAGTATAATCATGTATAAGCCACATTAAGCCATATTTAGGAAAAATTCTTACACATATATCTATATACTATAAGAAGCTCTTTCACTTAGGAAATAGTGTCAGCATGGGTTATTTTTTTGCGTCTCCTGTCGAAATTATCCCTATGTTGCTATAGACAATTTGATCACTCATTAGATTTGTTGGTAAATTCACTTCTTCTTGTTTAGCCACCCTTCGGCATGATGTAAGGCATGATTACATTTGAATGAAATTACTTTCTTAACCTTTGAGAATATTACAACTCTAATTTTGTTGTGTTATTGTAATTTTTGGAGTTTTGGAGGGTGTTTATAAAATTTGAATAGCTTTAGTTTTATAGAATGTGCAATTTTTGCTTTCTACTTTACAAGTGATTGTCCTTTGTAAAACAAGGGGAGTCAATGCACACATGAGATTTGCCCCTTGTCTTATTTCAGTTAAATTGACATTAGATAGTTGATTCTAAAATTGGCAAAGGACAAATTTGGGGAATTTCTCGTTAACCAAAAAAAAAGTTATTGTCCTTTTGTAAAACAACAACATTACAAATTCATTCTTATCAATTTAGAATTTACCTAGAAAAAGAAATCAACGGCTCAAATTTATTTCATATATGCACCCCACACTTCATGAGGAGAGTTAGTATAGCTTACGTACAAGAAACTAAATGGACGGGTGAGAAAGCTAGGGAAATTGAGGATACCGGTTTTAAACTGTATTATAGTGGTAAGGATAGACGCAGAATGAGGTAGGAATCTCAATTGCCAGGGTCTTGTAGAGAATGTAATGGAGGTCATTAGGAAAGGGGTAGGATTATGTCAGTTAAACTAGTATTTGAGGGAATATAGTGAACGTTATTAGTGCATACGCCCCTCAAATAGGATTTGATGATCAAACTAAGAGGGATTTTTTGAAGCAAATGGATGAGATCTTACAGGAGATACCCGTAGGAGAGAACTTGGTTATGGGTGGAGATTTTAATGGCCATGTAGGCATAGATAAACTAAGCTATGAAAGGGTGCATGGTGGATACGGTTTTGGTGACAAAAATGAGGCTGGAGAGAGTATCTTAGATTTTGCGTTGGCTTCTGACCTGGTGGCCTATACTATGTATAAGAAGAGGGAGTGTAACAAGCCCGCGGGGGACCTCGCTACAGTTCGGACTCCCTTTTTGCTGCGGTTCTTAATCTTGAACCAAAGAGTCCAAATCTGGCAAATCGTTTTGAGAAAATAGATTTGTTGAAAGAAGTGCCAAACATGGACTGCTTTGCCAGATACAGAGTCGCCACCTAAATATTTTTAATGGGGAAATTTAGCAAACCCTGACTCGGTGCCAAAGGCCACGTGTCCGTCATTACAAAAGTTGTCTTGGCTCGGGAGCTTGGGGTACGATTGGGAAGGTTCAGCTATGAGCACCCCCTCTCGCCCCGATCCGAAGATCGGCCTCTACTAACCGTGATATCCGTTTTTGAAAACGTTATGTGTTCTTATTCCGGTTATTAGCCTAGAATTACTATGTTATGCGCGCAGCAAACAAGTATAGACTAGATTGCCTAATTTGGAAATAAGCATTGCATATCCGTTTGTCTTGAAAATGTTTTGGAATTTGCTACTCGCAAGTAGGCTAAAACACGGATTTCAACGAGTTTTTCCAACTCAAACAATCCAACCTTCACCCACAGGAAATCAAACAGTTTATCTCATATAAGCACTTAGCCGCATGGTAAGGATACTGTCAGGTTAACACTCACACGCATGCGATATGCTAAAGCATTAAAATACTTACATCGTACTCCATGCCAAAACAATAAACTAGTTAGCAAACATGCATGTTCCTAGTTCATGTTAAGTGGCTAATGCAACACATGCGGGATGCAATTAGAGTAGGCTCTGCTAACCCTAAAGTGGCATGTGAAATGCAATCAATTGATGCACGTATTCAAGTTAGATTTGAAATACTAATGCAGTTAGCATGATGTACCGAGCCTGGTGCATGCAAGACAAATGTATGGATGCACGCATGCATAGCATATTGTATGCTAATTTAACATGCCCTAATCTACAATCATAAGCGGGTAAATAAAAGGGAAGAAAGAAGTGGGGGTTGGAAGACATACACACACTCACCCACACTTATTATAGATTCGCCCTCACTCGGAGGGACCCAAAAGAATATACAGATAATTAACCTACAAGCTAAGTAAATATTACAGGCCATCTAATTAGTTAAGCAAATTAACTAAGCTAGAAGAAACAGTAAATCACCTCGGGAAGAGAGCCCAATGCAATGCATGCTTGGTCTTGCTCGGAATCGCACTACCATGCGCAAGCTGCCTCTGTTTTCCCTGCCATACTCCTCTGAAGACTGCCAAAGTCCCAGAATATGCTTACTGGATGTTGGGGAGTGCCACCGGCTGAATGGAATGGCCACCAGCCATAGGAGATGTTCATCGGCTGAGAATGAATCCATCGGCCACCAATTGTTTGCCGGTCGGCACTCTGTGCAGTCGATCGGCAAAAAGTCCCTGCAGAACCTGTTTGACAGCAGCAGAGGACAGAGCTTTGCATGGCAATGCAATTCAAGCAATGTATGCATCAACCATGTCCCTTATCATGTTAGTGACTCAAAGGGACATGCTCCTTGGTTCTCGGACCATCAATCGCGCATTCCCATGCGTGATGCCCAAGAAACCAAGTTAGCATTATGCATGTTGATTTCAAACAATGCAAACCAACAAACAAAGGCCCAATTCCTATCACTAAATCAAGGAACAAGGCATGCATGCAAGATGGAGTGCAACCTAAGCATAGGAACTAGCATGCAAGTATGCAAATGAACATGCAAGGTAAGCATGCAAAACAAGCAAAGGATGGACTTAAACATGATTTGGGCAGCCCTAATTAGGCCCAAAACAGTGGCCAAAATGCTAAGTAATGAGGACTAGAACACACACACACACATGCATGTAAACATGGTCCAACACTTAAGCATGATACAACCACAAGTACACTCGAAAGAGACCAAACATGGACTAATGGCATACACAATGAAGACTTTGAAATCATGCTATAGGAAGTGCCAAACCAACTAAACAAAGCAAACATATCATGCTATTAAGCCAAGGACTTAAACTAGGATCAAATGACTCATGAAGCAAATGACCAAAGCAAGTTGAAACAGTCCCACAACATGCCAAAACAAAGACAAAAGCACATGGAGCATCTAAATGGTCTAAGTATAAGGCATGCACAAATGCTTAACATGAAGCATACAACACTAACTCTTGAAGCATCAAAGAAGCATTGAAAGGCAAGCATGTGAGCATGTTAAAGGGACTGAAATGACATGGCAAATGATCCCAACCCACTGAAATGAGGCAAGGATGCATGCTATGCATTCACACACTTAAGGCCAACAAGCCAAAAATGCAAAGGAGCTATGCAATGCATGTTATGATCGACCAAAATGACTAAGGACAGACCTTAAACATGGCAAAAGAAACACAAAAGCTTCACAAGACCAAGCCTAAAACATGCTAGAACAATGGTTTACAACCTAAGGCATGTTAAGGCATCAAAGTGGCATTACATGGCATGTATGTTAAACTAACATGGTGTACCAAAACCAACATACAACAATGCTATTTCATGGCATAATAAGCATAAATAACAGTTAGAACATGGTCAACACACACTTGAACATGGTGCTCATTAAAGAGGCAAAAAAGGCCCTTTTCAAGGACAACAAGGAGAGGGGGTGGCCCTCTCCTTCTTGGGACTTCAAGGCACCATCCTTACCACTGAAATCCCTCAAGATTTCAGTGGTGAGGAGGCCCAAACACCAAAGTCTCGGAGCTCACTCAAAATAGCACAAAATGAAGCCTCTCAAGGCTTAGGAGGGGTCAAACACCTCCAAACCACAAAACACTCTTAACAAACTATCAAGAGGGTTTAAAAAAAAAACTTTTTTATGTTATACACTAAACACAAAAACAGTTGCAAGGTAGTCAAAAAAGCAATGCAAGAAAGGGGTAAAAAGGACTAGTTTCTTACCCTTGTAGCCTTTCTTCAACAATGGTGGACCAGCTCCTTCTTTGAACTCAAAACCAGTCCTAAAGCTTCAAGATCAGACCTCTGGCCCTTCAAGAACTAAGAAAAGGTGCAATGTTATGTGTTTATGTGCAATACTAAGGCTTAAACACACACAATGTAAGAAAATGAGAGATATAGATATAGGATAGATACAAAACCCTAAACCTAGAACCAGAGCTCTCTCTAAACTTTCTCTAACCTTTTTGTCTAACCCCAATGCCAAGAGAGGAGCCCTTCTCTTATAGGCAACCAATCTTGTAAAGCTTATTCAAGAAGCTAACAAGAAGGCCATCCCTCCATACACGTGTATGGAGGGGAACAAAATGCCACCCAGCTGTCTTAAAATATCTGCAAAAGCAGATGAACAGTAGTCGGCTGCTCAAAATTGCCATTTTGACAAAATGGACTGCCGACCGGTAACAAAGAATGCGACTGGCAACAAAGAATGCCGACCGGCATATACATTGCCGATGGCAACAAAACACCAGCCGATGGCCTCTAGCCACGGCCGGTGATGTGTGGGGATACCTCACAAGGCATTCACTGGCCCTCCAAGGCAACAAACAAGTGTTTGGTGCAAAACCAGACACTAAACAGTC